>NW_021025879.1:436773-572333 GCF_004153795.1 Camellia sinensis
AACCTCCTCCCTCTTCCTTCCTCCTTTCACCTTCAAACCTCTTTTAGCTATACATACACAATACATACACCATTAGAGCTTCCACTTGAACCTTTTTGCTAGAGTGTAAGACTAAGTTTCATAAACTTGAGGGTGTTTGGAATCAAGTTTGATCAATAACCAAAGCTTACTCTCTTCAAGAGATATAAGCTTGTCGCCTTTTTCCTTGCTTTCATTTCAATCTCTTTGTATCTTTTTCTTGTGTTTTCCCATTGTTTTGAGTCCAATTCAAGTGTTTAAATTTGGGTTTGGATAGCTACCAAATGTGGTGAAGGTTGACAGCCTTACTTGCACCTTACCTCAGAGCTCACACCCTTGTTTTTGCACTCTTTTCTTTGCTTTTAAAATTGATTTTTAGAGTTCAAAAGAGGCTAAAAAACATTCTTTGAGGTTTCAAAAGCGGAGGGGTTAGCCACCCCTCCTTGTTCTTGCTCACTAGTCTTGTTTTCCTTACTTTTTTAAAAAAAAAAAAAAAACTTTTGAAGCTTTTTTTCTTTGATTTTAGCCACTATTTTAAGGCTATTTTTGGACTATTTTTAGAGGCTAAAATATGTTTTAGAAGTCCCAAAAGTGGAGGGGTTAGCCACCCCTCCTTAGTCTTGCTTACTAGTTTTGTACCTTCTTGTTCTTCCCTATCTTTTGGTGGTCTTTTAACATGATTTTAGCCACTATTTTGAGGCTATTTTTTGGACTATTTTCAGAGGCTAAAATATGTCTTAGAAGTCCCAAAAGTGGAGGGGTTAGCCACCTCTCCTTAGCTTTGTTTACTAGCTTTGTGCCTCCTTACTTTTGGCTTTGTTTTGTGCTCTTTTAACATCATTTTAGCTACTGTTTTTCACATGTTTAAGGGCTTTTTTAGGGCTTTCCTAGCCTTTAAAATTGTTTCATGCTTTGATTAGTTTGTTTGTTGTCTCATTAGTTTGCATACATAGCGTGTATTGTGTTGTTTACTTCAGTCTCACTCTAACTAATCAATCAACCATCCATATCTTTCATTCTTGAGAATGGTTTCAACCAATTGAGGTTGTTCAATACATGTAAGGGAGACCTACACTTAATGGCTTAATCTCTTTGGAGATTCATTGTCAACGGTGTAGTCTCTCTCTCATGTCTTAGAAGAACCTCTTGTTTGACATTATTTTTTGTTTAAAGGATTTTAACATCACCACGGACAAATGGACTAAAGAATGGCATGGCCTAATAAAATTGGTTTAAAACTTAGATTAACACACTTAAAGAAAAGGCTAAAAATTGCTTCAACTTGGCCAGACGTTATGCCAAGTTACTTGTGTTAAGAGTCGTCGCATGTTAATTCATAGCATTTTGATGATTCTTGAAGCGTTGCAACCTCCCTTTTTGAGTTCACTATGACAAGAGGGAGGGATGGTCCTATCCTTTGCATTTTTATCAACTTTTGTCCAAATTGAATCCGAGATCATCAAGTAATCATATTGCTCATTGATGGTTTTGGAATCAATTCCAACCTTCTCTTGAGGCTTTCCCATGACAGAGAAGGAATGAAGGACAAACAGAGCTTGAAAATGGTTTGTCTGCACTGATTTCACCTCAGAGCACAAAAACAGAGCTTTACACCAAATGGATGCACGGTCGGCCCTCCGTAAGCCCAGCCGGCCATCAGTGATGCACGGCCAGCCCTTGGTGAGTGGCCAACAGTGCATTTTCGCATAAATAGAGGCAGTGGCTGAAGGTGAAACAGAGATGGCCTGAGCAGACAAAGTAGCTTTCAAGCGATGCACATACAACCTTTAGTTAGCTTAGCCTAGTTAAATTCTTTCAATTAATTAGCTTAGATAGTTAGTTAATCACTCATTTCAAGTGTTGTAATGATTAGTTAATTAGTTTAGCTATTTATTCAAGTTTTGTAATAATTAGCTCAATTAGCTTAGCTTAGCTTGGTTAGCTAGATTATTCATTCAAACTCTCCTTCGTGAGAGAGCAATGTAATAATGTGTATGTCTTCCAATCCCACGTCTTTCTCCCTTTTATTTACCCGCTTTTGATGGTTAGATTAGGAACATGTTTCGATTAGCATACCTTATGCTTGCATCCATTCATTTTGTATTGCATGCACCGAGGCTCGGTTCATCATTCTAACGACATTATCACTTCAATTACTTCATTAAATACGTATTTAACCGCATGTTATCAAAATTGATCCATATGCCATATTAGTAGCCGAGCCTATCAATTGCATATTGCATGTGTTGCATTAATCATTTTGCATAGTTAGGAATCATGCATATTTTTCTAACTCTTTTGTATCTTCTTAGCTTGGAGTACGAGGTGAGTTTTTAGTGCTTTAGCATACTTGCATTAGTGTGAGTGATTGCTATGATTAGCATGCTTGCCATGAGGCGAAGTGCTTACTTGCTAAACTTCTTGAATGAATGTGGATGAAGGCTTGTTGTTTGAATTGGAACGATTCAATAAATGTACGTTTTTTTAAGCCCACTATGTTTAGTGGCAAATTCACAAACTTTAAGCTCACTTGACATGGTAAAATCAAACCCTTTTTCACAAAACAAACTGAAATTAAGTTGTTCCAATTTGAGCAAACTAGTCTATACTTGCTTGGGCGCATTACATAGTAACGTAGCCTAATAACCGGAACAAGAGCATATAATGAACATATAAATCATATCATGATTAGTAGAGGCCGATCTTTGATCGGGCGAACAGGGGTGTTCAATTCATGGCCTTCCCCTCTCGTACCTAAGTTCCCAAGTCGAGGCAACTTTGGTGATGACGGACACATGGCCTTTGGCACGAGTAATGGGTTTCCTAAATTTTCTAAAAATATTTAGGTGGTGACTTTGTATCTGGCAAAGTAGTCCATTTTTGGCATTTTTTATTCAAAATCGATTTTCCAAAAGATTTTCTGGATTTGGACTCTTTGTGTTTATCTATTTCACATTGCATTTATGGGATTAGATTCAGAGGGAGTCCGATACTGTAGGGCTTATTCATCTTCTAAAAGAGGGCACGAAAAGTCGAGCTACAGTTTCTGGCAACTCTGCTAGGAAAATTAGAGAAGTTGACTCGAACTTCATAATGTGAAATTTTATCTACACTTACATATTTCTTTGCATTTGCATTTGCATTTGCATTGGTACACCTAAGTCACTATGTTTACCATCTACCATTCCTAGACGGTTTGCCGGAGGCTTGCCTAAAAACTTTCCAAAAGGCTGACCGATCGTGGGTGCTGCAATGATGGGAACACAACCCTTGGATCTGGACTGCCGCTGTACCGTTTGATCCTTCTTTCACTTCTCAGTGTTAGGTGTGAGAGGTATATTAGGTAGGCTTACTGAGGTACCCTTTTTGACCATTTGGCCTAGTTGCATATCGAAAAGCCACAGAGGCTGTTCCAAACTAAGACAGGATGCTTACTCGAAATGCAGGATTGCGTGAAACTGCTTGATTGAAGTAGTGAAACCCTAGATCATGTGAAAGCTAGGACAAGGTAACCCTACCCCCGCATAGGGGTGCTTTGGCTCTCTTTAACTGGTATGTGCTTTACAGTGAAACTATACAGGAATGTTCATATCAGTGGGTACAGTTGGTATCTATTTTGGGGCAGAAGTCAGTGTGGAATATAGTCACTCAGCTGTGATCATAAATGTTCTAGTGAAATTGGGCTGAGGTGCTGTCTGTTTTCTCTTTTGCTAGGTAGTCTTGGAACCATAGCTTCAAAAGGCTCTTATATCCCCCGAGTACTCTGGACTCGTGTCAATAGACTTTGTAAGGTCAGAGACCTAGTTCAGGGGCAACCAGTGTTTGCTTCACTACCATCGGTTACATGGCAAAGGACGATTAGATAGAATTCACCAATTTAGTTCCTATAACAGTCATCCATCGGCTCACCTGTGTCTAGTCTAATTTGGGAACAGTCATCCACTCCCAACCCAGCACGAGACCAATCACCTATTCCAATGGCAAAATATCCCACTAGCCAGTATGGAAGAATTGATACACCACCTGTAACATACAGTTGAGACACTACAGCACGACGCAGTTCGTCAAGCCGAGGTTATGGCCCATCAGACCGAGGTTATAACCAGGCTACAACAACAACAACCGCAGCCAACAGTGGCCTCTGCATCCCATGCGCCCACCTCAGCTATCCCTGTGCCTAATGCCACTACTAATACTGCCAATGTCCAGGAAAACCAAGGCAATTCAACAGAGCCAATCCCAGCACAAGCTTCCAAAGCACCAGTTTATCAGACCGAGCTACTATTTGAGTTCAAAGTCTATCCAACTGCGCTCAAAGTCAACAAATTAGAGAAGTTGTTCAAAAGACCACAAGGGGTTAACTTCATCCCGAACATAGAGGATGGATACACTAATTTTGCGGTAACATTGCCGGATCGGTTTAAGATGTCGCACATTAATCGTTTTCACGGCTTCGGGGATCCGATGGTCCACTTACGATTGTTTCCTGATATTTTGCGGCCGATGGGCTTAACTAGACCACAGAAGCTATCTCTCTTTGGTCACACCATGTCGGGTATAGCGGCCATTTGGTATGCTAACTTGGAAGATTTCGTCAAACAAAATTGGGAGGAGATGGCTGAAACCTTCATTGCTCAGTACTCTTATAATACACAAATTAAAGTCACAACTCGTGATCTCGAGGCAACCCATCAAGAGCCAAAGGAGGGTTTCTCTGAGTTTGTCACAAGATGGAAGGCCAAAGCCTCGGTGATGACCACAAGACCTTTCGAGAAGGATCAAATAAGAATGGTTATTCGGAATCTGCATGGCAAGTTGCTGCAGAAGATGATTGTTCTACCTCTATTTACCATTATAGAGCTTCATGAAATGGGGATTCAAATTGAGGATGCCATCAGACAAGAGATCATTATGGAAGCTAATGAGCCTTTGAAGAAGAATGTTGTTTGCAGTTCCAATGCTACTACCAGTGGTAGCACAGCTGTGATATGCTCAGATGTAAACACTGTCACCACTTGCATTAATAGCCAAAAACCAACCACTTGAAACTCGGCCCCAAGTCTGAAATTTCCATCCTCTTTACATGAGTCACTCTCAAGCCTTGAAAACGTTGCTAGAAAAAGGGTACCTAGAGCACCTAGAACCCCTAACCCTCCCAACTTTTCTTCTACCAAGATATGACCCCGCTAAATACTGTACTTATCATCAACAGCACGATCATGATAAAAACCGTTGCATCCGCCTCTGTTATAAGATTCAGGATCTTATTGACGAAGAGATCATAGCTCCACCAAAAGGACGTTAAGACACCACTAACCCATTATCTCCACATCTCAACCTAATCCATACACTGCTGTCTACCTACAACCCTAGCCTATACATCATCCCAACCCATTTACCCAAGTCTGATGTGTTCATTCCAGAAAGCATGGACTTGTATATGATGGATGCACTTGAACCCCAATCATCTCAAACCCATGAACCCAATACTTCTGAGCTAATGAGCATGATTGAAGATCTTCAGAGAATTGTGGCAGATTTAGCATTTAGGATTTTGACTCCATCATCGACAACATCACATGCCAAAAATTTCATGCCAAAAGGCTCCTCAATCTTGGGGCGAGCTGCAATTGAAAATGGCCACCCTAAAGCTATCTCAAGTCTAGGTGATGACATGTCAACAACAACTGGGCTCTGCTCCGATATAGTGACCCAATCCCTTGGCAAAGTGGGGGAAAGGAACAAGTATTCATCCTTATGAACTGTCACAATCCAAGCCCGCCCCTAAAATTTTGGTCCATGACCGGCCTATACATAGGCCTCAAAACAAAATTTTACGAATACATATTTAAATAGGGGCCTTAAGCGGAAGAAATATCAATATAAAGATAACATCCATTGAGCTTGTGCATATATGACGACTTAAATAGATTTAAGCAATTAAATACACTTCCATATTTACATATACAATCACAGGATTTATATAGATCTCACACACACTTACATAGAACTCAATGAACTATGTAATATTCCAGTACAAAATTTAAGCCTTAACACGAAGGCATAATCCGTGCGGGTTGACAGACAGGTGGATCTCAATACAACTCTAGTGTTGGTCCCTGATGGCTCACCTACATAAATATACATAAAAATGGGGTGAGCAAGGCACAGTGAATAATAGCAATGTAAGGAGGTTAGGTTAATATGCATAGCCTTGGAGAATATAAATATACATATATCAAACCACACACAGGTCTTATCCATTACCATATTTCAAAACGGCCTCAGGCCCACGTGTAATACAGAACGGCCTCGAGCCCATGTTTGATACGAAACGGCCTTAGGCCCACATGTAATACAGAACGGCCTCGGGTCCATGTTTGATACACAACGGCCTCAGGCCCAACATAATGACAGCTGTCCAGAGCAATGTAGGGAAGATGGAACATCGGCATGTCTCCAACTCCCTTGGCGTTAAAGCCATTAATCATGTATGATTCATATCATTATAGGGTAGATGGAACATCGGCATGTCTGCATCTCCCTCAACCTTAGGGCCATGAGTCACAAACAATTCACACCCACATGTAATACAGAACGGCCTCGGGCCCACTTTTATTAATAAGAAAAGAACGACCTTAGGTCCATATCAATGCCATCATTCATTCGTGTCCGTTAATTCAATCAAAGCAAAATATCAATAGTATATATCAATCTCAAACAACGATATATAAACCATAAACACAAGAAGTAAGTAAACATATTCTTACACTACTATTATTCACAGTGATAGGTTTCTGGTTGCAACGGGACGATGTCCTCGTCTTGACCTACAAACACAATGCACAAAACATAATATGAGATATAACCAACCTCTTTGTTGTTCTTTAGTCCTCAATATGTTAAAATCCATGTCTCGAAAAATAGGAGGAATCGATAGAAAAATGGTTTAGACGAAGAAATGGTATAAAACCGGTACACATAAAGTGAACAATCGTCACTAATTTTGGGAATATCTCTTTGTGTACTTATCATTTGGGAGCGATACCACCACCATTAGAAACTAGACTTCCGGGGCTTGAATTTAGGCTTAAGAATCACTTAAAACGGAGTCCAGATGTAAGAGATATGCTTATTTGAAGTTGGCTGAAACAGTGCTGTCCCGCACATGCGGGAAACAGGGATGCACATGCAGGAATTGGGCCGCACGTGCAGGACCACGTGCTTTTTTAGCAGAATCAACTTTGGTGTTGGAAATGGACTGTCGCACGTGCCGGAAGACCCGCCGCACGTGCGGCTCTTGGCAAAAGCTGCTGTCTGAAAATGTTGTTTGCTCTAACACTTGTTCTTTCCATTTCTAAGCTTGGTTTCAACTCTAATCACTCAAAAACTTGTAGAATTCCATCCAAAACATAACAAACTAACATCATTCAAATAGAATTTCATCTCAACTACATCAATCTTGCTCAAGGTTAAAACTTTAACTCTCATTTTTTCTATATATTCAAACTTCCATAATATATGCCCAAATCATGTAAATATATCTTACACATAGGTGATTCTCACACCAAACCTTCTTATTCCATGAATCATCCTTAAGATTGAACATAACTCAAGCATATTTAAGGAAGTCAAGGTTCAATTCCTTGAATACAACCCAATCCATTCATAACCCAACACACTAGTTCCTTTACATATTAAACTTCCAAGTTAATCCTTGATTTCATGTAGTAGATGCATTATCTACAAAGATAATAGTTAGAGCTACATACCTTAACTCAATCTTTGTTTTTTCCCCTTAATCTCTTCAATTTTCCCAAGCTTCATCGTTGATCTTCTTCTTCTCTCTTCTATTCTCTTCAATCATCTTCAAACCCCCATGAATGTTGAGTTTCCTCATAGAGAAGCTTTGCCTCTTCTTCTTCTCTCTCTCGCTCTCTCTCTCTCTCTCTCTCACGATTCTTTCCCTCTTCCTTAGATGTTTTGGCCTAAAGTAATGAGTTGAACCCCTCATATGGCATATCTATATATATATATATATATATACTTATCACAAATAGGGGATAGCCAAACGCGCCCTTACGAATCATACGAAATCAAATTTCAATTAAACTTCTCAGATGACTCTAAAAATTATGTTGATCATAAATATGTCCTCTGTTCTGGTTTCTGAAGCCTCTAAGGCCTTCAATTTACAGTGCATAGTTAACCACCTAAACACACCCTAACAAATCAGACAAAATAAATTTCCAATTAACTTTCCCAAATAACTCTAAAAATTCCCATTAACATATCCAAGTACTAAATTTTGATTCCTGAACCCATGAAGGTCGGCAATTTCAATTTCAAGGTCGTAACTCAACAGATAATTCCTCAAATCAAATTGTTATAATTAAATTAAAGCACATTAACCCATAGTTAAATAAAGATAATTTCTTAAACGCATTTTGGGGTCATTGCATTCTCCCCACATTAAGAAGTTTGGTCCGCCAAACTTGATTTACCCTAACACAAGTCGGTTCATAAATCTCAATTTCCTACCATAGTTCAATTTCGTCTTGGATATACAACATCCCTCAATCATTGAACAGTTCATAATCCTATACAATCAATTCCAATGAAGTTTGTTCCAAGGATCACAATTAATTCGTCATTACTGGCTGATTGGTAACCCAATTGATAATAATGCGTAGTAACATCAAATATGATCTTATTATTCACAACCCTCGTACATTTTAATTTATTAATCCATAAGCCATAGGTCATATACTCCAAATGGTAAAATAACCTCAAGGGTATTCATGAAGGATTCGAGTGCGAGCAACTTATAAGCTATCAATCATGATTCAAATTCTTTAGTTTCACAAACAATCCTAAATATTATAATCCTTCAAAGAGTAAGGAAATATTCACTACTTAATCATACTCCCAATAGTACATGTATCCTACAACAATTAACCCAAAATAAACAAATGAGTTCTAAATTAGCGACTTAATGGCTCCTGCTCATTAATAAGTTAAGTCTTCACAACAATGGTCTAGGTAATTCAAAGTATCTCCAAACGATTTATTTCCATAACGGATGGGATAAATGAGGTCTAAATTTTGAATAACCAAATTTAGTTTCAAGTCCTTAACTTCACTGGAGGCCCAAATAATCAGAATTAAACTTATCAATTCGAATCAGGTTTCTAATAAACTCCAAATAGCAACCAAAATCCCGTAATAAGAAGTTACCTGTTCAGATTGGACACCATGATTTCTCTTTCCAAAATAATTTATTAGAAAATCAAATACAGATCGAACCCCAATTGTCATAAACTCCTAACTTATATTAAAATAGCAACCACTTAAATCAACGTCTGCTTAAAGGGTCTTAAAGTCAACTTCATGACATCAAACATAAAATGCATTAACCATAAAATTACTATATTCTTGTTCCAATAACTTCAAAGTAGACTGAGCATCGCCTCTAATTCAAATATCGGTTCCATTCATTGTAAGCCACAACTAACTTACTGAGGCATGTTAACAATATTAACTTATCATACATCCTTATACTCTATACGAAAAACATTAAATCAGACCCATAAAAATTCTTAATACATAATATTGGTCTAAGAAAAATCAATTCCTCGTAGACCTAAATGATTCAAACAAACAGACAGGGCCCAAACAATCGTATCAAGCACAATGTACTACTTTCATCTATCACATTCCTTAGATATTTTATTAAATTAATCACATATCGCCTAGTACTTCACGCATACCATAAACAATATTCATGATTTTTTTTTTGTCACCTTTCATATGAAATATTTCACATCAATCAGGGTTGATACAACCTCAATAACAAAGTCTTGTAGTAGTTATCCAAACATTCAAGTATAAGTCATAAATCATCAATAACAGACTCTAAGGTGGGTATCTATCACATTAGTTCCATACAAAGAGCATAGAATTTTGGAAGTCATAAACAATTCGCTTATGTGTATGGTCGATATTTGCCCATCACACGCAAAATCACATATTATTCATCTATGTCAGAAATACCGAATTTAATGGATGGTATAACATCTCTAAATAACAGAGACCATATAAGTTTTGTTCCAATGATCACTCATTTTTAGATCATAACAAAGGAACAAGCCTTGAATTAGTCCTCTTATAAACGTTTCATCCTTAATTAGTAACAGTAAGTTTATGATAGCAATATGATAGGTTCAGAACAAAAACATAACAAGGTGAAATTATGTCCTTCAGACAAATGGTGTTCTACAAAAAGGGGTACAATTTTTCTTTTAGTCACATCCATTCACAAGAGTATATGCCCTAACTGAAAGGAGGAACAATACCTCACTTATCACCCCAAGCCACCAAATGCAAATTAGCTTGGTACATAATATCATACAAAATTATTAAAGCATTATAATTCAAAATTTCATATAATATTTTCTTCTGTCAGCATACATACCTCAATTCCCTCAACATACGCTATATCTCTACAGATTAATATACTCAACACCACCAACATTCTAGTCAAAATTCCAATTTCCCTGTACGACTAAACTTCCATAAACTTCCACCTAATTCCAGACAGCAATCCTAACATCCTAGCTCTTACTTACTATGGTTCCATACTTGTTATCGATCACCAACTATCTCAATCACAATAGTTTCAACTCACATAATCCCCAATAATCACAGCTCAACCTCAAATCTCTTCTGTTTTCCATAACTTCAGAGAAAATTAAACATCAAGCATAACCTTAATATCAAATGCAACCCTTGGTCCACAAATTTCTTAACCGCATTAATCCAAATATCGGTCTCCTCACAACTTATATACCTCATTGATAATTAGTTAGGTGGGTCCGAAAGTCGGAGGTCACAAATAACTTACATAGACATGCCAATAATGTTTTCTTATCTTCCCAATATTTTACATTTAGACATTAAATCAAACCCATATAACATTCCAATAAAGTAGATTTTTCAAGTAACAAGGAAATTCCTAACACATACTCTTAGCCCGCTGATCCACTTGTTCTATAGCTAGATGATTCAGATAAATGAAAGGATTCCAACTAACATTTTACTCACAATTAGTTCAGATACATAAAACACTAGTCAAAGTGTCTCTACTTATCATAACATTTAGTTCAAGTTCCATTTATCCACTTGAAAAGGTTATACACTCTCTCCAATAGTCATTCAAACATGCATAAAACTTCTTACCATATTATTTGATTCTTCATCGAGTTCACACTTAATTTCTTCCTTCGATCTTATTTCTCATGACATGTTCACATAATTCTCATCATATTTGGAAATATTCTTTCCACCTTATCCAGTTTCCTTAACAAAAACTTAACTTCCATTTCATCCCTACTTCTCATTATCTACTTCTAGAGTCATAAGATGCAGACTATTAACACATCGAGTATCATTCATTAACTTCACCATAACACATAGTGTCACATACAAGCATACAAAGACGTGGGTGGGGCAATTCCTTCATCTCTACTTCTTATATCAAACCATTTCCTCGCTCCCAAGTCTCATACCCGTTATTAATCATCACATTTCTCAATTGCCATAATTCTATACACTTTATTAATCAATTATAACCTCAGTTTCCCAAAATTCCTCATAGTTTAATTTCACATGTAATCTATATAGAAACTACGTTTAATCTCTTTTCACATCACATTTCCACAAACATGATTATATTCAACAATACTATTCTGATAACACCAATATCCCACATCTTTCATAACCTTAGCCACAATATCATACTCGTTATGTAACTCCTTCTCATTTCGTAACAATTATCAAATCCCCCTTAGTCACAAAACTCAGTCGGTGAAACAATACATATGGATCTCCTTTATTACCCCATAGTCCATAAGAATTCTTATTCCCAATCTCAATACTTATCTTATTGCACAAGTTTTCATACATCTTTCAAAATGCACATCATTTCATTTCGTTACTAGATACATGCAACTTAAATGCATTCTAGACACTCAAATGCTCAATGGACATGTAAGTGAGATCATAACTCGTGCTCTGATACCAACTGTCACGACCCAAACCCGCCCCTAAAAGTTTGGTCCATGACCAGCCTGTATATAGGCCTCAAAACAAAATTTTATGAATACATATTTAAATAGGGGCCTCAAACGGAAGCAATATCAATACAAAGATAACATCCATTGAGCTTGTGCATATATGACGACTTAAACAGATTTAAGCAATTAAATACACTTCCATATTTACATATACAATCACAGGATTTATATAGATCTCACACACACTTACATAGAACTCAATGAACTATGCAGTATTCCAATACAAAATTTAAGCCTCAACACGAAGGAGTAATCCGTGCGGCTTGACAGATAGGTGGATCTCAATACAACTCTAGTGTTGGTCCCTGATGGCTCACCTACATAAATATACATAAAAATAGGGTGAGCAAGGGTCAGTGAATAATAGCAATGTAAGCAGGTTAGGTTAATATGCATAACCTTGGAGAATATAAATATACACATATCAAACCACACACAAGTCTTATCCATTACCATATTTCAAAACGACCTCAGGCCCACATGTAATACAGAACGGCCTCGGGCCCATGTTTGATACGAAACAGCCTTAGGCCCACATGTAATACAGAACAGCCTCGGGCCCATGTTTGATACACAACGGCCTCAGGCCCAACATAATGACAGCTGTCCAGAGCAATGTAGGGAAGATGGAACATCGGCATGTCTCCAACTCCCTTGGCGTTAAAGCCATTAATCATGTATGATTCATATCATTATAGGGTAGATGGAACATCGGTATGTCTCCATCTCCCTCAGCCTTAGGGCCATGAGTCATAAACAATTCACACCCACATGTAATACAGAACGGCTTCGGGCCCACTTTTATTAATAAGAACATAACGACCTTAGGTCCATATCAATGCCATCATTCAATCGTGTCCGTTAATTCAATCAAAGCACAATATCAATAGTATATATCAATCTCAAACAACGATATATAAATCATAAGCACAAGAAGTAGGTAAACATATCGTTACACTACTATTACTCATAGTGATAGGTTTCTGGTAGCAACGGGACGATGTCCTCGTCTTGACGTACAAACACAATGCACAAAACATAATATGAGATATAACCAATCTCTTTGTTGTTCTTTAGTCAATTAGCCAAGGTAGCTATAAACTCATTAGTCCTCAATAGGTTAAAATCCGTGTCTCAGAAAATAGGAGGAATCGATAGAAAAATGGTCTAGACGAAGAAATGGTATAAAACTGGTAGATAGAAAGTGAACAATTGTCACTAAATTGGGCTTATCTCTTTGTGTACTTATCATTTGGAAGTGATACTATAACCATTCGAAACTAGACTTCTGGGGCTTGAATTTAGGCTCAAGAATCACTTAAAACGGAGTCCAAATGTAAGAGATATACTTATTTGAAGTTGGCTGAAACAGTGTTGTCCCGCACGTGCGGGACCACGTGCTTTTTTAGCAGAATCAACTTTGGTGTTTGAAATGGACTGCCGTACGTGCGGGAAGACCCGCCGCACGTGCGGCTCTGGGCAAAAGTTGCTGTCCGAAAATGTTGTTTACTCTAACACTTGGTCTTCCCATTTCTAAGCTTGGTTTCAACTCTAATCACACAAAAACTTGTAGAATTCCATCCAAAACATAACAAACTAACATCATTCAAATAGAACTTCATCTCAATTACATCAGTCTTGCTCAAGGTTAAAACTTCAAGTCTCATCTTTTCTATATATTCAAACTTCCATAATATATGCCCAAATCATGTAAATATATCTTACACATAGGTGATTCTCACACCAAACCTTCTTATTCCATGAATCATCCTTAAGATTGAACTCAACTCAAGCAAATTTAAGGAAATCAAGGTTCAATTCCTTGAATTCAACCCAATCCATTCAGAACCCAATACACTTGTTCCGTTACATATTAAACTTCCAAGTTAATCCTTGATTTCATGTAGTGGATGCATTATCTACAAAGATAATAGTTAGAGCTACATACCTTAACTCAATCTTTATTTTTTCTCCTTAATCTCTTCAATTTTCCCAAGCTTCATGGGTGATCTTCTTCCTCTCTCTTCTATTCTCTTCAATCATCTTCAAACCCCCATGAATGTTGAGTTTCCTCTTAGAGAAGCTTTGCCTCTTCTTCTTCTTCTCTCTCTCTCTCTCACAATTCTTTCCCTCTTCCTTAGATATTTTGGCCCAAAGTAATGAGTTCAATCCCTCATATAGCATATCTATATATATATATACTTATCACAAATAGGGGATAGCCAAACGCGCCCTTACAAATCATACGAAATCAAATTTCAATTAAACTTTCCAGATGACTAAAAATTATGCTGATCATAAATATATCCTCTGTTCTGGTTTTTGAAGCCTCTGAGGCCTTCAATTTACAGTGCATAGTTAACCACCTAAACACACCCTAACAAATCAGACAAAATAAATTTCCAATTAACTTTCCCAAATAACTCTAAAAATTCCCATTAACATATCCAAGTACTAAATTTTGTTTCCTGAACCCATGAAGGTCGGCAATTTCAATTTCAAGGTCGTAACTCAACAGATAATTCCTCAAATCAAATTGATATAATTAAATTAAAGCACATTAACCCATAGTTAAATAAAGATAATTTCTTATACGCATTTTAGGGTCGTTACATGAACAGCATCAGTGGGCTATTAAGCCGTTGAAGGTCAAAGGGCTGAACAAACTGCAAGTGCTTGCAGTTGTTGCAAAGACTGTAGATGACACTTTTGTCGCTCAAGTTGGGAGCATTTTGAATCTAGGGATAAACCATGAAAATGATTGTCGTACCAGAAACATCCCTTTTAGCTCCAATACTACACCTATAAGAGGTCATCAAACCCAATCAACACCTACCAACCCCTCTATCAACCCTGGCAGGACTGGAAACCGCGCCTACAATCCCCTTTACATGACGTTGTCTAATGCTCTCCAAATCCTCATAAGACAAGGCCATCTTAAATCCCTTGACCCTCGAGCTCTCCCCAATCCCCTTCCAGCGAGGCATAATACTACCAAGTGTTGCGCTTTCTATCAACAATCCGGTCATGACACTGATGGTTATTTTCGTCTTCGCCATGAAGTTCAAGATTTGATTGACAATAAGGTCATCACTCCACCAGGTCTTACAAAGTCTATTAGCGCTGGATCGATGAACTTGGGGGATAATGTGACTATGTGATCAGGGATGAACCACCTGCAGATGGCGCTCATTTTACTCCAGATGTGGTGGATGGCACGCACTATCTTAGCACTTTGAAAATGTTGTTTATTTCATTTTTAGACTTGGGTATTGAATCAATCTTGTTGTGTTATATTGAGTCATTCTCATTGTATTTAGTCAGTCTTGTTTTGTCAGAGGTTGATGATTTCGGGCGTGTTAACTCGCGCATCACTTTCTTGTTTTGTGTTTTTCTTTTTCACTCTTTCTTTTGCGTCTATTTCTATCATTGAGCCAGTTGAGCCAGAAGATCTGAATGAAACGGTAGTAATTTTCACCTACTTCTCTGTGCCTTCAAATCATTGCATTGACCAAAGTTTTTCAAAATTGTTTCCAAAACTATGGTGAAAACAAAGAGGGAGGAATTCCTCAGGATTTGCAAAAATTTGATCAACTAAGAGGAAAAGAGGCCTGCCAAGCCCTCGATGAATGAAATCGTGTCTGTTAATGTGAGTACTGACAAGGATCCTGGCTTGATCTTGATTGGTTCTACATTGTCTTCAGAAAAGCACGAGCGACTTGTCGCTTTATTAAAAGATTCCAAAAAATGTTTTGCGTGGTCCTACGAAGACATGCCTTGAATTGATCTTGAGATTGTATAGCATAGGATCACTCTCGGCCTCAAGACTCGACCCCTTTGCTTTCAAACTTTGATTCAGAATGTTCAACAGTCAACCACAATATGAGGCTTGCACGGCCAGATTTGAAACAACTTTTGAACTAGAGACAAGAAGGTCAGATGTGTTCAAAAGAAGCTTGCTTCAGAAGGTCAGATGTTTTGCGTGGTCCCACAATTGAACTAGGGGCAAAAAAAAGGTCAGATATGCTCAAAGATTTAAAACTGAATCATTTCTCAAGCCAATGGAGATTGACAAGAAAGGCAAATTCCAAATCTAAGAGAAGAAAATTTATTGCCGAAAGGACAATCGAGTTCTTATTCACAACACTAAGGGCAAATGCAAACCCAATTGGATGGGCTCTTACATCATCAAGACTATTTAGTCAGGAACAGTAGCCATTCTCGTTGATCTAGATGGCTTAGAGATCCTGCGGCCAATCAACATGGACAAGTTAAACTTTTCTATTCATAAGAGGCTCACTGGGCCGAAAACCTAAAAGGGCGACCCAAGCAAAAGTTAAAGCAAGACCAAAAAAAAAAGGAACAAAAATAAAAAAATGGAAACAAAGAACAAAAAAGAAGAGGAAAAGAAGAAGAAAGAAAAATGAAAAGAAAAAATAGAGCTCACAAGGTTGAAAACCCCGAAGGGGGCTTTGGCAAAAGTTAGCGCGTAAAAGGAGAGTGTTAATACCCGAGTGCACCTTAACCCCGGGAACTACATACGGCCTTATTCCCATCTTTGGGATACGTAGGAAACATCATCCAAAAGTTCAGCCCCAACCATTTTCAACCTACTTGTCTTATCCATGTTGGTTGGCTTATCCTTATTCAAACTCAGCTATCTTATCCATGTGCAAATTGGTTCATCTTCATGCTCAACTTTGTTCAAAATTGGTTGTCTTATTCTGTTAAAAGATTCAACTGCAAGACAATTCAAGTTCAGATCTGATGTTTTGCATCTTAAGAGTTAATTCCTCATTGGTTGAGAAGTGGCCATTTGCAAACAGTTTTGAGAATTTTTAGTATTTTTGACTAATTTTCTCAAAAATTATTTCTTTTTTCCAAAGCTGGACCATTCCTTGGACCCAAAAAAGGGAAATTTTCAATGCTCATGGCATGACTTACATGATTCAAAGCAAAAAGTCGAACAAGCATGTTAATCTAACCTTCATGTTGGTCAAAATTGTTTTAGCAGAAAGCCAAAAACAAAAAATAGTCAAAATGATGAACTAGGGGCACGATTGAGTCAAGTTTTCTGTCTTTTTCTCGTTATCAATGTACTCGTCAGAAAGGTTACAACTAAAGCTAGCAGCAGGGGCTGAAAGCTCTCTCATCCTCCAAGCAGCGAAGGATCAAGCCAAGTGCGAAGCATGAATTAGAAATGAAGCATGGTATTCCACCTCCTCATCTGGACGGGTCTGATCACATCCAAACTGGCCAAGGGCATCATCAATCGATGTCCGTTACAGATCTGCTGCACGTCCAGTCGCACCACAACCTCTCTGTGGAAAAGCTCACTAGTTGTGAGCGAAAAAAGTAGAATCTAGCAGAATGCTAGGGGCAAGGGTCCACAACTTTTAACTTATCCATCAACCACACCTGAGAATGGATAAAAAATAAGAGAGATTAAAGAATAGAGAGATGTATGATGAGAGAAAAAGTAAGGAAAGGGCTTTTCCGAGAAAATAGAGATTGAGTGCCAAAGTGATGTGAGAATCACAAATAAGAAAGGGTGGGAAACAATACCTAGAGAAGCAATGGGCTCCCCGTGAACTGAGAGGTCTCCCACCAGTGGTAAACATCCAAGTTTTGTGTTTGTTGTTTTTGTTTGTCTCGATTCTTGTTTTGAGTCGTTATAGATGTGTTTAGGTTGTTTTACTTTGTTTTTTCCTTTGTTGAATCATGGTGTACTGTCGTCAGTCGTAGGCTCAATACCCAGTTAAGAATTCATTCTTGGTTCCAATTTCAAGAAAATAAATTGTTTTGTACTCAGAGTGTCGTGTCATTCCCAACATGATGTGCAAAACAAAATTCCTTCTTTCATAAATTGCAGGGTCCACCCTTGATCAAAAGCGGGAGCAACCAAACAAGGACCTATCTGAAGCTACATAGGTTCCGGACTGCAAAGCAAAAGAAAAAAGGGAAAATTTGGAGCATCTTAGTGTATTTCAACTTCAGAAAATTCCGAGATTGCATTCTAGATACACCTTCTCAAGCCTTGTCTTTTCTCCAGAGTATAAGTGTACCTCTACCTCAAGCTCAAGCTCAAGCTCAAGCCTGCTTCAAGCCAAACTGGTGATCAAAGTGCTATCACTGAACACCATTCCTCTTCAAAGGTATCTTAATTGTGTTTGCAATGAGTTCCTAGGAGACCAACTACAACAGTGGAAACTAGAGTTCTAATGGCGATGCCTAGAACACAAAGGTTTGGAATTTTCGACACTAAAGTCTGGTTTGAATACCCAGTGGTGTATCCCTGGCTTGAAATCTATATAGCAGCCCTATAGATTGAGATAGCCTATGTGTGCCTCAATTTTGGATACTGAACCTACTTAGTCTGTCACCCCGTTGGAAAATAGGAAAAGTTACGAATATGATCAAGAAGAAAAGTGGCATCTGTGGCTTCTACATGCAGAGGTTACCCCTTGTCAACATTTGAGGGCCTTTGAACTGTGGGTTGAAGGTAAGAGTTCGAAGAACACAAGAGGGAGATCCCTGTCAAAATAGAGTGGTTCATTGCCACTTGCCCCATGAGATGCTTTCTAAAGCGCCACTTTCCTTGTTTATTGCATTCCCTAAACATTGTGCACTACATTGCTTGTAACATGTATCATATCATCGCACTTATTGCATTTATTTGCATCTTATGTTATCTTGTACCATTTATCCTTTTACGCTGAGCAGCGTTTAGGATCGTTGTCCCCCGAGGCTTTTCTTCGGACCTCTTCTCACGATTTCAGCGTGGTTTGAGTGTTCCTTTCCTCACACGATTTCAGTGTGTTTGGGATTTCTTCTTCCTATTCTCACGATTTCAGTGTGGTTAGAGTGTTCCCTTCCTCACATGATTTCAGTGTGTTTGGGATTTATTCTTCCTCTTTCCTACGATTTCAGCGTGGTTAGAGTGTTCCTCCTCACAGGATTTCAACATGTTTGGGATTTGTTCTTCCTCTTCACACAATTTCAGCGTGTTTGGGATTTATTCTTTCTCTTCACACGATTTCAGCATGGTTAGAGTGCTCCTTTCCTACACGATTTCAGCGTGTTTGAGATTTATTCTTCTTCTTCTCACGATTTCAACGTAGTTAGAGTGTTCCTTTCCTCACACGATTTCACCGTGTTTGGGATTTGTTTTTCCTCTTCTCACAATTTCAGCGTGGTTAGATTGTTCCTTTCCTCACACGATTTCATCGTGTTTGGGATTTATTCTTTCTCTTCACACGATTTCAGCATGGTTAGAGTGCTCCTTTCCTACACGATTTCAGCGTGTTTGAGATTTATTCTTCTTCTTCTCACGATTTCAACGTAGTTAGAGTGTTCCTTTCCTCACACGATTTCACCGTGTTTGGGATTTGTTTTTCCTCTTCTCACAATTTCAGCGTGGTTAGATTGTTCCTTTCCTCACACGATTTCATCGTGTTTGGGATTTATTCTTTCTCTTCACACGATTTCAGCATGGTTAGAGTGCTCCTTTCCTACACGATTTCAGCGTGTTTGGCCTATACTTCATGTTTCATTCACACTTTTTTTCTGTTTGGTGATTATTTTATATACTTCATGTTATAGCACCTTTTGAGCCTTGTCTTGCATCACATTTTTGGCATATTTGTATACTGATTTGAGGTCTGCCATATACTGTAAATGTTCATATTTTTGGTCCATCTTCATTGTTGTAGAAGGAAATTTTTCCGTTTGGGTTTTGCTTATATCACTTGCTTCATTACTCCTCTTTTGGCCCCTATTCTTGCATGTTATTTTTACCATACCTATGCTTGCTGTTTGGCCATGCTTATAACTGTGAAAGTGCATCTTTTGGGACTGTCTAGCTTCTGTCTTTGCATTGCATGTCCATGTTGTGCATGTTTGGCATAGCTATAGGTCATTTCGGGTGCCTAAATTCACATTTCGGGACAATTCCATGCATTTCATGTCATTTCGCCTCATTTCGGGACTGTTTTCCCCCATATTTTAGTGCTGAAATTCCATTAGCATGCTTGCATATCATTTTTACCATATTTCATCGCATTTTATCATTGCCTCGGTTTGCGTGCCCGTGTGCACGCATTTTGAGGCACCTCGTTTTTATCCGCCGGCATCCTATGTGAGTGTGGCTGAGGCTCACTCATGTTGGTATAAGCCCATATCACGTTTTCGTGTCATTTCATCGCATTTTGTCATTGCCTCGGTTTGCGTGCCCGTGTGCACGCATTTCGAGGCACCTCATTTTCATAGCATTTTATCATCGCCTCGATTTGCGTGCCCGTGTGCACGCATTTCGAGGCGCCTTATTTTCATAGCATTTTACCATTGCCTCGGTTTGCGTGCCCGTGTGCACGCATTTCGAGGCGTCTCATTTTTATAGCATTTTGCCATCGCCTCGGTTTGCGTACCCGCGTGTACGTATTTCGAGGCATCTCATTGTCATTGCATTGCGTATGCCATCGCCTCGGTTTGCATGCCTGTGTGCACGTATTTCGAGGCATCTCATTGTCATTGCATTATGTATGCCATCGCCTCGGTTTGAGTGCCCGTGTGCACGTATTTCAAGGCATCTCATCTTCATTGCATTCTTGTATTTTCTCGGTTTGCGTGCCCGTGTGCACACACTTCGAGGCACCTCATTTTCATAGCATTGTGCATACTAGGTTGTATCTTAGATTGCATTCTGCATTTTCTCGGTTTGCGTGCCTGCGTGCACGCATTTCGTGGCATTTCATTTCCATAACATTGAGTATGTTAGGATTATATCTTAGTTGGAATGTGTCTCAATTCCCCAGTCACCGACACTCCGGATTATCCATGATGGAGTTAGGTTTTAGCTGTAGTTTCATGTGCATTCATCCTATATTGAGTGGTGCATTTCGATTCCTCGGCCATCATGCCTCGGTATGCGTGATTGGTGGCACGAGGATCGAAACATGCATATATATGTGCAAATACATTGCTGTTCCCCTTTCCTGCTCTCTGTCGCAGCAAAATCAGGAATCAGCAATTTTTCAAGATTCGGCACGCATTTCGAGGATAACTGCTAAACAGAGGCTAATTGGGGCATTCCGGTGGATTTCCGCGCAAGACGATCCGGACATGCATCATCCATCAGAAGCAAGACAGTCCCTGGCTTGCACGCCAGTTTTATTTGCTTTCTTAGTTAATTCATTAATTAATTAGAAATCTGTAATATTCTTTTATTCGGGACTGTAATATTTGGACTGTATATTTATTCGGACCCTCTGTGCGAGGGCGCAACTGTAATAAGTGTGCGTGGGTGTATTGTATGCCTTCCAACCCCACGTCTTTCTCCCTTTTATTTATCCGCTTATGATGGTTAGATTAGGGCATATTTAAATTAGCATACAGTATGACAGCATGTTTGCATCATTCATCTGTATTACATGCACCGGGCTCGGCCCATCATACTAACTACATAGTATTTCAAATTCCAAGTTGAATACGTGTTAGCTGTAGCATCTGCTTAGAATAGCCGAGCTGCTATAGTTGCATCTTGCATGTGTTGCATTAGGCATTTCTGTATACTTAGGTCATGCATGATTTCTAATATAGTTTCTATTTTGGCTTGGAGTACTCGGTAAGCTTTATGCTTTAGCATCCTTGCATGCGTGTGAGTGAATGCCAGAATAGCATGCTTACCATGAGGCTATGTGCTTATCTGATATAACTGCCTGAATGCCTGTGGGTGAAGGTTGGGTTACTTAAATTGGAATAAATCACCAAATGTTTTCAAGCCTACCTTCGGGTAGCAAACCATTTTCAAAAACAAACAAGAAGTGTTCTGTTCCAATCCAGGCGACCTGGTCTATACTTATGTACTGTATACATCACATAGTAACCTAGGCTAATAAACCGGATTAAGAACTCACAATGTTTTCAAAAATCGATATCATGGTTAGTAGAGGCCGGTCTTTGACCGGGCGAGCGGGGGTGCTCACGAAGTGACCTTCCCCAATCGTACCCAAGTTCCCGAGCCGAAGCAGCTTTGGTGATGACGGACACGTGGCCTTTTGGCACCGAGTCAGGGTTTCCTAAATTTCCCAAAATAAAATATTTAGGTGGCGACTCTGTATCTGGCAAAGCAGTCCATGTTTGGCACTACTTTTTCAAAAATCAGTTTTCTCAAAAACGATTTGCCAGATTTGGACTCTTTGGTTCAGATTAAGAACCGTGACAAACATTGAGAGTCCGAGCTGTAGCGAGGTCCCCCGCGGGCTTGTTACACTATGTGAATGCTCACATTTTGCTAATGGTGAGTGATGTTACTGATGTGAATATTCACATCTGGTAATGTGAGTGGTACAACTGATGTGAATGTTCACATCTGTTAATGTGAAAATTTACACCAGCATCTACTAATGTGTGTTTGTACATTACTGAAACAATAATGTGAATGTTTTCATCAATGTTGTCAACTTCCACACCAAAGCTGAGAAATGTGAACATTCACATCAGAGTGTTCAGAGCCCGTATATGTTCATATTAAACATAGAATAAGTTGTATGAGATTTGATTTACCATTAACAACATCACACATCCGGTGACTCGTCCTGGTTTTCCACAGTTTTGGCCCAATGAACCCATCAAGGTTGCCCGGATGCTCTCAGCCCAATCATACAGTGTACCTCTACCTCAAGCTCAAGCTCAAGCCTGCTTCAAGCCAGACTGGTGATCAAAGTGCTATCCTTGAACACCATTCCTCTTCAAAGGTATCTTAGTTGTGTTTGCAATGAGCTCCTAGGAGACCAACTACAACAGTGGAAACTAGAGTTAGAATGGCGATGCCTAGAACACAAAGGTTTGGAATTTCCGACTCTAAAGTCTGGTTTGAATACCCAGTGGTGTATCCCTAGCTTGAAATCTATATAGCAGCCTTATAGATTGAGATAGCCTATGTGCGCCTCAATTTTGGATACTGAACCTACTTAGTCTGTCACCGAGTTGGAAAATAGGGAAAGTTGTGAATATGATCAAGAAAAAAAGCGGCATCTGTGGCTTCTACATGCAGAGGTTACCCCTTGTCAGCATTTGAGGGCCTTTGAACTGTGGGTTGAAGGTAATAGTTCGAAGAACACAAGAGGGAGATCCCTGTCAAAATAGAGTGGTTCATTGCCACTTGCCCCATGAGATGCTTTCTAAAGCGCCACTTTCCTTGTTTATTGCATTCCCTAAACATTGTGCACTACATTGCTTGTAACATGTATCATATCATCGCACTTATTGCATTTATTTGCATCTTATGTTATCTTGTATCATTTATCCTTTTACGCTGAGCAGCGTTTAGAATCGTTGTCCCCCGAGGCCTTTCTTAGGACCTCTTCTCACGATTTCAGCGTGGTTTGAGTGTTCCTTTCCTCACATGATTTTAGTGTGTTTGGGATTTCTTCTTCCTCTTCTCATGATTTCAGTGTGGTTAGAGTGTTCCCTTCCTCACATGATTTCAGTGTGTTTGGGATTTATTCTTCCTCTTCTTACGATTTCAGCGTCGTTAGAGTGTTCCTCCTCACACGATTTCAACGTGTTTGGGATTTGTTCTTCCTCTTCACACGATTTTAGCGTAGTTAGAGTGTTCCTTTCCTTACACAGTTTCAGCGTGTTTGGGATTTATTCTTCCTCTTCACACGATTTCAGCGTGGTTAGAGTGTTCCTTTCCTCACACGATTTCCGCGTGTTTGAGATTTATTCTTCCTCTTCTCACGATTTCAACGTGGTTAGAGTGTTCCTTTCCTCACATGATTTCACCGTGTTTGGGATTTTTTTTTCCTCTTCTCACAATTTCAGCGTGGTTAGAGTGTTCCTTTCCTCACACGATTTCAGCGCGTTTGGGATTTTTTCTTCCTCTTCTCACGATTTCAGTGTAGTTAGAGTGTTCCTTTCCTTACATGATTTCAGCATGTTTGGGATTTGTTATTCCTCTTCTCACAATTTCAGCGTGGTTAGAGTGTTCCTTTCCTTACACAATTTCAACGTGCTTGGGATTTATTCTTCCTCTTCTCACGATTTCAGCGTGGTTAGAGTGTTCCTTTCCTCACACAATTTCAGTGTGTTTGGGTATTCTTCCTCCTTTCACAATTCCAGCGTGGTTAGAGTATGTCACCCTATTCATCTACTACACTATCCATTGCATTCATTACATCATACCATTTTATCGCTTGTATCATTTCCATGTTAAGCTTAGTTCGACATGTGCTAATACCTTCCCCTCGTTGAAACATAGTTCTGTCATGTGTAAGTACCCATGTTGCGCTGAGGCCAGTATTGAGGGTGTCAACACCTTTTCTGTGTTAGACGTGCTCTGTTTTGTTTCCATGCATTTTCTAGGTAAGATATGGTTTGGCCTACACCTTTTATTCACTGCATTCATTACATCCATTGCATTGTACATTGTTTTGTTACATTCAACATTTAGGATCATTATCATTTCCCTGCAGATCATTCCTCACTTATATCATACCATCCAACTACTTGTACTCTTTCTACGAAAAACATAGTTTCACATTTGCTCGTACCCCTTTCACGTTGAAGCATGGTTCTGTTATGTGTAAGCATCCATGTTACGCCGAGGCCAGTATTGAGGATGTAGGCACCTAGCATGTGTTAGGTGTCGTTTGGCTGTGTCTACTTCTTTTCTATATAAAACATAGTTTCATTTTGCATCTCCATCCCTTTATTGTATTTGTGTGGTTTTGCACTACTTGTGGTTTGATTATTTCGTTACATTGCATATCATTTGCATTATTTCGTTACATTGTATATGATATGCATTTTTTTGTTGTATTGTATATCATTTCCATTCTACCCCTGAAGTACGCTAGTTTGATTCCTTCCAAAGGGATACGTATGGAACCCTCGAATTAAACCAACAGCATCTGCATTTTGTTTGTTTGCCTAAGTCTTACGACATTGTCAAAATGGATTGTCTTTGGACTTTGACATTCACTCACATCATTTCATGACTTCGAGCTCTATCAAAGAGGGGCAACTGTAGACACCCCATTTTTGACCGCCTTTAAGACTTGGGCGCCTTAGGTTGATCACTCGATTATGAAAGTTATGCGATATAAATGTTCAATTTCTTCAGCAAGAAGAGTGTCAAATCCCAACCTTACACCTCATTTTTGGACCAAAACTTTTTTGACCAAAACTATTTTAGACCTTAAAACCCTTTTTTTTCAAAATATTTTTTCAAATATTTCTACGATGTTCCGAGGCTCACATTTCATTTAAAAGTTACACTTTTCGGTAAACCGAGTAAGGACAAAGTGGAAATAAATGGAAGAGAAGTGAAATTTTTGAAAAATCTTTAAAAACTTCTTATTCATAGGCTTGGAGTTGAAGAAAATAGGAGGGAAGGGAAAAAAACTAGTTAGGGAAATGGTTGAGCATGAAACCGTTAAAAGAGAGCTTAGCAGCCTTCACTAAATCAGGCCTATCTCTTTGTACACTTAGACTTTAGTTGTGAGGCCACCACCATTCGAAAGTGGACTTCTGGGGCTTCATTTTATACTCACGAATCTCCTAAAACCGAGTCTGGATGAGGAAGATATGGCCGTTTGAAATTAGGCATCAATCTGATTAAGATATAAATGAGCAACCTCTACTAAAATAGGCATACCTATTTGAAAATTTAGAATTTAGATGTGAGGCTGCTACCATTGGAAAGTAGAATTCCGGAGCTTCAATTTAGACTCAAGAATGACCTAAAACCGAGTCCGGATGAAGGAGATATGACCATTTGAAGTCAGGCCTAGAAGCAGATTTTTGTGGCCGGCAACCCACACTTCTAGCTTGCCGGCCACTTGTGAAAAACACAGATATTTTGTGTCAGCTGTCTCCCAAAACCTCCAGTTATTTGTATATAGATATTTCTAACCTGTGAGGCTGTTTTTCTATATATACCAGGCCTTCCTTCTTGGTTTAAGGTTACAAAACTTTCCAAAAGTCTCAAAACTTGAAATTCTCTCTCTATCTCTATCTTCCAACCTATACACTCTCTCTCTACACTTCCTAAAAAAATATTGGAGTTCTCCTTGTTGAGATTATCGAGTCCAAATTTCTGCCCTTAAGAGTGAAAGACTTGTGGTTTGTGAAACAAAGTGTTATTCCTCTTCAAGAGGTATAACCTTGGTCTTCTCTACCCTACTTTTTCCTCATCTTTTCTTATAGTTTTTAGACCATTTTTTGGACTATTTTTATGAGCTGAAGCTTGTGGTTTAAGGCTATTAAAGGTAGAGGGGTTAACCACCTTTCTTTACACCTTGTCTCCTAAGCCTTTACACTTGTGTTTCCCATCTCTTTGTCCACTTTTTTTGAGCTTTTAAATACTGATTTTCAAAGTTATTTCAGTGGCTAAAAACATGTTTTGAAGTCTAAAATTAGAGGGGTTAGCCTCCCCTCCTTGTGTCTTGCATACTAGTTTAACATGCTCCATGTTTTAGCTTATTGTTCTAGCAATTTTTGTCTTAATTCCAACATGTTTTAGGACTTATTTAGCACTATTTTAGGACTATTTTGGGCTGGTTGTGTCATTTATGCTTTATATTACACGCTTGTAATGTAATGGTCCTCATAGGTTTTGTGGTTTAGGCCTTAGCTACCAACCTATTTGAGTTGATAGCATTTGTTTATGGCTTTCCATACTTGTTTTCACCTCTAATCATTCTGCAACCTCCCTCCTTTCTTGGCTTTTACTTTGCTTTGCTTTGAAAGTTGGTTCAAATTAGTTGCTTGTTTAAAGCATGAGATTGAGGTCTTGTGCTTAATGGTTTAATCCCTTTGGGGATTCATTGCCAATAGCATGACACTTCTCTCATGCCTAAAATAACTCTTGGTTTGGTGCTCCATAAGAGGACTCAAAGCTCACTCTTGGATTTAATTGAATTAAAGAATAGGAAGGTAATTAAATTAGGGTAATAAAATGAGGACCAAAAATGATGCAAGATAATAACTTGGTTTGGGTTCAATCGGACGTTAATTGAACCCTTGAGTCTTGAATCGTTTCATACTTGTTAGTGATGTAAACGGTTCAAGAGTCATTATCAACCGCTTCCCTTGATCAACCATGATAGAGAAGAGGTTTGAGAGTCTTTATTTGTTGCATTTATTGAACTTGCACCCTTTGGTTCTTAGACCATCATGTAATGAAATTGCGTCCATTGATGGTTTGTGAATCAAATTTACTACTCCTTTGAGCCATTTGATGATAAGGAGGGGTAAGTTGTGCAAACAACCCTTGAGAATACCTTGTGCTTGCTCTGTTTGTTCTCTGTTGTAGCAGGAAAAACCAGGTATCAGTGGCCAACAGGCCACTTTTGTGGACGGCAGACCATAATTTGTGGCCGGCAGGCCACCACTTCTAGCCTGCCGGCCATTTTTGCAAGACCCAACAGTGTACTTTTCTAGCAAAACAAAGTTGATTTTTAGGTGAAAAATAGTGCAATTGTTCTACTGTGCAATAGAAGCATCTGGCAGCAGAACAATGGCTTTTTTTGGGTGGAAATCCACGTGCATGCATTAGCATTCCTCGTTTCCCAAGGCAGAGTAGTTAGAGTAGTTAGCTTAATACTTCTCTAAACTTTGTATGGATGTTGTAATTAGTTAATTTGTAATTCGTTAGTTAATTCTAATTTGTTGTAATAACTAGCTAGCATAGTTTAAATTCGTTATTGTAATAGTTAGTTAATTCGTAGTAATTAGCTTAGCTAGTTAGTTTATTCGGACCCTCCTGTGCAAGGGCACATCTGTAATAATGTACATGTCTTCCAAGCGCACGTCTTTCTCCCTTTTATTTACCTACTTATGATGGTTAGATTAGGGCATCATGTTTTGTTTAGCATTTTCTATGTTTGCATCCACTTGTATAGCATGCATCGAGGCTGGGTTCATCATCCTAACTTGCATTGTTAGTTAAACATTCTTTGAAGACATGCTTAGACCACATGCTATTTAATTGATTCATATGCTATATTAGTGGCCGAGCTTAGTAATTGCATATCGCATGTGTTGCATTAGTCATATTGCATAAGTTAGGATCATGTATTGTTCTAACTCCTTTATCTTTTTTGGCTTGAAGTACTAGGTGAGCTTTTATTTGCTTTAGCATATTACATGAATGTGGTTGCTGCCATATCAAAGCATGTTCACCATGAAGCTAAGTGCTTAGATGACAAACTGTTTGAATGCTTGTGGATGAAGGCTAGTTGGTTGAATTAGAATAATTTGAGTAATGTTTATATGCGATCACTTTTTCAAGTGGTACATATTCGAAACAATTTTCAAAAACAAACATGAAATCAAATGTTCCAATTTTGGCAAAATAGTCTTATACTTGTGTGTGCACATCACATAGTAAAGTTAGTTTAATAATCGGAACAAGCGCATATAATGTAAATAAAATTCATATCATGGTGGTGCTCAATTAATGACCTTCCCCTCTCGTACCTAAGTTCCCGAGCCGAGACAATCTTAGTAATGACGGACACATGGCCTTCGGCACAAGTCATGGGTTTCCTAAATTTTCCAAAAATATTTAGGTGGCGACTCTGTATCTGGCAAAGCAGTCCATTTTTTGCATTTTTTATTCAAAATCAATTTTCCAAAAGATTTTCCAGATTTGGACTCTTTGGTGTTTATTTATTTCACATTGCATTTGTGGGATCAGATTCAGAACCGTGAGAACCTGATACTGTAGGGCTTATTCATCTTCAGAAAGGGGGCATGAAAAGTCGAGCTACACCCACCCGCCAAACCGAATGTGACCACCAACCCATTTCCTGCCTATAACCAAGTCCCCCCACCCAGAAACATTAACCTTATCCATACACTGCCACCCATCTTTAACCCAGTGCATATATCACCCCATCCCATCTACCTAAGCCAGAGGTGGCTATCCCAGAAAGCACAGATATGTGCATGATAGATATAACACCCAAAGCCCAATCGAGGCCTGTGGTGGCAGAGGTGGAGGGGAAGAAAAATGCACTAGAAAAGGGGTTGTCTAACACCCAACTTATAGAGAATGGGGCCTCACTCATAGAGGAGTATAACCCCAGCCGGTACATTATGACTGTTAATCAGCCAAAACCTGTAATCGTACTACCCGATTCCCTCAGCATCAATGCCATTAGAGAAGATGAACTAGGGAAAATCTGAATCATTGGCCTGGCACAATTAGAAGAAGACTTGGCAGAATCAGAGGAAGATCTTAAGAACCTCTATTTCTTCGAAGAAGAGGACATGGGTAGCGTACAAAGTAGGTGGTGGGATCCAAGCCAACCTGAATCCAGCAACGGGTGGTTGAATGAAGAGGAATCAGATATGGAGAAGCAGGCAAAGGAGATTGTGAAAAGAGAGGAAGTTGGTGACTGAGGTCGTGCCTATGACTGGGACTGAGGTCGTGCCTATGACTGAAAAGGAATGAGAGTTGGAACAGTTCCAACAAAAAAGAATAGAGGAAATCCAGAGGAAGATAGCGTGGAAGCAGGAAAAATGAAAGAGAAAATAAGGGACCGAGACAGTAGTGAACGATGTCCAAGCCATAGAAAAGCCTGTATGGGAATCTAGTGACAAGGGAAAAATGCCAAAGAAACTCAGACAGTATCGAAGGGAAGAGATTGAATTAGCTACAGAAGAGGAGTGGTATGCCGATGGAGAGAGCAATGTGAATATGATCCGGGTGGAGCTCGATAATGGCCTAGCAATGGCTGTAGGGGAATGGTGGGAAGACAATGATCTGAGCCATGTGTACACTAACGAAGGGTGGAAAGCTGATACCCGTGATGATACGTGGTATGCAGATGAGATTAACCACATGACCCGAAGTGGTCGGTATTTCAAACCCCCAGCTCTAGATCAACCAGAATCTTCTGGGAAAGAGGCTGAGAAATAGAAGGAGAAAGATGTTGAAGAAGACCTAGTCTTGAAACAACTCAAGAACATTCAGGAAGACATATTGATCTAGGGGATGCTGATGGCTTCCCAGGAGCATAGGCAAGCACTAGCAGTGGTAATGAACAGAACGAAGCTACCTATCGACACCACCATTGACCAACTGGTGTCTTTGGTCACGTTCGAGGATGTTACTCCAGTGATATCTTTTACAGATAAAGAGTTGCTATCTGAGGATACGAACCACAACAGACCCTTGTATGTGACTCTGGAGAGCCAGAAGAAGTGGATCCTGGTGGTACTAGTGGATACCGGCTCGGCAATTAACGTGTGTTCAGCAAGGACCGCTTATGCCATAGGTTTGAAGCCAACTGACTTCACACCTACAACTTAAGCTGTTCAAGCCTATGACAACACCAGTTGAGATGTCATGGGGACTTTCAATAGCCAAATTTTAATTGTCCCATCTGAGCATGAGGTTGAATTCCATGTTATGGACTTACCGACAACTTTTAATCTACTCCTGGGAAGGCCTTGGCTGCAATAGTTGAGGGCAATGTCATCAACAATTCACCAGCTAGTAAAATATCCATTTAAAGGTGGGATTGTTACTGTTTACGGTAATTCTGTGATCCACCCTCCCCAGGGAACTACCATGCCCTTGTTAGAAATAATGCATGTGGAAGAGGACGTGTTCCTCTCCGACTTCTCCTTAGTAGAGGCCCAGCTAGTCGAATCTATCATGGCAGAGGATGACAGAAACTATGTGAGTGCCCATTCCATTTACATGATGAATAAACAAGCACATATTCCCAGATCGGGACTGGACAGGAGTGGCAGGCAAGGGGGTATTATTGCTAGAGAGATAAGTCACAACCCCCATGTTTTTGGGCTAGGGTATAAGCCTACTGCCGAAGACTAGAAGAGAAAGGGGGATAAGTTGAGAAGGAGACTTAAAGACAAAAGGGCTGAGAGGCAATATGAACTAGTCCATAAGCCAATTCGGGGAACTCTGAACGGACGCTTTATCTGCCAAGGGGAAGATTTCCCGTTCTGTGGATTTTCGGAGCCATGGGTCGACCGAGAAACAAAGACAAGGTACCCGGGATTTGAGATCTTCTTCAAGCACTAGTTATCAAAAGATAAGGATGAGCAGATCAACATGAGCATCAATAAAGAGCAAGGCAAGACTATAAGCTTAGACATCGACGAAGAGGAGCTGCTAGGGATGGCACTGGTTAACCTACTAATGGATTCTAATGTTGGGGCTGAGTCCGTTAACTTGGAGTACTATATCTACGGTTAGGGATAAACCAGCTACAGATTTCTCTGGTCTCATCGTGTATGCGTCTGAGGCTCCACGCCTGGTCCAACAATTTGAGAAGGGCACCGTTGGCAATTCGGAACCGGATAATGAGTCCGAATCTAATTACACCAAGTCTGTTGGGTCAGGATCAGATTCGAGTTCTTCTGATGAGTCTGAGTCTTGTACCTCTAGGGGTGATAACCCGGATACCAAACTCCTGTCATGGTCTTCTTTTAGTTTTTCTTTCGAGTCGACTGTAACTGAGGATCCGGACTTTTTGAATGGGAATACAATAGATTTTCACTTACTTCTCTGTGCCTCTAGTTTGTTGTACTAATCTTGATTTTCAACATTTTGACTTAAATAAAGAGGAAAAAATTTATCAGGCTTTGAAAAATTTGGTTCATCACGAGACGGAGAGACGTGTTAAGCCCTACACAGATGAAATCATTGCAATTAATGTGCGTACTGAGGAGGATCCCCGTTTGGTCCAGATTGGGTCCACGTTGTCTTCAGAGAAACATGAGCTTATAATCGCTTTATTAAAAGATTTCAAAGATGTTTTTGCGTGGTCCTACAAAGACATGCCTGGAATCGATCCTAAGATTGTATAGCACCAGATCCCTCTTGACCCTGAGGCCTGACCAGCCAAACAGAAGCTCCGTAGAGTCCGTCCAGATTAGGCATTGAAGATTAAGGGCAGGTCACCAAACAGATTGATGTGGGCTTCTTGATGGTATCTGAGTACCCGACTTGGCTAGCTAATATTGTTCCGATTCCAAAGAAGGATGACAGAATCAGAGTCTGCGTCGACTTCCAGGATTTGAACAGAGCTAGTCCGAAAGACGACTTTCCATTACCACACATCGATGAACTGGTAGACTTTACCGCAGGCCACACCTTGCTTTCCTTCATGGATGGGTTTTCCAAGTATAATCAGATTTTGATGGCACCAGAGGACAGAGAGAAGACTACTTTTACCTCACCATGGGGTACCTACTGCTACAAAGTTATGCCTTTTGAGTGGAAAAATGTTGGGGCTACATCTCAGAGGGCTGCGACCACGATTTTGCACGACATGATCCATAATGAAGTTGAGGTATATGTGGACAACATGATTGTCAAGTCTAAAGAGCGAGAAGGCCACTACACCGCATTGGAAAAATTCTTTTTTATGGATCAGGATATACAGACTGAGGTTGAACCCATAGAAATGCACCTTTGGGATGGATGCAGGGAAAATGCTGGGGTTTCTGATTATACAGAGGGGAATTGAAGTAGATCGATCCAAAATCAAGGCCATCTTAGAAATGCCACCACCGAGGACTGAAAAGGAGGTACGCGGCTTTTTGGGTAAAGTGCAATTCATAAGATGGTTTATCTAAAAATTAACCTTGACTTGTGAACCACTATTTGGTCTCTTGAAAAAAGGGAAGAAGTTCCAATGGGATGATCGATGTCAGTTCGCTTTTGAACAGGTCAAGCAGTACCTCAAGAATCCACCTATATTGTCACCACTAGAACCGGGGACGCCACTGATCTCGTATTTGTCAGTAGCAAATTCGACCATGGGGTGCATGCTAGCTCAAGAATCAGAAGCTAAGGTGAAGGCCATCTACTATCTGAGCAAGAAGATGTTGGATTACGAGACTCGCTATACTCCCTTCGAGAAAGCTTATTTAGCTTTGGTATAGGCAACGAGGAAGTTAAGGCACTACTGGTAGTTTGAAGATTAGATCCCATCAATAATATCTTTTTGAGAAACCAGCGCTTACGAGTTGGCTAGCTCGTTGGTTGCTTCTCCTCTATGAGTTTGATCTCAAGTATCTCACGCGCAAATCTGTCAAAGGGAGAGTTGTAGCGGAATTCCTAGCAAACTACCCAGTTAAAGGAGATGAAGTGGTAGAGTATCTATTCCCAGATGAAGACAATCTACAGGTTGAAGAGGAAACATGGATAATCTACTTTGACAGAGCGTCTAATCAGTATGGTTATGGGATAGGTGTGTTGCTGATAGCACCCGATGATTCCTACATACCCTTAGCTTTCAAACTCCATTTCAAAGTGTCCAATAATGAAGCAAAATATGAGGCATGTATCACTGGATTGGAAACGGCCCTAGAACTAGGGGCAATAAGGTTGGACATCATTGAGGACTCGAACCTGGTTGTTTCTCAAGCAAACGGAGACTGAAGGGTCAAGAAAGAGAACATGAAGATTTATCATCAGACCCTGGACATTCTAATTCTGAGGTTTGAAAAGCTTATGTTTACACATCTGCTAAGGGAAAATAACCAGTTTGCTGATGCATTAGCAACTCTATCTTCCATGGTAGACATCCGGCTTGGAGTCAAGATGCGTCTGATTATCATTGAACATAAATATGTTCCTACTTATGAGACCATTGTCGTGATAAATGAGGTTCAAAACAAGAACCCATAGTACTACAACATTTGGAATTTTCTGGAAAAGGATACGTATCCACCAAGTACAAATGCAAAGGATAAACAGGGAATACGGCGTTTGGCCGTCCAGTTCATCATATACGAGGATAAGCTATAGAAAAGAGGTTATCTGGGAATGCACAAGCTCTATGTTGAAGAAGAGGAGTCAAAGTGTCTAATGGAGGCCATCCATGGAAGAGAGCGTGGAGCACACATAAATGATGTGATGCTGGCCAGGAAAAACCTCAGGCAAGGCTATTATTAGTCAACTATGGAGGAAGATTGTATTACTTTTGTTCGGCGATACCACAAATGTCATTCATGCTAATCGTATGAACATACCGCCGTCAAAACTTTACAACATGAGTTCTCCATGGCCTTTCTCAGTCTGGGAAATCGATGTCATTGGGGCAGTCTCGCCAAAGGGCTCAAATGGACATAAGTTCATTCTGATGGCGATCGACTATTTCACTAAGTAGGTGGAAGCTCAGTCTTACTCTATATTGAAGTCGTCACATGTGGCCAGGTTAATCAGAAACAACATCATCTACCGATATGGGGTACCAAACGAGATCATTTCAGACAACAGTTCGCACTTCATGAAAGAGGTGGTCGATTTGCTTAAGAAATACAACATGACTTTTCATAAGCCATCAACTTATAGACCATAGACCAACGGAGGTGTTGTAGCCGCTAACAAGAATGTCAAGAACATCCTGCAGAAGATGGTTGAGACTTACAAGAATTGGCCAGATGAACTGCCATTTGCACTCTAGGGCTACAGAACGTCAATTCAAACATACACGGGGGCTACTCCCTATTCTCTAGTGTATGGGATGGAGATTGTTCTATCGATTGAGATTGAGGTACCGTCGCTGCGAGTTATGGCAAAGTGTTAGATAGCAAAGGCGGATTGGCAGCAGAACAGATTCGAAGAATTGATGTTATTTGATGAAAGGAGGTTGAAGGCGTTATTTCACATCCAAGGATATCAACGCATAATTGCTAGGGACTTTAACAAAAGGGTCAAATCCAGAAACTTCAAAGAGTGAGATATAGTGCTCAAAGATAATCGAGCCCTGATCCATGACCCTAAAGGCAAGTTCAGACCCAATTGGACTGGTCCTTACATCATCAAGTCAATTTTTTCAGGAGGAGCGATTATCCTTATGGATTTAGACGGCTTGGAGTTCTCACAACCAATTAATATAGACAAGTTGAAGAAATACTATCCTTGAGAGGCTCGCTAGGCCGAAAACCTGAAAAGGTGACCTAGGCAAAAGTTAGAGCATGAAAAATTAGAAACAAAGACAAACAGAGCTCGAAAGGTCGAAAACCCGAAAGGGTGCCTTTGGCAAAAGTTAGAGCACAAAAGGAGAGTGTTAATACTCGAGTGAACCTGAACCAAGCTACATAAGGCCTGATTCCCGTCTTTGGGATACGTAGGCAATTACATCCCGAAGTTCGGCCATAACCATCTCTAACTCAATTGTCCTATTCATTTGTTTGATCGGGCCATCTTTGTCCATCGTCATCTAGCTTGGTTGTGTCTCCATTTGATAAAAGGGCTAGTTCTGAACAGTTATGATCTTCTGATTTCGGGTTGTACATCTTGAGGACTGATTCCAAGCATGTGTCAGGTAGTGATCGTTTCTGAAAATTGTTTTGAAAAGTTTTAATGAATTGATTTTCCTCAAAATTTTACCTTTTACAACACAAACCACTTTTTAGACCAAAAAATGAAATTTTCAGTGCTCACAACTTTAATTACATTGATTTCAACACAAATACATTCTCCAACTCTTTGATTAAATCAAAGTTATTTTTACATCATAAAAACTTGAAACGAAAATTCAAAGCAATAAAACTAGGGGCACAAACAAGTCAGATGGTCTTATGTCTCCTACTTGCACTCGTGGAAGTTTCTACAGCCAAAGATGGCCCAACCCAAGACAGGTCCACAAGCCAAGCCAGGCACTCGCCAGAAAGGGCGTAACTGAAGCTAGGGGTAGGGGCCAGAAGCTCTCTCGCCCTCCAAGTAGGGAGGTACCGGGTCAAATGCGAAGCATGAACTGGAAATGAAGCCGGATACTCCACCCCCTCATCTGGAAGGGTCTGATCATATCCAAACTGGGGCTTGAACCTAAATGGAAAATAGAATACGCAGTGCGTGAGGCAAATCAACTGTATGCCCGACTGTCGGGACACGTTGTAACTCATCTCAGTCAAATTAATCTAAGGCAATGCCAAACTATGTCAGCCGCAAATCTACTACACATCCAATCACAACATAGTCCCTCTGTGGGGAAGTCCACTAGCCATGGAAAGAAGAAATAGGCTCGAGCTGAATACTCTGGGAAAAGGTCCACCACTTTCGGTTTATCTATTAGCCACACCTGGGAAAGGATGAAAAATAAGAGAGATTAAAGAATAGAGAGATGTACGATGAGGGAAAAGTAAAACAAGGGCTTTGAGAGAAAAATAGAGCGTGAGTGCCGAGTGATGCGAGAAACCATAAATAAGAAAGGGTAGGAAACAATACATGAAGAAGTAGTGAACTTCCCGTGAACCGAGTAGTCTTTCGCCGATGAAAAGCATCTAAACCCATCAAAGTCTCAGCTAATGCCAAACCCATGCAACTCTTACCCTCTTTCAGACATTGGTTCACTTCAATTAGCCTGATACTAGCTCCGCTGTAACTAGGAGCAAGTAGCAAGTGTACAGGTAAACATAAACAATGGGCATGTGTAGACACCCCATTTTTGACCACCCTTACGACTTGGACGTCATCGCTTGCACACCCAATGATGAGTGTATATGATTGCCAAGTGCTCGAAGTTCTCAGCGGAATGAGCCCTCCAAACCCTGCACCCCGGTTGTCTTGTTTTTGGACCAAAACCTTGGATTTTCAAGCCTGTAACCTGTTGTGGCCTGCCGGCCACTACTATTTGTTGCCGAACATTTCTTCTAGTTGTCGGCCACTGATGTGGCTTGTCAGCCACCAATGTGTCTCTCAGATATTTTTCTGCCAGCTGTACCAACTGTTGGCACAGATGCATGCACCTTTCTACACATGTATGTATTGATATTTCTGAGGGAGTTGCATGGTTTTCTATATATAGGGGGTCTCCCCTTCCATTTTCAAGGTTGGATTTTTTAGAGAAAAAATTCTCTTTACTGTACAATATTCTCTCTCTTGAAATTTCTTAGCTTTTTGCAAGCCTTTGCCTATACATTCTAAACCAAACCTCTCCATCTTTGAGCTGAGGTACCTTTGAGCCTTATTTAAGCTCTTGAGGATGTGTTTGTCTTGATTTGTTGCCTAGAATTGGTTCTCCTCTCCAAGAGGTATAAAGCTTTGCTTCTCCACTTGTTTTATTTACTCTTTCTCCTATTGTTTTCATTTTGTTTTTGGCCTGTACAAGCTCTGTATTTTTACTTGGACGTCATCGCTTGCACACCCAATGATGAGTGTATATGATTGCCAAGTGCTCGAAGTTCTCAGCGGAATGAGCCCTCCAAACCCTGCACCCCGGTTGTCTTGTTTTTGGACCAAAACCTTGGATTTTCAAGCCTGTAACCTGTTGTGGCCTGCCGGCCACTACTATTTGTTGCCGAACATTTCTTCTAGTTGTCGGCCACTGATGTGGCTTGTCAGCCACCAATGTGTCTCTCAGATATTTTTCTGCCAGCTGTACCAACTGTTGGCACAGATGCATGCACCTTTCTACACATGTATGTATTGATATTTCTGAGGGAGTTGCATGGTTTTCTATATATAGGGGGTCTCCCCTTCCATTTTCAAGGTTGGATTTTTTAGAGAAAAAATTCTCTCTACTCTACAATTTTCTCTCTCTTTTGAAATTTCTTAGCTTTTTGCAAGCTTTTGCCTATGCATTCTAAACCAAACCACTCCATCTTTGAGCTGAGGTACCTTTGAGCCTTATTTGAGCTCTTGAGGGTGTGTATGTCTTGATTTGTTGCCTAGAATTGGTTCTCCTCTCCAAGAGGTATAAAGCTTTGCTTCTCCACTTGCTTTATTTACTCTTTCTCCTATTGTTTTCGTTTTGTTTTCGGGTTGTACAAGCTCTGTATTTTTCAGCTGAAACTTGGGTTTTAAAGCCAATAAAGGTTCATGGGTGGTTCGCCCTTCTTTACACCTTGCTCTCAAGGCCTTTACTCCTGTGTTTCCCACCTTTACACTATCTTTTTTTGAGCCTTTAAACACTGATTTTTAGAGTTATTTCAGTGGCTAAAATCATGGTTTGACGTTCAAAATTTGAGGGGTTAGCCTCCCCTCCTTGTGCTTTGCTTACTAGCCTAGCATGATCCATGTTTTAGCTTATTGTCCTAGCTATTTTTGTCTTAATTATAGCATGTTTTAGGACTTATGTAGCACTATTTTAGGACTATTTTTAAGTTTTCATTGCATTTGAACCTTATATTGCATGCTTGTGGTGTAATTGTCCCCACAAGTTTGGTGTTTTAGACCTTAGACACCACCTTATTTGAGTTTATTAAAATTATTTAGTGCTTTTCTTACTTGTTCTCACCTTTAATCACCTCTGCAACCTCCCTCCTTTCTTCGCTTTTTCTTTGGTTTGAAAATGGTTTCAAACTATTTGTTTGTTTAAGCATGAGATTGAGATTTCGTGCTTAATGGTTTAATTCCTTTAGGGGTTCATTACCAACAGTATGATATCTCTTTCATGCCCAAAGTAACATTTGGTTTGAGCCCTCTTTTCATTAGAGGACTTAAATTCACTTGTGGATTTAATTGATTAAAGAATTGAAAGGTAGCTAAAATGGAGTAATAAAATTGGTGAATAAAAAAGAGCAAGATAATAATTTGGTTTGGGTTCAATCGAACGTTAATTGAACCCTTGAGTCTTGAGTCGTTACATACTCATTAGTGATGAAGACGGTTCAAGATTCATTGTCAACTACTTCCCTTGATCTTTCACGATAGGGAGGTGGTCTTGAGAGTCTTGTTTTGTTGCATTCATTGAACCTGCACACTTGATTCATAAGCTATCATGCAATAAAATTGCATCTATTGGTGGTTTTGCTAATCAAACTTGCTACTCCTTTGAGCTGTTCAAATGATAAGGAGGGGTAAATTCTGTAAACAAATCCTTCACAATACTCTGTCCCTGCTCTATTTGCTCTCTGTTGCAGCAAGAAAGTCCAGTCATCAGTAACCGGCAGGCTACCTTCTGTGGACGGTAGGCCTTCTGCTAGCCACCAGTGCAAAATCCAGCAGTGTACTTTTAAAGCATAACATAATTGGTCTTGAGGTGGAAATTAGTGCAAGTGTTCTAACTGTGCAACGGAGGCTTCCTGGAACTAGGGGCAATAAGGTCAGATTTGATCAAAGGAAGCTTGCATAACTAGATTAGAAGCAGCCCTTGAACTAGGGGCAAAAAGGTCAAAGGTGCTCAAAGATTCAAAACTAGGTCATTTCTCAAACCAATGAAGACTGGCAAGAAAGCAAATCTCATAATCTAAGAGAAGAAAATTTATTGCTGAAGGATAATCAAGTTCCTATGCATAAAACTAGGGGCAAATGCAAACCCAATTAGATGCGCTCTTATATCATCATGACTATCTAGTCAGAAACATCAGCCATTCTCGTGGATCCAGATAACTTAGAGATCCTAGGGCCAATCAACATGGGCAAGTTAAACTTTTCTATCCTTGAAAGGCTTGCTGGGCTAAAAACCCGGAAGGGCAACCCAGGCAAAAATTAGAGCAAGAAAGAAAAGAAAAAGAAGAAATAAAAACAAAGAAAAAAGAAAAAGAAAAAAAGAAGAAGAAATAAAGAAAAATGGAAACAAAGAAAAAGAAAAAAAGAAAAGAAAAATGAAATGAAAAGAAAAATAGAGCTCGCAAGGTTAAAAATCCAAAAGGGCAGCTTTGGCAAAAGTTAAAGTATAAAAGGAGAGTGTTAATACCAGAGTGCACCTTAACCCCGGGAACTACATGCGGCCTGATTCCCATCTTTGGGATACGTAGACAACCTGAAGTTCGGCCCCAACCATTTTTCAGCCTGCTTGTCTCATCCATGTTGGTTGGCTTATCCTTATTCAAACTTGGCTATCCTATCCATGTGCAAATTGGCTCATCTTCGTGCTCATCTTGATTCAAAATCGATTGTCCTATTCCGTTAGAAGATTCAACTGCAAGACAAATCAAGTTCAGATCTGAGGTTGTGCATCTCAAGAGTAAATTCCACATTGGTTGAGCAGTGGCCATGTGCAAAAATAGTTTTTAAGAATTTTTAATGAGGATGACTAATTTTTCAAAAATTATTCCATTTTCCAAAACTGGACCATTTCTTGGACCCAAAAAAGGAAAATTTTCAGTACTCACAACTTGACTTACATGATTTCAAAGCAGAAAGTCGAACATACATGTTAATCTAGCCCTCATGTTGGTCAAAATTGTTTTAACAAAAAGCCAAAAGCAAAAAATGGTCAAAATGATGAACTAAGGGGCATAGTTGAGTTCGGTTTTCTGTCTTTTTCCTGTTGTCAATGCACTTGCTAGGAAGAGCACAACTAAAGCTAGCTACAGGGGCCAAAAGCTTTCTCAGCAGTGAGGTATCAAGCCAAGTGTGAAGCACGAATTGGAAATGGATTTGGATATTTGACCCCCTCATCTGGACGGGTTTGATCACACCCAAATTGGCGTTTGAACTGGGATGGGGATGTAGAAAACAAAATGTGTAAGACCAATCAATTGTATACCTGACTGGTGGGACATGCTGTAACTCATCTCAGTCAAGTTAAGCCAAGGGCATCGTCAACCGATGTCAGTTGCAGATCTGCTACACGTCCAGTCACACCACAACCCCTCTGTGGGAAAGCTCACTAGTTGTGAGCAAAAGAACGAAAATCTAGCAGAAGACTAGGGCAAAGGTCCACAACTTCTAGCTTATTCATCAACCACCCTGGGGAGGGATAAAAAATAAGAGAGATTAAAGAATAGAGAGATGTGTGCTGAGAGAAAAAGTGAGGAAAAGGCTTTTCAAAGAAAAAGAGATTGAGGACCAAAATGATGTGAGAACCATAAATAAGAAAGGGTGGGAAACAATACCTGGAGAAGCAGTGGGCTCCCTGTGAACTGAGAGGTCTCCCACCGGTGGTAAACATCCAAGTTTTGTGTTTGCTGTTTTTGTTTGTCTTGATTCTTATGTTAAGTGTAAATAAACGTGTTTAGATTGTTTTTACTTTGTTTTTCCTTTGTTGAGTCACGTGGTGTACTGTGATCAGTCATAGACTCAATACCCGATTAAGAATTCATTCTTAGTTCTAATTTCGAGAAAATAAATCGTTTTGTGCTCAGAGTGCCGTGTTGTGCTCAGAGTGCCGTGCTATGCTCAACATGATGTATAAAACAGAATTCCTTCTTTTATAAACTATAGGGTCAACCCTGATCAAAAGAAAGAGCAATAGAACAAGGACCTATCTGAAGCTACGTAGCTTTCGGACTACAAAACAAAAGAAAAAAGGGAAAATTTGGAGCATCGTAGTGTATTTCAACTTCAGAAAATTCCGAGATTGCATTCTGGATGCACCTTCTCAGGCCTTGTCTTTTCTCCGGAGTATGAGTGTACCTCTACCTCAAGCTCAAGCTCAATCCTGCTTCAACCCAAAATGGTGATCAAAGTGCTATCCCCGAACACCATTTCCTATCAGAGGCATCTTGGCTCTATTTGTAATGAGTTCCTAGGAGACCAACTGCGACAGTGAAAACTAAAGTTCGAATGGCGATGCCTAGAACACAAAGGTTTGGAATTTCCGAGACTAAAGTCTGGTTTGAATACCCAGGGGTGTATCCTCACCTTGAAATCTATATGGCAACCCCATAGATTGAGATATCATGTGTGCACCTTAATTCTAGATACTGAACCAACCTAGTCTGTCACCTCGTTAGAGAATAGGGAAAGTTGTGAATATGATCAAGAAGAAAAACAGCATCCGTGGCTTCTCCATACAGAGGTTACCTCTTGTCAGCATTTGAGGGCCTTTGAATTGTGAGTTGAAGGTAAGAGTTTGAAGAACAGAAGAGGGAGATCCCTGTCAGAGTAGAGAGGTTCATCGCCACTCGCCCCATGAGGTGCTTTCTAAAGCGCTACTTTGCTTGTTTATTGCATTCCCTAAACATCATGCACTACATTGCTTATAACATGTATTATATCATTGCACTTATTGCATTTATTTGCATCTAGTGTTATCTTGTATCATTTATCCTTTTACACTGAGCAGCGTTTACGATCGTTGTCCTCCAGGGATTTTCTTAGTACCTCTTCTCACGATTTAAAGTTGTTTCATTCTTTGATTACTTTGGTTGAAACCCGAAAGGGCAGCTTTGGCAAAAGTTAAAGCATAAAAGGAGAGTGTTAATACCAGAGTGCACCTTAACCCCGGGAACTACATGCGGCCTGATTCCCATCTTTAGGATACGTAGGCAACTTCATCCTGAAGTTCGGCCCCAACCATTTTTCAGCCTGCTTGTCTCATCCATGTTGGTTGGCTTATCCTTATTCAAACTTGGCTATCCTATCCATGTGCAAATTGGCTTATCTTCGTGCTCATCTTGATTCAAAATCGATTGTCCTATTCCGTTAGAAGATTCAGCTGCAAGACAAATCAAGTTCAGATTTGAGGTTGTGCATCTCAAGAGTAAATTCCACATTGGTTGAGCAGTGGCCATGTGCAAAAATAGTTTTTAAGGATTTTTAATGAGAATGACTAATTTTTCAAAAATTATTCCATTTTCCAAAACTAGACCATTTCTTGGACCCAAAAAAGGAAAATTTTCAGTGCTAATAACTTGACTTACATGATTTCAAAGTAGAAAGTCGAACATACATGTTAATCTAGCCCTCATGTTGGTCAAAATTGTTTTAACAAAAAGCCAAAAGCAAAAAATGGTCACAATGATAAACTAAGGGGCATAGTTGAGTCCGATTTTCTTCTTTTCCCTGTTGTCAATGCACTCGCTAGGAAGAGCACAACTGAAGCTACCAGCAGGGGCCAAAGGCTTTCTCAGTAGTGAGGTATCAAGCCAAGTGTGAACCACGAACTGGAAATGGATTTGGATATTCGACCCCCTCATCTGGACGGGTTTGATCACACCCAAATTGGCATTTGAACCGAAATGGGGATGTAGAAAACAAAATGTGTAAGACCAATCAATTGTATACCTGACTGATGGGACATGTTGTAACTCATCTCAGTCAAGTTAAGCCAAAGGCATCGTCAACTGATGTCAGTTGCAGATCTGCTACACATCCAGTCACACCACAACCCCTCTGTGGGAAAGCTCACTAGTTGTGAGAAAAAGAAGAAAAATCTAGCAAAAGACTAGGACAAAGATCCACAACTTCCAGCTTACTCATCAACCACCATGTGGAGGGATAAAAAATAAGAGAGATTAAAAAATAGAGAGATGCACTAAGATAAAAAGTGAGGAAAGGGCTTTTCAAAGAAAAAGAGATTAAAGGCCAAAATGATGTGAGAGCCGTAAATAAGAAAGGGTGGGAAACAATACCTGGAGAAGCAGTGGGCTCCCTATGAACTGAGAGGTCTCCCACCGGTGGTAAACATCCAAGTGTTGTGTTTGTTGTTTTTGTTTGTCTCGATTCTTGTTTTAAGTGTAAATAGATGTGTTTAGATTGTTTTTACTTTGTTTTTCCTTTGTTGAGTCGCGTGGTGTACTATGATCAGTCATAGACTCAATACCCGATTGAGAATTCATTCTTAGTTCCAATTTCAAGAAAATAAATCGTTTTGTGCTCAGAGTGCCGTGCTATGCTCAACATGATGTACAAAACAGAATTCCTTCTTTTATAAACTATAGGGTCAACCCTGATCAAAAGAAAGAGTAATAGAACAAGGACCTATCTGAACCTACATAGGTTCCGGACTACAAAACAAAAGAAAAGAGGGAAAATTTGAAGCATCTTAGTGTATTTCAACTTCAGAAAATTCCGAGATTGCATTCTGGATGCACCTTCTCAAGCCTTGTCTTTTCTCCAGAGTATGAGTGTACCTCTACCTCAAGCTCAAGCTCAAGCCTGCTTCAAGCCAGAATGGTGATCAAAGTGCTATCCTCGAACACCATTTCCTATCAGAGGCATCTTGGCTCTGTTTGTAATGAGTTCCTAGGAGACCAACTGCGACAGTGAAAACTAAAGTTCGAATGGCGATGCCTAGAACACAAAGGTTTGGAATTTCCAAGACTAAAGTCTGGTTTGAATACCCAGGGGTGTATCATCGCCTTGAAATCTATATGCCAACCCCATAGATTGAGATAGCATGTGTGCACCTCATTCTAGATACTAAACCAACCTAGTCTATCAACCCGTTGGAGAATAGGGAAAGTTGTGATTATGATCAGGAAGAAAAGCGGCATCCGTGGCTTCTACATACAGAGGTTACCTCTTGTCAGCATTTGAGGGCCTTTGAATTGTGAGTTGAAGGTAAGGGTTCGAAGAACACAAGAGGGAGATCCCTGTCAGAGTAGAGTGGTTCATCGCCACACGCCCCATGAGGAGCTTTCTAAAGCGTTGTTTTGCTTGTTTTTTGCATTCCCTAAACATCATGCACTACATTGCTTATAACATGTATTATATCATTGCACTTATTGCATTTATTTTCATCTTGTGTTATCTTGTATCATTTATCCTTTTACGCTGAGCAGCGTTTAGGATCGTTGTCCTCCGAGGCTTTTCTTAGTACCTCTTCTCACAGTTTAAAGTTGTTTCTTGCTTTGCTTACTTTGGTTGTTGTCTCATTAGTTTGCATACATAGTTTGTATTGTGTTGTTTACTTCCGTCTCACTCTAACTAATCAATCAACCATCCATATCTTTCATTCTTGAGAATGGTTTCAACCAATTGAGGTTGTTCAATACATGTAAGGGAAACCTACACTTAATGGCTTAATCTCTTCAGAGATTCATCGTCGACGGTGTAGTCTCTCTCTCATGTCTTAGAAGAACCTCTTGTTTGACATTATTTCTTGTTTAGAGGACTTCAATATCACATTTGGACAAATGGACTAAAGAATGGCAAGACCTAATAAAATTGGTTTAAAACTTGAATCAACACACTTAAAGAAAAGGCTTAAAATTACTTCAACTTGGTCGGACGTTATGCCAAGTTACTTGTTTCAAGAGTCATCACATGTTAATTCATAGCATTTTGATGATTCCTGAAGCGTTACAACCTCCCTCTTTGAGTTCATTCCATGACCAAAAGGGAGGGGTGGTCCATTTGCATTACATTTATTGATTTTTGGTTAAAATGACATTCGAGATCATCGAGCGATCATATCGCTCATTAATGGTTTCGAAATCAATCCCAACCTTCTCTTGAGGTTTTCCTATGATAAAAAAGGAAGGAAGGACAAACAAAGCTTGAAAATGCTCTATCTGCACTGATTTCACCCCAGAGCACAAAAACAGAGTTTGCACCAAATCAATGCACGGTCGGCCCTTGGTGTGTGGCCAGCAGTGCAGTTTTACAGAAACAAAGGTAGTCTGGGGATAGACAGAGCAGCTTTCAGGCGATGCGCATGCAACCTTCATCCATCTTCCGTCATGCTCACATCAAATGTGCTTGGTTATTTAATTGTTTCATTAGTATAATGAATGATGTTATAATACTTAATTAGCTTTGCCTAGTTAATTTCTTTTAATTAGCTTAGCTAGTTAATTAATTCGAGTTTTGTAATAATTAGTTAGCTTAATTAGCATAGCTAGTCAGTTAGCTTATTCATTCGGACCCTCCTTCGTGAGGGTGTAATGTTATAATAAGTGTGCATGCGTGTGTGTATGTTTTTCAACCCCACGTCTTTCTCCCTTTTATTTAATCGCTTTTGATGGTTAGATTAAGGACATGTTTTAATTAGCATATCGCATGCTTGCATCCATTCATCTTGTCTTGCATACACTGAGGCTCGGCGCATCATTCAAACAGCATTGTTATTTTAATACTTATTTGAATATATGTTTAACTACATGTTATCAAATCGATCCATATGATATATTAGTAGCTGAGCCAATTAATTGCATATTGCATGCATTGCATTAGACACTTAACATAGTTAAGAATCATGCATATTTCACTAACTCATGTTTTTCCTAGCTTGGAGTACTAGGTAAGTTTTTACGCTTTAGCATACTTGCATAAGTGTGAATGTTTCCATATTTAACATGCTTGCCATGAGGTTGTGTGCTTAAATGCTAAACTGCTTGAGTGCCTATGGATGAAGGCTTGTTGCTTGAATTGGAATGATTCAACAAATGTGCATTTTAAGCCCACTTTGTTGAGTGGCAAATCATGTTTTAAGCCCACTACGTTTGGCGGAAAAACCGCAATCTTTAAGCCCACTTGAGGTGGCAAATTCAAACCACTTTCACAAACAAACATGAGTTGAATTGTTCCAAATTGAGCAAACTAGTCTATAATAGCTTGTGCGCATCACATAGTAATGTTAGCTAATAACCGGAATAAGAACACATAATCTTTATAAAATATTATATCATGATTAGTAGAGGCCGATCTTTGATCGGGCGAGCAGGGCTGCTCAATTCATGACCTTCCCCTCTCGTACCTAAGTTCCTAAGCAGAGGCAACTTTGGTGATGACGAACACGTGGCCTTTGGCACGAGTCATGGGTTTCCTAAATTTCTCCAAAATAAAATATTTAGGTGGCGACTCTGTATCTGGGAAAGCAATCCAATTTTGGAATTTTTTATCCTACAATCAATTTTCCAAAACGATTAGCTGGATTTGGACTCTTTGGTGTTTATCAATTTCATATAGCACTTGTGAGATTAGATTCATAACCGTGGAAGTCCGAACTATAGGGCTTCTTTCCGAGCTTCCAAAAGGGGGCGTGAAAAAGATGAGCTACAGCGAACCTGAGCAATTTTCTTATATCTTAGGACGTATGAAGTGTGGCCCTGGGTGTGTTTTATCTTGGGACGCGTGAAGTGCGAGCCCAAGCGGTTTTCTTGTATCTCAGGAAGCATGAAGCGTGGCCCTAGGCATGTTTTATCTTGGGACGCGTGAAGTGCAAGCCTGAGCAATTTCCTTATATCTCAGGATGTGTGAAGCATGGCATTGGGCGTGTTTTATCTTGGTACATGTGAAACACGACCCCAAGCGATTTTCTTGTTTCTCGGGATACGTGAAATGCGATTTTGAGTGGCTTTTATCTCGAGACACATGAAACGCAACCCCTAGCGATTTTTGTTCCTCTATTTCTCAAGATGCGTGAAGCGCGACCTTGAGTGATTTTTATCTCTAGATGTGTGAAACATGACCCCGAGCGGTTTTCATTTCTCACTTTCTCAGGACTCGTGAGGTGCAACCCTGAGCTGTGTTTTCTTTCCTCATCTCGTGTTTTGGCGGGGTTAGAGTATGTTTTAGATCTTTTTGCAAGAAACTTGTGTTGGTTTTAAGCTTGAAGCTGCTCATTCATATGTTATTATCTTGTTATCTTGCTTATTGCATCTGTTATTGCTTATTGCATCATCTTGTGGGATCATGAGTTTTCAAAATAGCCGGCTTCGCAAAGCATGTTAGTCCAACTTCAAAGTTTCTTTGTGCATATCATTTGTATCTTGCCTCAGAACTACGCTGGTTTGGTTCCTTGCAAAGGGATACGTAGGCAGCCCAACCATTTATTTCTGTCTTGTTTGTTTGTCCAAGTCTTATGGCCTTGTCAAAATGGGTCCTCTTCGGGCTTTGATATTCACTCACATCATTCCATGACTCCGAGTTCTGTCAAAGATGAGCAACTATAGTCACCCCATTTTTGACCGCCCTTATGACTTGGATGTCATCGCTTGCACACCCAATGATGAGTGTATATGATTGTCAAGTGCTCGTAATTCTCAACGGAATGCCACAACTTTGAGCCCTCCAAACCTTACACCCCGATTGCCTTGTTTTTGGACCAAAACATTGGATTTTCAAGCTTGTAAGCTCTTGTGGACTACCGACCACTGCTATTTGATGCAGGTCATTTCTTCTGGTTGCCAGCCACCAATGTGTTTTGCAGATATTTTTCTACCAGCTATGCCAGCTGTTGGCACAGATGCATGCAACTACCTACACGTGTATGTATAGATATTTTTTAGGGAGTTGCATTGTTTTCTATATATAGGGTACCTCCCCTTCCATTTTAAGGTTGGATTTTTTAGAGCAAAAATTCTCTCTCTTGAAATTTCTTAGCTTTTTCCAAGCTTTTGCCTATACATTCTAAACCAAACCTCTCCATCTTTGAGCTGAGCTACCTTTGAACCTTATTTGAGCTCTTGAAGGTGTGTTTGTCTTGATTTGTTTCCTAGAACTGCTTCTCCTCTCCAAAAGGTATAAGCTTTGCTTCTCCCCTTGCTTTATTTACTCTTTTTCCTACTATTTTTCCTTTGTTTTTGGGTTGTACAAACTCTGTATTTTTGGGTTGAAACTTGGGTTTTAAAGCCAATAAAGGTTGAGGGGTGGTTCACCCTTCTTTACACCTTGCTCTCAAAGCCTTTACCCTTGTGTTTCCCACCTTTATACTATCTTTTTTAAGCCTTTAAACACTGATTTTTAGAATTATTTCAGTGGCTAAAATCATAGTTTGAAGTTCAAAATTTGAGGGGTCAGCCTCCATTCCTGGTGTTTTGCTTACTAGCCTAGCATGATCCATGTTTTAGCTTATTGTCCTAGCTATTTTTGTCTTAATTTCAGCATGTTTTAGGACTTATTTAGCACTATTTTAGGACTATTTTTAAGTGTTCATTGCATTTGAACCTTATATTGCATGCTTGTAGTGAAATTGTCCTCATAGGTTTGGTGTTTTAGGCCTTAAACATCACCTCATTTGAGTTGATTACATTTATTTAGTGTTTTTCTTACTTGTTCTCACCTTTAATCACCTCTGCAACATCACTCATTTCTTGGATTTTTCATTGCTTTAAAAGTGGTTTCAAATTATTTGTTTGTTTAAGCATGAGATTCAGTTGTCATGCTTAATGGTTTAGTCCCTTTGGGGGTTCATTACCAATGGTATGATGTCTCTTTCATGCCTAAAGCAACACTTGGTTTGAGCCCTCTTTCCATTAGATGACTTAAATTCACTTGTAGATTTAATTGATTAAAGAATTGAGAGGTAACTAAAATGGAGCAATAAAATTGGTAAATAAAAAAAAGCAAGATAATAATTTGGTTTGGGTTCAATCGAACGTTAATTGAACCCTTGAGTCTTGAGTCATTTCATGCTCATTAGTGATGAAAATGGCTCAAGATTCATTATCAACTACTTCCCTTGATCTTTCATGATAGGGAGGTGGTTTTGAGAATCTTGTTTTGTTGCATTCATTGAACTTGCACACTTGATTCATAAGCCATCATGTAATGAAATTGCATCTATTGGTTGTTTGTGAATCAAACTTGCTACTCCTTTGAGCTGTTTAAATGATAAGAATGGATAAATTGTACAAACAAACCCTTGAGAATACTATATCCCCGCTCTGTTTACCCTCTATTGCAGTAGAAAAGTCTAGTCATCAGTGGTTGGCAGACCATCACCAATGGACGGCAGGCCATCTGCCGACCACAAGTGCAAAATCCAGCATTGTACTTTTGAAGCAAAACAGATTGGTCTTGAGGTGGAAGTTAGTGCAAGTGTTCTAACTGTGCAACAGAGGCTTCCTGGCAGCAAAACAATGGCTTTTTCAGGTGGAAATCCGCCCGCATGCACGAGCACTCCTCGCTTCCTGAGGCTGCTTAATCTAATTACTTAGCTTAGATATTTGTTGTAATTAATTAGTTGTAACTAGTTAATTTTTTAAAGTGTTGTAAATAATTAGTTAGCTAGACTAGTTATTTAATTTTGTCTTGTAATAATTAGTTAATTAGCTAGAATAGTTTATTAATTTTGTGTTGTAATAATTAGTTAAGTAGCTTAGCTAATTTATTCATTTTGGTTTGTAATAGTTAGTTAATTCGTAATAATTAGCTTTGCTAGTTAATTTATTCGGACCCTCCTGCATTAGGGCGCAAATGTTGTAATAGTGTGTATATCCTCCAACCCCACATCTTTCTCCCTTTTGTTTAACTGCTTATGATAGTTAGTTTATGGCATCATGTTTTGTTTGGCATACTTCATGATTTGCGTCCACTTGTTTTGCATGCACCGAGGCTCGGTACATCATTCTAACTTGCATTGTTAGTTTAACGCTTCTTTGAAAACGTGCTTAGATCGCATGCTATCAAATTGATTCATATGCCATATTAGTAATTGAGCCTATTTAGATTGCATATCTCATGTGTTGCATTAGTCATATTACATTAGTTAGGATCATGCATTTTTTCTAACTCTTTTATCTTATTGGCTTGGAGTACTAGGTGAGCCTTTACTCGCTTTAGCATATTGCATGAGTCCGATTGTTGCTATGTTTAGCATGCTTGCCATGAGGCTAATTGCTTAAGTGCTATAATTAATTGAATGCATGTGGATGAAAGCTAATTGCTTAAATTGGAATAATTTGAGTAATGTTCATATGCGATCACTTTTTTAAGTGATACATATTCAAAATAATTTTCAAAACAAACATGAATCAAAATGTTCAAATTCTTGCAAGTTAGTATATGCTTGTGTGTGTGCGCATCACATAGTAATGCTAGCCTAATAATTGGAATAAGCGCATATAATGTAAATAAGATTCATATCATGATTAGTAAAGGCCGATCTTTGATTGGACGAGCGGGGGTGCTCAATTCATGATCTTCCCCTCTCATACCTAAGATCCTGAACCGAGACAATCTTGGTGATGACGGACACGTGGCCTTTGGCATGAGTCATGGGTTTCCTAAATTTTTTCAAAAAAATATTTAGGTGGGGACTCTATATTTGGCAAAGTAGTCCATTTTTAGCATTTTTTATTCAAAATTGATTTTCCAAAAGATTTGTTAGATTTGGACTCTTTGGTGTTTATCTATTTCACATTGCACTTGTGGAATCAGATTCAGAACCGCGGGAGTCCGATACTGTAGGGCTTCTTCGTCTTCCGAAAGAGGGCACGAAAAGTCAAGCCACGGTGGTAACCTCGCTAGAGAACGCCACCTCTGTCCTCAGTGGCGAAAAACCGATGAATCAAACCTGGGATGTCCAACTCTCCATCTTGAGCCAGGGACCGAGCCTCGTGTAATGTAAGCCCACACATTTGCACAAGGGCCCGTGTATGGCCAAAATGGGGTTACGGCATGATCTCTTCGTTGCGTCGAGATTCCATTAAAGCTTGAAATTCTTCGAGTGTAGGGCACATTTCCTGGGCCCCAAAGCGAAATACGTGTGTAATCGGGTTCCAGGATCGAACAGCGGCATGGAGGAATGGAAAAAAAGCAAAGTATGGCTCAAGGAAAGTAAAAAAAAAAAGTGTTTATGCCAAAACCGCAAAAATTCACTTTTTTCGAACCATCCAAAGTGACTATCTAGTCCTGGAGCCTATTACGGAGTAAAATCTCCATCTTGAGGACAAAATACTAAAGACATGCTATTCTGCCAGAAAAATAGCTTGGGAGCACCTTTTATAGATATTCGGAAAGGGCAATGCAGGACAGCTGGATTACACTGACCGACATCCTTTTTGGACCCAACCGTGCCTCTTTAGACTCGGTCGTGTCTCAATGTGTGGCCAAAGCAGCAATGTTTGCAACGGAGATCAGCTTTGGCAAGGCATCGTATTGTTTTGTTTTGAGTCTAGTCTTGGTCCCAACAAGTGTTTTTTTGGGTGTTTTTAAGTTGTTTTCATTTCGTTTTTCCGTAATTGAGTTGTATTTTGCATTTTATCCGATTACCGGTTTGTTATCCGATTCAGGAATGAATCCAAGAGCGAGCATTCACAATTCTAGAAGTCTTGTAAAGTGTTGTTATGGAAAGGTTACGCCATTTATCACATATTATGCAAGGGAAACCATCAAAATCTTTCTTTTCATAAACTGTTTGGTCCAATCCCAATCATTGTTTTACAAAAGCAAAAGCAAAAGAAAAAGTTTTCAAAAACAAAATAAAGGTCTATCTGAAGCTACATAGTTCCTAACTACAAAGCAAAAGAAGAAAAGAAAAAGAAAAATCAACCCATCCTGGCCCTTTTCATCCTCGGTCGTGGAGGAGTCACATCACTGTCATCACTAGCATTGCTGGACTGGATGTCAACATCATCCCCCTCATCCTCAGGGGTCGTGTACTCATCAAAAGTAGCCTCAAAAGAAGGCGAGTGCTGTCTCACTTTGCCTCTAGCATGATCAGCCCACTCTCCATGTATCACTAGAGCCTAGGAATGGCAACGGGCCGGGCAGACCGGGGACCGCACTCCCCGTCCCCGATGCTCGAAGGTTAAAAAATCCCTGTCCCCGTCCCCGATCCCCGGCGGGGGAACCCATCACCCTCCCGTCCCCGTCCCCTAACGGGGATCGAGTTTCCCCGACCCTGAAAAATTTCTGAATTTTATTTTTTTTTGAATTTTGTTCAAGAACAACAAATCAATATATATGATATATCAGTATATTTCATCATCATCAACAGATTTAAATAAATAAAAAAAATTAATCTGAAAAAAAAATGTTTTCAACAACAATACTAACAATCATCATCAACAACAACAATACAATACTATCAAGATCAAATTAGAGAGAGAGAGAGAGAGATAACAGATCTTAGTACAGATCTAACAGATCTTAGTACACCTCCATCGACGATGGCTGTGGCGGCGGGTTCGGTGGTGGTGAGAGAGAGACGGACCTTCTGCGGCGGTGGCCATGTGGAATAGAGAGAAACGAAGTGGACAGAGAAAAAGAGAAACCAAGGTGAGGAGAAGAGAGAGAGATGGAGGGTCGGGGCCAACAATGGTGGTGGGGGTGGTGTCGACGTGCCACTGTGAGAGTGAGAGTTAAGAGAGAAGAACGAGAGAGTTGAGAGAGAGTGAGCTAGTTGAGAAAGAAGAATAAGAGAGTTGAGATGAGAGTCAGAAAGTAGGAGTGATGGTTGTGAGCTTGAGATATATAATATAATAAAGATTGGTTAGATAGGTACAAGCTATATAATATAATAAACATAGGTAAAGTAGGTACAACTTTTTCAAAAAGATAAAGGGCAAGTTATTAGTAACTTGAGGCATATATATAATAAAGATATATAATATAATAGCTATTCGGGACTGTTCAGGGCCGGGCCGGGCCAAGGCCAGGGTTGGAAAATTTATCACCATCCCCGGCCCAAAAGTTATCGTGGATTTAATTTTTAATACCATCCCCGGCCTATGGGGATAATTTTCGGGGAAAATCCATTCTAATTAGGGTCGGGGGGTCGGGTCCCCATCGGGCCGGGTTCAAATTGCCATCCCTACTAGGGCCCACCCCCCTCTCCTTCTCCCAACTAAAGGAGGTCCTGCAGGTACAGCTAGTGCTGGCTCAAGCTGAAAAGAGTATAGATATTTGAATGGATTCAACGGAATGGTGAGTAAGGGTGCAATAACAATAGACTATGGGCAAAGTGTACCTCGATCCCATGAATGACCAAAGCAGTCTATCTCCTCCGCACCATGAGATTTAGTCGGTCAACCGTCCGAAGGAGGTCATCAATATACCCCACAGGAACTTGCAAAAAAGAGAAAATTTGAGAATGTGGAACAAAGTTATAAAGCATAGTAGGCAGAAATATATGAGAAATGTTTACCTGCTTGACACCAGGAGCAACCACCAACCTGCGATCTCTCCCCGCAATGTGCTCAAAAGGGATTTGCTCGATCACCCCATCTGGTCACACGTATACAACCTCCGTAGGAATCGCAGGAAGCCCGAGAATGGGAGCTGCAGCAGGAACATCTTCGGCAGCAGCAGCCTTAGGAAGTGTGTAGACCACACCCCAGGTAAGAGGAGCCATCACACGAGTCTATAGGAATGCGATGAAGTCGCCTGCTCTGTGGTACTAGCCACCGTCCTTTCCCTCCAAAAGGTGATTAATCAAGGGCCCGTCATGGAGATCATCAGCGATCCTCATACCTGAAGAAGGAAGATATGGAACATTAAGATCTGCTCGGTCCTGAGTCTAGTGAATGAATCGCTCCCCTAAGTGATACGCCCTGCCAAAGGGACTCTAGAACAGGATCCGCATAGAGAAAGCCTCCCATGCAGCAACATAGGTCATCCTTGATGCCTAAGGAATGCCTGCCTAGGGGTGCTAGTCAATCTGCAAGTAGAGGATGCAAGACAAGTATTAGATATCAAGGGTTGAATAGTATGGAAATAGTAAAACTAGTAAAAGATAAAGACTAGTATCAGGTTTTGTTACCCTCTCCATTGTGACGGTGTCAAAGAAGCGGCGGAAGTAAGGAAAATCGCGATCTACGTGTCGTCTCCGCTCAAACTGGGAGTTGTAGTATCGAGAGCAGGGTATAAACAACTCAATCAACCGCACTAGAACTGGGGCAAGGGAAGTGAAGTATGTGTAAACAAGAAATGCAAAGCAAAACAGAAAAGAAGTGTGAGGTGTATCTCCCAAACTCTCTAATAACCGCCAAGTGAATCCACCTTTTGGCGGGATGTGGAACTCATGTAACAGTATAGGGTGGCCAGGCTGTGCCACCCTAGCCGTACTCTACCACTCATGGTAAATACACCAGTGCGCCCAAGACGTATAACCCTGCGGTATTTTCCCTGTTTGCAAACAAGGTAATACTAAGGAGATACATGAGGAAATCGTAGGTGTATTGAGTAACCTCCTCCAGGGTTGCTGGCTGAAGGTTGGAGAAGTGGTCCAAGAACTAGCTGTAACGTACCATTCCGTGGCTGGCAGTGTCTGGGATCGCCCCGAGAAGATGAAGCTGTGCGACTCTCCATTGTGCCATGTGAGGATCAAATGGAACTAGGTCGCCAACCCCTACCCGCAAGCCTATAAGCATCAAAAACTCATATGGGGTCAGGGTCAGTTCCTCGATCGATGAAAAATTGAAGGAGTTGGTGGTGTCCGACCACCTCTCCACTAAGGCCCCATATAGCAGTGGCTCAGCTCTCATCTGTATAAGTCCTGAGGAGAAAGGCTCAAAGTCAGCGTCATCAACTAGTGTGCGAACTTTTGGAGGGAATCTCTCGTACCAATGTCAAGGACCAGAAATAGTCCCGTAGCTGCCTATCCTCCTGGCTATCACCTGTGGCGAGGGAATGTTGTCAGTATTCGTATTAAAGGACAATAAACGACTTGCTTAAATATGTTCAAAACAAAGAGAAAGATTGCTTACTGTGGAGGAGTTGGCAGATAAGTGCTCCACGGGCTCTCGCAGCAGGACATCCTCGTCAATCCTGGGAATGAGGCCCTCAAATCTCAAAATACCACCAGTAGGTTGGTAGGTCGCCACATCGAATGGTCTATTAGCAAAAAAGAGCAACTTGGGCTCAGGCACAGGAGGAGGAACATCCTCGGCCGCCATGTCCTCACCTAGGATGGCTCTAATACCCACAACAGGGTCCAGAATGGGAACCTCATCAGTAGTCATAGAGGAAAAATGAGGAAAAGTGTTTGGGGAGTGAATGAGAGGGGAAAACCCCAAGTATAAACCCTAAGAGAGAGAAAATAAAGAGAGAATGGGAAAATCAAGAGAGAATGGGTAAAACCCGAGCAAACACATGAGAAATCAAGAAAAACCAAGAGAAATCCCAAAACTCAACCAAAACCAATTCTAATCAGTTCAAAATGTAGAGGGGATGAAAGGTTTTCAAAGAAAAATTCACAAGGGTTGATTGGTAATGCGAAGGGAGGGCAAATCTAAAGAGAAGAGGATCCTAGAGAGAGAGAGAGAGGGATTGTTTTCGGGTGAAGGTGTGTGCGGAATGAGGGACCAAGAGTGTTTTAAGCACTCACAGTTTGTGTTTTTACCGAAGTACCCCCTATCGCCGTCGCGACCCAGTCAAGGCTGTTAGCCTGGCCTTGCTTCATTTAGGCTCGACCGACTCCAATTGCAGCATGGTTTCTTTGCTTTATTTATTTCAGTACTGGGTAGTCTTATTTCAACTCTGGGTGGGTCCTAGTTCAAAGAAAAAAGGGTTCAAAAAAAGAGAGAGAAAAAAAATGAGAACAAAAAAAAAAGCAAAAGAAGAAAAAAGAGAAAAAAGAAAAGAACAGGAAAAAAAAAGGGTTCAAAAAAAAATAGAGAGAAGAAAATCAAAAGTGAAAAAGAATAAAGAAAAAAAAAGAGAGATAAAAAATAATGCAGAATAGAGAAAGGGAAAAAAAAAGAAGAGTGTTTTGTTTTCTCCATAATTTGTTCTGAATTTCAGGCATTACGGAATCATAATCCAAATTGCATTCGTTTCTTTATCATTTTTCTGAGGTATGTTAATTGCAAATTAGGCCCACTCTCAAAATAAAATCGGCAGAATTGATTTCATATTATTAATTCGAGTATCGTTTTGGTCTGTGCATCATTTTGGTTTATCTCACTCATGATCAAATCTTCATACCCTGAATCGGGTTATCTCCGTGAGCTTCATTTTCCAAGGCATTTTTAGAAGCAAGTGTTAGTTCCTAGGAAAGGATAATCTCGTTGCATCGAGTTTCGAATCTCGAACCATCTTTCCTCCTTTTGCTTGAGACGCGCTAAGAGTTGATTTACTCGGTTAAAAAATCAGGTGCACCAATTGTTCACACCATTTTTCCTCCTTTCACGTGAGACGCGCTAGGAGTTGTTTCACTCGGTTAAAAACATCAGGTGCACCTGTTGTTCATACCATCTTTCCTCCTTTCGCGTGAGACGTACTAGAAGTTGTTTCACTCGATTAAAAACATTAGGTGCGCCTGTTGTTCACACCATCTTTCCTCCTTTCACGTGAGACGCGCTAGGAGTTGATTCACGTAGTTAAAAACATCAAGTGCGCCTATTATTCACATCATCTTTCCTCCTTTCGCGTGAGACGCTCTAAGAGTTTATTCATTAGGTTAAAAACATCAGGTGCGCCTATTGTTCACACCATATTTCCTTCTTTCTCATGAGACGCGTTAGGTTGTCGATTTCACTCCATTAAAAACATCAAGTGCACCTGTTGTTCACACCACCTTTACCTCATTTTGCATGAGACGTGTTAGGTTGTTGATTTTCTTTTGGTTGCAATTTTCCCTTTCTTTCCGTATGCAATGTGGAGAGGCACATTTGTCGGTTGCACCGTCTTGTTAATTGCTTACTCCTTTCTATGCGAGGCATTGTTAGGTTTGTTTTAGGACTTTTCATTTGTGCTTTTACTTTGTTATTGCTTATCGCCTCGTTTTGCATTCCTATAGTCTTTTTCAAAAATAACTGTCTTCGCGCAGCATGTAAGTCCAACTTTCAAATGCATCATATTTTATATGTCATTGTGTATCCTACCCCTAAACTATGCAAGTTTGATTCCTTGCAAAGGGATACATAGGCAACCCTCAGGTTTAACCAATTATATTCGCATTTGTTTGTTTGCCCAAGTCTTACGGCCTCGTCAAATGGGTTGTCTTTGGACTTTGACATTCACTCACGTCATTTTATGATGTACTGAGCCTCTGCCAAATAGAGGCAACTGTAGACATCCCATTTTTGACCGCCTGCAAGACTTGGGCGCTTTATTCTGAGTACTCAATGATGAAGGTTACATTGTGTAAGTGGTTTAAATTTTGAGAAGGAATCTGAATTCGAACTCTAAACAATCCCAACCTTCCATACCCAAGATGATTTTACTTCAGAAATCCTTTTTTTAACACTATGCCAACATGTATTAAACTTGAAATGAAGAGGCAAGGGAGCCACATTGGGGCCCAGCCGTGCCTCATTTGGGGCCGGTCGTGGCCATTAGGACCCGGCCGTGCCTTTTGGGCGATAAACACTGTTCTATCTATTTTTGAAGATATTTATGGCCTATTTACCTCAAATTCTATAAATATGAGCTCGGACCTCTATTTTGAGGGTTAGAAAAATTTTAAAGAGTGTAAAAGACCTTTCAGAGCTCCTTCTTCTCTTGCAAGTTATCTTTGTGCTATCCTATCATCCTTGAACTATATACATACACCATCAGAGCAGAGACTTGGAGCTTTGGTTGAACTTTTGTACCATAATTCAAACTTGAGAGTACCTTAGGATCAAGTTTGGTTTACAACAAAAGCATTTTCTCTTCAAGAGGTATAAGCTTGCCACCTTCTTCCTTGCTTTCATTTCAATCATTTTCTATCTTTTTCTTGTGTATTCATACTATTTTGGATCAATTCCAAGTGCTGAAACTTGGGGTTAAAGAGCTACCAAAGGTGGAGAGGCTTATCACCTTTTCTTGAACCTTATCCCATAGCTCGTACCTTTTGCTTTCCCACTCCTTTCTTTGGTTTCAATACTAATTTTTAGAGTTTTAAAAGGATGAAAAATATGATTTAGAAGTCCCAAAAGTGGAGGGGTTAGCCACCCCTCCTTAGTCTTGCTTACTAGCTTTGTATCCTCTTATTTTTGGCTATCTTTTGTGCACTTTTAAACATGATTTTAGGTACTAGTTTTTGCATTTTAGGGGTTGTTTAATTCATTTAAATAGTTTATGCTTTGAATATCGTTTTGTAGTGTTGTAAGTCCTCCTGAATTTGGTTGTTTAGGCCTTAGACACGAATTTATTTGAGTTAATAGCTTTCTTTACCTAGTGTTCATGCAAAAAGTCCCACTTTTGTAATAATCAACTTTGCATAATCATCTATGCAACCTCCCTTCTCCCTCCATTCTTTGTAATTTTTTGATTAAAGAGTTGTGTTTAACAAAAGGTTGTTGTTCAAGCATAAGAGAAAAAGCTTACATGCTTAATGGTTTAATCTCTTCGGAGGTTCATTACCAAGGCATTACATCTCTCTTTTTCTTAACACAACCTCTTGTTTGTCATTCCTCTTTATCATCGGTGTATTTACTTCTAAGGGACTAGCTTTCTAGTTAAACCCTTGGAAATCACAAAGGAAGGTTTCATTATAGCGTATTATCAAGTTTGGATTTAGAGTCATTATCACCCTCTCTCGAGTTTGACTTTGAAGCCTTTATCGCTTGTAAATGAGTTTGACTCCTCCTTTATAATTTTCCCTGAAGAAAAGGGTTTTAAAAACTCATTTCTCGAGTTAAGTCTATACTTATTCATCTTTATTGCTTTTGCACTTAGCTTTTGCACTTAGTGGACTTAAATATTACTTTTGGACAAAATGATTAAATAATGGAACAGTAAGTTGAAAAGGCTAATAAAATTGGTTTAAAATCGATTAAAACCGACGTAAAGGAAACTAATAAAATTGGTTGGATTCGGTCGGACGTTATACCGAATCCATCGCTTCTAGAGTCATCGCATACTAATCCATGATGTTTGATGACTCTTGAAGCTTGTCAACCTCCCTTCTTGAATTAACTTCATGATAGGAAAGAGGTATGGTTTGTCTTTCATTACATTCATTAATTTATTTATTTATTTATTTTTATTTTTTTTGTCCTATCATGTCTAAAACCATCACACAATCAACTTGCAACCATTGATGGTTTGAGAACCGAACCCGCTCCTCTACTGAGTACCTTTATGATAGAGAAGAGAAAAAAGGACAAACAAGGCTTAGGAATGCTTTGTCAGCACTGTTTTCACCTCAAAGCACAAAAACAGTTTTCAACAAGAAAGTAGGGCATGGCCAGATTTGTTTGGGCCCTCATTGTGGGCTGGCCAGGCTCCAATGTATGGTAAACAGAGCACTTTTGGTTGAAACAGAGAGCAATGGCTGAGGGTGGAATAGAACAGTTTCCCAAGAAGTAGACAGAGCAGTTTTTGAAGGTCGCCTTCGTTGGGGCATGTGGGATCTTTGTTCATTCTTTACATATATTATTGTAATATCATTGTTGTAATAAATTAGATAGGTAGTTATTTATTATTCATTCGGATTTATAATAAGTAGTTGATGTGAACACTTGGACATTCGGACTCTCCTACGCGAGGGCAAATATGTAATAATTTGTGTATGTCTTCCAACCCCCATTTCTTTCTTCTTTTTTTTGTTTATCCGCTTACCGTGGTTGTATAGCATCATATTTTCCTTAGCATTTGACATGACTCGCATCCATTCGTTTTGCATACATACGGGTTCGACTCATCATACTAATCAATGTCAATTTCACATTCTTTACTTGAATATGTGTTTTATCGTATGTCTTGAATTGACTCACATGTCATACTAGTAGCCAAGCCTATTAATTGCATATTATATGTGTTGCATTAGTTATTTTGCATCGCTAGGATCATGCATTTTTTCTAACTATTTCATTTCTTTTGGCTCTCCTCGGAGTAATAGATGAGCATTTCTTGCTTTAGCATATTGCATGTATGTTCGTGTTGTCATACCAAGCATATTACCATGAGGCTAAGTGCTTATTTGATATATCTCTTGAATGTCTGTGGATGAAAGCTAAATTGCTTAAATTGGAATGATTTGACACATGTACATATGAGATCACTTTTTCAAGTGGTACATATTCAAACAATTTTCAAAACGAACATGAAATCAAAACGTTCCAAATTGGGAGAATTAGTCTATACTTGTGTGCATTACATAGTAAAGATAGCATAATAATCGTAACAAGAGTATATAATGTACATAAGAATCATATCATGATTAGTAGAGGCTGATCTTTGATCGGGTGAGTGGGGTGCTCAATTCATGACCTTTCCCTATCATACCTAAGTTCCCGAGCCGACACACTTTGGTGATGACGAACACGTGGCCTTCTGCACAAGTCACGGGTTTCTTAAATTTTTTAAAAATATTTATGTGGCGACTCTGAAATCTAGCAATGCAGTCTATTTTTGGCATTTTTGATTCAAAATCAATTTTCAAAAAGATTTGTCAGATTTGGACTCATTTGTGTTTATCTATTTTATATTGCACTTGTGAATTCATATTCAGAACCACGGGAGTCCAAACTGTAAGGATATCGTATTTGAGGAGACTAAACCCCTCCGAGAAGCACGAAAAGCAAGCTACACCATCATTGTCCAAAACCTCTTCGTATGCTTGATCAATGAAAGAAAGAGTTTGATTGGCCATTGAGGATGTATCAGTCTCTTCGGTTGCACAAGGTTCAAGCACAAAAGGAAGTGTAGTGTTTTAAACATTGCTTGAAGGCGGTTATTCTTCCAGAACAATTAATTACTATGCACATCCTAGAACGTGGACAGTAGTGCATCGACCTACTAATTTCACTAGGTTATGGTTATATTAGTGCGGGGGGTAATGTTGGCGGTATATTTTGTACAAACAATCATAGCCTAACACGTGGTCCATAAGGGGTAATTTGGGAAATCAGTGAAGGTCTCCAGTCATCAACAGACACGTGGCAACTTGTATCAATGGCAATGGATCTGCAAGGCATTGAAACAGTCAAGATACACAAGGTGACGTGGCCAAACGGTTGCTCACAATTTAAATTCAAATTCAGGAGAGAAGCCCAACCGCATGAGTGACAAAATAGAAGTAAACAGTTCGAGGCCATACCCAGTGATCATGGAGATCACTTCGATAGTTATCACATACTTCAACAGTTATCAGTCACTTCGACGGTTATTATCAGAACCTATAAATAGAAGAGAGGGTTGATAATGAAAACCCCCAGAACCAAATCCAGAAACCAGTTATTTACTTTACATTTTTCTTTCCAATCCTTTACTTTTTAGTCCTTTATTTTCCAGTACTGCATTTCAAATTCCTAGGAGTATTTCTAAGATAGTCTGTTGATGTAACCCCTATCGAAATTGTAAAAGTGCAAATGTATAATTGTAAACTTCTGTTTACTTAATGAAATTTGATTTGTAAACACTCTTCTTTCCGCTTTCTTTTACTTTGATTAGTCTTCTTAATTTTCTCTTAAAAATCAGGTCACCAGTGAAAGTTCTCTTCATTGAGGTTAAAAAGAATTTTGAAACAATCGTCTGATTAATTGGTTGGGATTTACTAATCTTTGTAAGAACTTATTGATCCTTACTAGCACGCTCAAATTACATTTCCAACCTTTGAAAGTCAAAAAAGCCAACAATCCCTATTGGCAATCCTCGTAGGTAATGTGAAACCAATAAGGACAGCAGGGATTCTCCTCAGTACCCAAATTTATTACAATTGTTTCTTCTAAAGTGTGCTAGACTTGTCTTATTTTAAAAAAAGAAAACTAAATAAGAAAACTAAATTAATACAAAATAAGAAACGTAATCATTCTAGTATATTATATATTATACAAAGCATTCCTAATCAATTATTAATTATAAATAATATAATAAAAAAAAGGATTACTCTATTCAAGTCTCGTCTGCATTGTTTCTCCCTGTTAAAAAAGAAAAAAATCATCCTCAAATTTCTATTACTTAAAATCATTCAGCAAGTTTGCACTTGTTTGCATTCAGTGGTGCTACATGTACCAACTAGTATATTAATTAATATACTAATATTAGTTATAATATTATTATTGATCCCCATTCATTAATTACATTATAAATTTTAAAAATTTCTTAAATTATGCCACATCATCAATTAATATATTAATTAATACATTAATTAATACATATAATATTATTCATTTGCATTTACCTTAAAATTAATTTTTCCAAATACCACATTGTAATTAATGTCCACCAATGGACAAGCTCTTTCCTAACTGTTTCATTTACCAAAGCTAGCCACCTTTCGCTCAAGGGTCGAGACTTTACCAAAAGACATTAACCTATCGTCATTTGTAACTTTTTTCATAATAGATGATTCTTCATAAAAATAAATAGTAAAAATTGATTATTTGTAGAAAATTGGATGCTTACTCCAGGCTAGGTTTCAGAATTTCAGCTAGAAACATTATTCCAATCTATGATTGGATCTAGAATGAGTTTTGATAGCCATGTAATCGGTTCGGTACGGTCGGTATTTAGATAAAAAATTATACCAAATTGATAATGTCTATTTTATTATTTTGAATACTGGTACAGACCGCTTCTCACATCAAACCGCACCAAACCGAACTAATTGAAACGGTTCGGTTTGGTACAGTTTAATCGGTTTAAAATTTTTCAAACTTGAATCACTTTTAAATATAATCATTAATCTATATAAAAAATATTAAATTAGTTATTTGTCTATCATTTCAAACATACGCAATCCATCTATTTAATACATGCTTTTTAATTCCTAAATTAACAAAAATAAAAACAAAAAAAAATGTTCAAAAATATTAAGGTTTCAAGAATAATGAGTTAGAGTTAAGATTATATATAATAAGAGTTTACAAACTTAGGTTATAAAGATGATAAGGTTAATTAATTAAGATTAATAATTTTTATACTTATTAATATCATTAGATTATTAGATTATATATATTATAAATACAATATATGTTGAAGCGGTTGGTTTCGGTTTAGATCGGTGCACAAGATGTTTAAACCGATACCGAACCGAAAACCGAAAAAATTCAAATTAAAAAACCGCACAGACCCATTCTTGTTAAAAAACAGACCAAATATAGTCGGTTTGGTTCGGTTCAATCGATTTGGTCGATTTTTTCGATTTCTCTTACATCCTTAAGTTTTGATGTGAATGGCCACTCAACCATCCTTTTCTTCTTATAGGAGCTCTTTTGGTGTAAATAATCCTTACAATTCAAACAACACTGCGGCATATAAGAGTTTTATAAATCAAATATTTTGGTCTTTAAAGTAAAAATTTTGTTGCAAAAAAAATTTAGAGACAAATTTCTATAGCCATAAGAATAATCGCTAAAAAGTCGTTTCGAAAAGTCAAAAATAAAACTTTTAGCAATAAAATTTTAAAAATATCACTAATAAATAGACTTTTAGAGACAATAATTTGATCTCAAAATTATTTATATTTAGTTTCTAAAAAATAATTTTTTCTCTCAATTTTAATTTTTAAAACCTTAATTTTTTGTAGTGCAAGTTGATTCTCAAAAGAATCTCCACTTTGAGAATTATGGTTATTAGCTTTTTCCTTGGCCTTGTGACGTTATTTGAAACATCTTCCTCTTCTTGAGTATGTAGGCTAATCGGATGTTTGCAGGGTCAATTAGCAGCAATCAAGACGACTAACATCTTCCTCTTCTTGAGTATGTAGGCTAATCGGATGTTTGCAGGGTCAATTAGCAGCAATCAAGACGACTACTTAGTCGGCCAATGTTCCAAGTGCAATCTTGGTCTGTTGGGATTTATTTTTTTGATCGGGCATCTCATGTAATATCATCTTACTCGAACGTAGGCCTACAAATAAATTGAGTCGAGCTGAACCGAATTTTAGTATGTTTGAACTTATTTATTAAGATTTTAGCGAACTCAAACTCGAGCTCGAACTCAATAAAAATTTAACAAACCGAGCTCAAACCGAGTTGGCTTAGGCTTGATTCGAGTTCAAACCTGTTCACGAGCCTTAACGAGCCAAAAAAGTTTATAAATTCATACTTGCATATGAGAGTAAAGTTACAATTAAAAGTTTAATTATACGATTCTATATACAATATATATAAATATTCTAAAAAAAAGTCAATATTTTATCAAAATAATAATATCTACTACCACTATTATATAAATGTGCTATCTATAGTTAACTATTATTTATATTTATATTTTTTAAATATATAAATGACATATTTATTTTATTTTTATATATATTTTTACATTATTTAAATATTAAACAAGAGAGTCAACGATCTGAACTTTAGAATGTTTGAGTTTATTTATTAAAAACCTAACGAGCTCAAACTCGAACTCGAATGCAAAATAAGATTTGATGAACTAAATTTGAACGAGCTCTTATCGAACTGAACTCGAGTCTATTCACGAGTGATTATATTCACTTGCAGCCCTATCGTACATCTCTTATGTTAGCTGTATATTATTATAAATATCTCTTATCTATTTATATTGTACTTCTCTCTATCTCTATCTCCTTCTAGTCTTATCTCTATCTTTTTCTGTACCTATCTAGGTTTCCTTTCTGCCTATATATACAGGCTTCTCCTATTGTATCATTCATTCAATTCAATATTCAGTCTCTCTATTTTTCATAACATGGTATCAGAGCCTAGGGTTCTTTCCTAGCATTTATTTTCTCTCGTTTTTTTCTTTGGCAGCTTGTTTCTGTCCTCTGTCCGTTTCTGGTGGTTTCTGCATATCTAGTCCATTTCTGTTCCAACGTTTGGACTATACCTACCTCTTCGTCTCTTCACGAAGAATTCAAATCCACCAGATTCACCTCCATCAGAGTTACCACGCGCCCTCACACGCCTCCCAAAGACAAGCGCGTCGGTTGACGCCGCCGCTACTCTCAGCACACTCCAACACGAGTTGTCTCAGCCGGCTTCCCTCGGCTTGCCCATGGCTTCCGTCTCAACCGCCTTTCTGCACCAGAGCCTCAGCTGCTTCGCGTCGGCTTTCCCATCGGCTTTCGCATCAGCCGACCTCGGCTTCCGCCCTAGCGCCTCAGCCGCCCTGCCGTCGGCTTGTCCATCGGCTTCCGCCTCAGCTGCATCTCCTTGGCTTTCGGCCGGCTTCCCTCAACCGTTTTCCCTATTTTCTCAGCCGCTGACGTCAGCTCCCCACAGCCGCTAACATCAGCCCTACTCCAGCACTGCCTCGCTGCTGACATCATCACAGCCACAGTGCTGCCATCCGTCCTACTTGTCCCTAAGGTTTTTCAGCCTTCTGAATCTGTTGGTGCCCTCCGTTTTGGCATTTATGGATCGTACAGAGAACATCCAATCTATTTCTGTTATCCTTGATGGGTTTAATTATGTTAGTTGGGCTCAATTTCTCTCTAGTTTCATCAAAGGCAAACGCCTTTGGCAAATCATTACTGGTGCTCTTCCCAAACCCCACCAGAAGGAGGATGAGACGGACTCTGCATTTGATGACCATATTGACGAATGGGAAAGTAAGAATTATCAAATTATTACATGGTTCCAAGCTACCTCAGTTCCTTCCATCCATCTTCAATTTGGACGCTTTCAGGATGATGATTCCCTTGTCTCTCCTCCCAAAGCAATTTGGGATTTCTTGAATGAACGTTATCAAACCACTAGACATCCTCATCCGTATCAACTGTTGCAGACTCTTCATCACATGCGCCGGGCACCCGGTCAGTCTCTTAATGACTTCCTATCTCAAATATCGTCTGTTTGGGACCAGCTTGCTCTTTCTAAACCTCCATGGGCTCATTCTGATGACACACAACTCTTTATTACTTATCGGAATCATCAGCGACTATTACAGTTTCTTATGGCTCTGCATAGCACTTTTGAGCCTGTACGTGCTTCTTTGCTTCATCGTTTGCCCTTGCCCACTTTGGAGCAAGCCATTACTGAGCTCCTATCAGAGGAGACTCGTTTTGGGAGTCTTAGATCTCAAGACATGGATTCTGTTCTTGCTATGCCATCTTCTCAGAATTCCTCCTCTTCACAGCCCATCATATGCAGTTATTGTCGTAATCAAGGCCTGCCAGCCAATCATTCTCTTGTTCACTACCAGGTTCGCGATTGCTTGGCTTGTCACAAGACTGCTCCGGGCCATCTCCAAAGCAATTGTCCTCGAGCTCCGTCCACTACTTCATCTAAGAATAGGGCTTCTCGTTCTGGGTCTCAGTCCAAATCTGGCCATGGTTCTCGCTCTGCTACTATTGCCTCTGAGGGTTCTTCTACTCCTTCCTTCTCTATGGATGATGTTGAGTCCATTATCCACCAGGTGCTCAACAAATCTGGTACTCCTCTCCCTACTGCTCTTTCAGTAACCACAAGTAACTCTTCATGGTATTTTGATTCCGCATGCTGAAATCATATGATTTCTAACTCCACTCTCTTTTCTTCTTTGTCATCATCCTCTTCTGCTCCCACTATACACACAGCTGATGGTTCTCATATGTCTGTTTGTCATATTGGCAAAATCTTTACTTACACTGTGTCTCTTCTGATGCTTACCATATTCCTTCTCTTAAAATGAACCTTATCTCTGTTGGTCAATTATGTGAACTTGGTCTAACTATTACTTTCTCTGCTAATGGTTGTTTGGTGCAGGACCCTCAGACGAGAAAGATCCTTGGGATAGGCCGTAAGCATGGACGTCTCTTCGAGCTTATCCATCTTCACAGTCCGCACAAATTATCTACTGTTGCTGATGCATCTACTATGTCTTCTTTTCGTCTTTGGCATTGTCGCTTAGGACATATCTCTTTTAGTCGTTTGAAAATTTTAGTTTCTAGTGGTCAGTTAGGTCGTGTCCGTCTTGAAGATGTCGATTATTTATCTTGTCAAATTGCTAAACAACCTGCCTTACCTTTTAATAAAAGTAATTTTATTTCTACTGCTCCTTTTGAACTTGAGCATTCAGATATTTGGGGACCTTCCCCCACACCTACCATGGGGGGATCCAGATATTTTGTGATTTTTATTGATGATTTTTCTCGCTATACTTGGCTTTTTCTTCTCAAAAATCGCTCTGAACTTAAACAGATTTACTATGATTTCTCTGCTATGGTCCGCACTCAGTTTTCTCGTACTATTAAGCTTTTTCGTTCTGATAATGCTAAGGAGTACTTGGATTCTAATTTTCTTTCTTTTCTTCGATCTCATGGTACTCTCTCTCATCGATCTTGTGCAGGCACTTCCCAACAAAATGGACGAGCTGAAAGAAAGCATCGTCATATTCTAGACACTACTCAGGCTCTTCTGGTCTCTTCTTCTTGTCCTGAAAAATTTTGGGAAGAAGCTGCCCTCACTACCATCCACACCATCAATCATGTCCCCACCCCTGTAATAGCTAACATTTCTCCTTACGAGCGCTTGTATGGTTCTCCTCCTGACTATACCACTCTTAAAGTTTTTGGTTCTGCTTGTTTTGTTCTACTTCAGCCTCATGAACACACTAAACTCGAACCACGTTCTCGTCTTTGTTGTTTTCTAGGGTATGGTATCGAACATAAAAGGTATCATTGTTGGGATCCTATCTCCAAGCGTCTTCGTATTTATCGTCATGTGGTCCTCTAGGAACACAAAATGTTCTCTACTCTTTCCAAGTTTCACCTACCGCCGTCCACCCACTCACCAGTCTTCACTGGTCTTTCTATAAATCTATTTTCTGATGAATTTGATGCAGATTCTGTCCCCATGCTTCCACAGCCGCCAACGCCTATCGTCCATCCTGAGGATCCTGTGTCAGCTGATGGCCCTACACCTTCTCCAGCTCCGATGGAGGTTCCTCCGTAACCGATTTCCATTCAGGTTCCTCCTCCACCTGAGCGTCATTCTACATAGGTAAGGCAACCTTCTGATCTTCTCCGTGATTATATTATTGGTTCCACTGCCTTTTGCTCTCATGAACCTACTTCTTATCAAGAAGCTTCTTCTAACCCTCTTTGGCAACAAGCTATGACTGATGAACTGCAGGCTTTCGATCAAACTCATACCTGGGATGTGGTCGATCTTCCTCCTGGAAAGCGCACTGTTAGTTGCAAATGGGTTTACAAGATCAAACTCATTCTGATGGTTCCATTGAGCATTACAAAGCTCGCCTTGTCGCCCGGGCATTTAGTCAAGAATATAGGATTGACTATGAGGAAACATTTGCTCCTGTTGCCCGTCCTACTTCAGTTCGTAGCTTACTTGCCATTGTTGCTGCTCGCCACTGGCACCTTTCTCAGATGGATGTCAACAATGCATTCCTCAATGGTGATCTCACTGAGGAATTTTATATGCAACCCCCTCCTGGTTCTTCTGTTCCTTCAAACAAGGTTTGCAAACTCCACCGTGCTTTGTATGGTTTAAAACAAGCTCCGCGTGCCTGGTTTGCCAAGTTCAGCTCTACCATTCGTGACTTTGGTTTTTCTTTCAATGCCCATGATTCTTCCTTGTTTATTCGTAAGACAGAGCGCGGTATTATTCTCCTTCTCCTCTATGTGGATGATATGATTATCACTGGAGATGACACAATGGGTATTTCTAGTCTCAAACAGTTTCTTCATCGCTAGTTTGAGATGAAAGATTTGGGTGCACTTAGCTACTTCCTTGGCTTGGAAATTTCTCAAGATTCCTCTAGTTATTTTCTTACCCAGGCCAAGTATACTTTTGATCTCTTGGCTCGTGTTAGCCTTACCGATTGCAAGACTGTCACTACTCCAGTTGATCCTCAGACTCGTCTTACACCTCTTGATGGCCCCCTATTGTCAGATGCCACTTTATATCGTCTGCTAGTTGGTAGTCTTGTCTATCTCACAGTTACTCGTCCAGATATTGCTTATGTTGTTCACATTGTTAATCAATTTATGACTGTTCCTCGCTCTACACACTATGCTGCTATGGTTCACATTTTGCGCTATCTCAAAGGAACTCTATTTCATGGTCTTCACTACTCCCCTCACTCTTCTCTACAGTTGCATGCCTTTTCTGATGCCGATTGGGCAGGAGATCCTACTGATCGTCGTTCCATTACTGGGTTCTGCTTCTTCTAGGGCAACTCTCTCATTTCCTAGCGTAGCAAGAAACAAACCCTTGTTGCTCGTTCTAGTACCGAGGCTGAGTATCGTGCTCTTGCTGACACTACTCAGGAGCTTGTGTGGCTTCGTTGGCTTCTTTCTGACATGGGTGTTTCTCATTCTGCTACCACCAATCTTTATTGTGACAATCAAAGTGCTATTCAGATTACCCATAACAATGTCTTCCATGATCGCACCAAGCATATTGAGATTGATTGCCACTTCATACGACAGCATGTTACTAGTGGCCATGTTCGTCTTCTCTTTATTACTTCTGCTGATCAGACCGCCGACCTCTTCACTAAAGCTCATCTTCTAGGCCGTTTCTCTGATCTCCTCTCCAAGCTCAAGTTGATATCTGACTTACCACCTTGAACTTGAGGGGGGGTGTTAGCAGTATATTATTATAGATATCTCTTATCTATTTGTATTGTATCTCTCTCTATCTCTATCTTTTTCTGTACCTATCTAGGTTTCCTTTCTGCCTATATATACAGGCTTCTCCTATTGTATCATTCATTCAATTCAATATACAGTCTTTCTATTTTTCATAACATCTTCAATAGTGGCATATCCACCGCATGGTACTTCTCTTGACGCCATGATCAACACTCAAATCACTAACACTGATATACCAACTAATGCAAATTACGGGTATGGAACGAACACTTACAACAAATTAAACTACAAATAAAATAAGAGCACCAAAAATTGATTTACTAGTCAAAATTTTTTAAAAACAAAAACATTAATTCTTACTAAACAAAATAAGAAAATTAAATTAATATAAAATATAAAACATAATAATTCTAGCTTATTTTATTTAAATAAAATATTTCTAATCAATTATTAATTATAAAATAATGAAATGAACATTGATCTATTCAAATCTCCTCGATGAGACCACATTTACAACCACCATCATTGTAGTCACCAGGGATGAAGTTACCTTAGACCTAGGGGGTCACGTGCCTCAGCTAAATTTTTTATATTTATACTATTATGCCTATATATAATAATTATGTATTATTTATTCCTTATAAAATTGTAATAGTGTCCTTCTTAAATAATGTAAAACTCGCATTTTTAACATTTTGAGAATTGTCTACTCTAGTTTTTTTGTTCATTCTTGTATGTACTCAAGGAAAAAAATATATTAATTGATCATTTCTTTCCTATTATAGGGTTTGTTTAATTGCTTATGTCTCTCCATCGTGAAAACTCTTTTTTGAGCTCATAAAGTTGAATTTATTAATTGTAAATTCAGTTGTTTATTTTTCTCCATTGTTGGGTTAATAGAGTTTAGTTGTTGATTGTGAACTTATAAGTCACATTAATTTAAATCTCAAGATAATTGTAATACTCTATCTTACTAATTGACAAATTTTTTTAAAGAAAAATATGAGTTTAGTAAAATCTTGTTGTTAGTTGTTATAGGAGAAAAAAAAAATTAACGTTGTCACTAATGTGTGCAACCACTAACAATCACAATCACTATTATGATAGCTATCTCTATCACCGCCACTGTCACTCTATTTAATTATGGACCATTGATTGCAATACACAATGATATGCATAATATCATAATTTAATGAACAAATCAAAGATTTTGATTTGAAAATTCAGGGGAAAAATAATTTTTTTTACTAATAATTTTTAGACACAATAATACGAATTTTTTTAAAAAATCTAACAAAAATGAATTGCCATTTTCATTGGACCTCACAATATTTAATTTTATAGATAATTATATTCTTTGACTTAATAATAGATGAAATGTCTTTTGAGAAACCTTAGGGAATATCTCTATTTTTTTCCCATATATTTTCTTAAGAGAGCTTCCATTATTTGCACATGTGTGAGAGAGGAAAAAAAAAAACAAAAAACAAAAATGAGAGAGAGAGAGAGGATAAAATCCCTCCTGAGGTCAACTCTTAAAAGTTGTACGGCATCTAAAATAGCAATGATCAAAAGTTGTATGCCAGGTGAGATACCAACTTTCATGGACAGGAAATGACAAAATGAAAGTTTCAAATCCAAAATATTGTTATTATTTGTCATTGGCTGTGCGATGACAATGAACGCCAGGTGTTCCAAGCCTAATCATTTAACGGAATAAAATTTTCAATTAATTATATAATGAAATTTCTTATGAATAACAATAAAGGCAAAGCATTTCAAATTAATTATATAGTGAAAAAAAATGTAAATGAGATATGGTAATTCACCTTTGTTTGGTAATTGAGAAAGAAAAAAAATGACGCATTTATATTATGGTTTTTATTTGCGAGAAATACAACTTAAATAATATCACATAATATTTAAAAAATATTTAATAATTGTTCGTCTATTTAAATAATTATCCAATAATTCCAAACCATGATTTGAAAATTTGCACTTGGTGCTTCTAAACTAAAAACGTAACTGGCGGCAATACTGATCCAACTTGATTAGAGAGTTGGGATATTAATATCTCACTTAGATTTCGTTTGTTTTGACGTAAAATATTTTATTCAAAAAAAATAATAATTTTCTTATAAATTGATTTTACACTAAAAAAATTTTTTTCTTTTTTTGTTTTTTGGCATTTGGTTGACATTTGGAAGCAAAAAAAAAAAAAATTATTGTCTAAAAGATAAGTTTTGATTCAATAACATGTGGATAAGCGGTCACTGCTATGCTCAAAGCACAACAGTGACTGTGGTACCTCTATTTGAGGTGTATTATGACCTTATTTTTATAATCTTATTGAGTATTTCCTACTTACCAAAAATCATATTAATCGGATATTAACAACTATATGATTGATAACCAAAAAAATAATTAATAATTTTTTCTTTTGAGAAATAGCATAAACAATATGCAATTCGATCATATAGTTATTAATATCCGATTAATATAATTTTTGGTAAGTATGAAGTACTCAACAAATCCTACAAAATGAACGGTTTTGATCATAAAAATAAGGCTATAATACACCTCAAATGGAAGAACCACAGTCACTACTGTGTTTTGAGCACAGCAGTGACCCCTTTTATCATTTATGACTTTCAAGTGAGATAAGATACTTATTTAAAAAAGCTAAAAGTGTTGAACAAGTAGTGAGAAAGTCAATTTTGTAAAAATTAATTTACAAAAATTTTAATAGTAAGTCATTTTTTGAAAAATTATTCAAAATTTTCTTTAAAAATATTAGTTCTACCAAACAAATAAAAAATGAATAAAAAAAAATTGACGAAAATATTTTACGTCAAAATAAACAAAACCTTAGTATATTTAATCATTTCTCATCTATTGAAAATATCACTTAAACAATATCAAGGTTTTCCAAAATTATGTATCAATTTTCTGCATCTCTCTTGCTATCTTATGCTGTGAAAACTCATATTTAAATTATTCTTGAAAGAAAATAAATTAATTAATTAAGTTATTAGTTTTTTTAAATTAACCCAATTCTATCACTAACAAAGACCTTATTAAGAATAAAAATGTTATGGATGTTCAATAATTATTGTTAAAAAAATAAATAAATAAATAAATAAAATAAAATATATATATATATATATATATATGTATACAAACAGACAAACCGTAGGCAAACAACCTACAGTTCCTACCAAACCTACCATCTCTTAGAATTTAGGAAACCATAAAATTTAGGGAAAACTTATTCTTAGAACTTGAAGAAACGTAATGGCAGAGAGAGAGAGAGAAAGGGAGAGAGAGAGAGAGAGAGAGAGAGAGAGCTAGCCTCGGAGGTCTATATAATGCACATAATAGTCATGCATAGAAGGGTAGGTTTCAGTGTTTGCATGCATGTATTCCTTTTGACGGGTGAGGAAGAAATAGGGAAGAAGAATTCAGCAGAAGGAGAAGAAGAGAAGAAGGTTTAGGAAACAAATTCTTCTATCATTTCATCACCCATTTCAATCCTACTACTAGGTAAGAAGACCCACTCAATCCTCTCATTTTTTTTACATAATTGAAATTTTCAGATATATACATATGATACATTGTCTAAACTGTGTTGAGGATAATCTGTTTTGAATCTGCCAGCATGTTACCCGAATTTTTAGATAATTTTATACTCAAAATTTTGAGATGATTTCTTCTACAAAGTTGTTGATAATGATGTCTAGTTTATCCAGAAAATTTTGGTAACAATTTTTGAGCTTTCTACGAATTTATACAAAATTTTAACTAAATCTGAAACTGTGATGAAAATTGTCTATTTTGAATCTGCCAGAATGTCACTCGAATTTTTAGACAATTTTATACTCATAATTTTGAGATGATTTCTTCTACAAAGTTGTTGATAATGATGTCTAGTTCGTCCAGGAATTTTGGTAACAATTTTTGAGCTTTCTACGAATTTATACAAATTTCTAACTAAATCTGAAACTGCGAGACAGATTTTACCATGTATTTGAAAATTTATTTAAAATTCTATACTAAGCCAAATCTGGTAATTTCTAACTAAAATTTGAAATTTGAGAAGTCTAGTTTCATGATAAATTTTTAGATTATGGGTTTGATCTATAAATTTAAGCATGGAATTAATGTAAGGAAATGTGACAAATTTGTGTCATAAACACCCTTGGAATTTGTTTAGAATTATTTATAAGTTATTTTTGGAAAATAATTTCTGAAAAATAACCATAACATGTTTATTGAGTATCCTGTAGATTGATATGAATTTTAGAGTTGTATAAGTAATGTATTTATAATTTTATTTGCAAGATATATACTCTGAAAGTTTTTCTGGACAGGATAAAATCACCACTTTAATATTATGCTAGTCTAATTTTGTAAATCAAAAATTTGTGCATGTGTGTATTTATGGTTTAATTCTTGTATCTAAGTTATTATTTCATACCATGGTTTAAATAAATTGTTTATTTAAATTCTGTACTTTTATTTAGTATTGTGTGACACATGCAATATTTTATGATTAGGAATTTTAATGAGTTGGTATAACATTACTTGTGATTAAAAATTTCGAATTATTTGTGATTAATATCAAAATTAACTGAAATGATTAACGGCATATACAAAGTTAACAATTGACGGTTAATACCAGTTGTTCGGGGTGAGTCTTGGTGTAAAGGCTGTACGGAATTAAGGGTTGACGGTTAACACCGGTTGTTCAGGGTGAGCTCTGGTTTTGAGAATTCCCACGTAAATTGTGTTGCGAAATTCTAAGATGGCACAGGACTTATTTGAACCATTTTCGGTATTCGGTTTTGGAATAAGGGTGGATGTGCAGGTGGCACACGGGGAGGTTACTTACCCCTGGCAGACCGTTTCCTTGGGACAGACCACGGATGCCACTACTTGGGTATATAACTCCGGACGTGGGCATCCCTGGTAGTTACGGTTGGTAACACTTAAATATTTGACCAAGGGAGGGTTTCAAATTAACCGTTGCCATGCTTAGTGGTTGGTAAGTTAAATCTCTTTGGTGAGATTTCGAGTGTCACCTAATTTAGAAAAAATTACTGAAATTATTCTAATGGTTGTAAATTCTGTGTATAATTATATTGTTATCTCATGTTTAGAATATTATTATTTTTCTCTTATATAATGAAATTTTTTATGAATAACAATAAAGGCAAAGCATTTCAAATTAATTATATAGTGAAAAAAAATGTAAATGAGGTATGGTAATTCACCTTTGTTTGGTAATTGAGAGAGAAAAAAATGACGCATTTATATTATGATTTTTTTATTTTTTGCGAGAAATACAGCTTAAATAATATCACATAATATTTCAAAAATATTTAATAATTGTTGATCTATTCAAATAATTATCCAATAATTCCTAACTATGATTTGAAAATTTGCACTTGGTGCTTCTAAACTAAAAACGTAACAGGCGGCAATACTGATCCAACTTTATTAGAGAGTTGGGATATTAAGAATATCTCACTTAGATTTCGTTTGTTTTGACATAAAATATTTTATTCAAAAAAAATAATAATTTTCTTATAAATTGATTTTACACTAAAAAAAAAAATTTTGTTTTTTTTTTTTTTTGGCATTTGGTTGACATTTGGAAGCAAAAAAAAAAAAAATATTGTCTAAAAGATAAGTTTTGATTCAATAAAATGTGGATAAGCGGTCACTGCTATGCTCAAAGCACAGCAGTGACTATGGTGTCTCTATTTGAGGTGTATTATGACCTTATTTCTATAATCCAAACCGTTGATTTTGTAGGGTTTATTGAGTATTTCGTACTTACCAAAAATCATATTAATCAGATATTAATAACTATATGATTGATAACCCAAAAAATAAATAATAAGTTTTTCTATTAAGAAATAGCATAAACAATATGCAATTCGATCATATAGTTATTGATATCCGATTAATATAATTTTTGGTAAGTATGAAATACTCAACAAACCTTACAAAATGACGGTTTGGATCATAAAAATAAGATTATAATACACCTCAAATGGAAGAACCACAGTCACTGTGTTTTGAGCACAACAGTGACCCCTTTTATCATTTATGACTTTCAAGTGAGATAAGATACTTATTTGAAAAAGCTAAAAGTGTTGAACAAGTAGTGAGAAAGTCAATTTTGTAAAAGTTAACTTACAAAAATTTTAATGGTAAGTCATTTTTTGAAAAATTATTCAAAATTTTCTTTAAAAATATTTTACTTAGGCTTGGTTTGGCATCTTTAAAAAAAGACAAAAAATTAAAAAGTCACTATTCTATTTAAGTCACATCATCTTATTTAAGTCACATCACCTCTCTATCACATCACTTCAAACCCAACCCATATTTCATAAAAAGTCAAAAAGTACACTTATATAGGACATCCCAAACAACCCTTAAATTTTTTGTTCAACCAAACAATAAAAAATGAATAAAAAAATTTTGACAAAAATATTTTACGTCAAAATAAACAAAAACCTTAGTATATTTAATCATTTCTCATTTATTGAAAATATCACTTAAACAATATCAAGGTTTTCCAAAGTTATGTATCAATTTTCTGCATCTCTCTTGCTGTCTTATGCAGTGGAAATGTTGTTAAAAATACCACCGCTTTGCATCCTCTATCTTTGTCATCATTATGTTTAATTATTGAAGTGTTTCTTAACAGCAATAACGATATTTGCATTTTTGTTTTTTTTAAAAAAAAATTATCATATTCATAAATCACTCTGCATTTATTTTTGTATAATTTTTTTATGCAACATTTTCCATTACACAACTAATTTTCAACTCCTGGCTATGCATGGTTTCTATTTTAGAATTTTACTCCCTGGAAAAATTGTAAAAATAAAATATAGGCTCAAAGTTATTATAAATTAGTAAAAAATCGTTCTTAATTAAGATTTTATTGCATAAAAATCTTAAATTTCTATTATGTTGTTAAAAAGTATTTTGTTTCGCTATGTTTAAATTGGTATCAAAGCCTGATTTCTTAACTTTAACAATAAAATTATTTGAGTTTTAAATATATTGAAGAGATAGAATCAAATAATTTAAATAATAGTAGTTTGTTATAAATAATAATAATAAAATAAAATAATACACTAATTAAGTTATTAAAAGAACTTAATGAAAAAATTATTGACAACAAATTAAAAATTATAAACGAAATCTGGCATATAATACTAGATAAAGAAAAATAAGTAGCAATTGGGAAAGATAAGTAAGAAAATAGTTTAGATAATCCCTTGGCCTTGTAAAGAAAATTCATTGGAAGAAATGATATCCACTTTTTGAAAATATAATATAAATTTAAGATTTTTTTTGTAAAAAAATCTTAATTAGGGTCATAAATTAATTTATAATACTTATAGGCTGATAATCCTTTTAGAGACTAAATATATTTGAATTAAATATTTTAGAAATTTAATAGATTCACTTGATAATTCAAGAACTAACTAGACCTTGATTTATATACTCTAGAAACTTAGTAGACTTAATCATTTATTTATGGACTAAATAAAAAATTTGATAGTTTAGGGGAGAAAGTAAAATAAACCCCACTTCAAAATTAAAATTTATATTTTACAGATTTAATAACACACTTATCGGATGAACACACCCACTTGTATAAATAAAGTAGATTCTTCTTCTAGGAAGTTTTAAGAAAGTGCCATGTATAACTTTTTAACCTCTTAAAATTTTGCCAATTGTCCCTTCTATAATTTTGGCAAAAGATTTATTAAAATTTTTATCAATTATCCTTTGTCTGGCATTTTCCGTTTATATCTTTTAAGCCTTTCCTCCTCTCGATGCATTTTTTTTTTTCGGTCATCTCTTTCTTCTCTCTTTTATTCCTCTCTTACGGCTTTTCTTATTTCCTCTATAAATAAAATATTTTGTTTTTATATATTTTTAAATTATTCCACTTCATATATTTACGTTTATTAATTTTAATAAACATGTAGAAGAAAATTACAAGTTTAGAATACTTTTACAAAAATATGCTAAAGCGAATTTGGCAGTCTATAAAAATAAGAAGAAATTTGACAGTCTATCTATAGGAGGATATGAACAAGTATAAATAATTATGTAAATATAACTACAAAACTCTCTTTTTCATGAAGTCTTTTCACTGAAATAAAAAAGTTGGTGGTCAATAACCTTCATGATTAATTTTGTTAGTTTCATTAGTATTATAATAGTTTTGTTTGGTGTGAATTATTAGAAGTTAAAAGTTGATAATCAAAAATATAACTTAAAAGTATCACTCATCCAACTTGCAGATAATCAAGTTATTTAAGTTAGTTTTACTTAATAAGACAAGCAGAGATTATACCAAATAATCTGACGCAAACTTACAAATTAAAATAAATTATAATTATCTCTTTAAGTAGTAACAAACATCTCCAATGTCGCATTAGAAACAAGAAAATATTGTTGAATTGATATTATTACAGGCATCACAATATTTAGATTTCTTTTATTTGTTATAAACTATTTTCAGTACAAATATTTTTCGTTTTTTGTGATATTTGACCACATAAATTATTAACTAAATAATTTTCAAGGAATCATTTTATATTGGATCATGTAAAATCATTTACAGTTATATTTGGTAAGTCAGTTTACATGACATTACATTATCTTATGACTTATTTGAAAGCATTTTCTAATATTTTCATGTTAAAATGTTTTCATTATGTTACTAAACTAGTAATGAAACAATCATATTAAATCAAGATTATTGAAACTTTATTTTATTTTAAATAAGATATTTTTATTATATTTAACATTATGAACTTTTCTGTGGCATCTAAAAAGTTCTTAATTTAAAAAAAAATATATAATCATTGCAATAAAAGTAAATTATTATACTTATATTAAAATGAATTTAATTTATAAAAGAGTTATTTATACGGAGACTCCTAAATTATTAAAAAATTATTATATCAAATGAAAATTATAAAATAAATTGCAACTTTAATTAGGTATGGGACAAATCTAGATAAATAACTTAATTTATTCAATACCTTTTAACTTATCAAGTTTTTTTTTTTTCTCTCTCTCTTTTCTTTTTGACTTATCTTAAAAATAGACATTAAACTCAATTAAATGAAGTTTACAAATATTTTATTAACATGTGATTCAACTCTTTTCCTCCAAAATAATCATAATATAGTATGTTATGAGTGCAACTCTATAGTTTGTTCTAACTCGTAGTGATTTTAAGGTAGAATTTATAAAGGATTATACACAAAGTCTACTTCAATTATTGAGAAATATAATTTAACCCACTAAACTATAAAAGCATATACAAATTGGCTGCTTCAACTATTGAAAAGTATTAATTTGCCTTATAAACTATAAAAGCGTACAAATAGATCCTCTAATTCCGTAAATAAGTTTAGGGACTAAATAAATTTTGATTTAATACTTTAGGGACTTAGTAATTGATAGTTTAGGAATTAAATAGACACTTTGACAATAATTGAGGGTATAGAGTGAAATTATCTCTTAAAAGTATATATGTTGTTTGCCTCTCAAGTGGTAAAGATATTTTTTAGACCGAAGGACTTGGGTTCAAGTCACATTCACTTCACTATATAATTTTTTATTTTAAATAATTGTTATGGAAATCGCATGACGCTTAAGGGGTAAAGTTGTTATGAAAATCATGCGCGCCACTTAAGTGATAAAGATGTGACAGATAGATAGATATGATATGATTTGTGGTTAGCATAGCAAATTACAAACCTTAATGTGAGCCCTTGATTACTTTTGTTATTGCACTTGAGCATTTTCAACCCACTAGCCATATAATGCTTGTTTGTGAAAATAACTAGTATAATTCACTTTTTTTCAACTCAATGCACTAGGCATATAATACTTGTTAGTTAAAATACCTAGTGTGATTCACTTTTTTCAATTCCAACGCACTAGGCATATGATTAGGCATTTTGGCTCAACTCATATTCACTAGCTACATGTAGCTAGCCTTCAACGCTAGACAAAATGTATTCAATCATTAGGATCATTTCCCTCCATCTTTGTTGTTGACGTGGCATTCTATAAAATTAATAGTATTTGGATTAATAGCTAAAATAAAGAGCATGGTTGGAGTAAAAATATAAAACAATTGATAGGCAAAATAAAATATATACTTTATAGTAATATTTAGATAGGTAAAATGCCTACTACCATTGGAGATGCTCTTTAGGCAAATAATTAGACATTTTTGCTCAATTTACATGCACTACCTAAATATAGCTGGCCTAACTAGACAAAACATATTTAATCATTTTGATCATTTACCTCTATCTTTGTTGCTAATGTGACATTCAATAAAATTAACAATATTTGGATGAATAGCTAAAATAAATAACGTAGTTGGAGTAGAAATATGAAGCAATTGATAGGTAAAATAAAATATATACTTTATAGTAATGTTTAGATATGCAAAATATCTGTTAACATTGGAAATACACTTATTGGGGGTTTTCATTTATTCGTAAAATTGATATGATTTTTTTTTCTTTAGTATTAATATGGAAAAATGATTTATTTTTTAGTTTTTCAGCTGGGATGCCTTTTTTCTTACAAAAAGAAAAATCATATGGAAATTATTTTCAGAATGATCTGTGAAATATACTTGTGAAATGATGAAGATAATAATGAATATTTTAATAGGAAAATGAAGGAACCACAAAAAGTTATATCATTCTATATAAATAAATAAATAACAAGGTTAATTACATTTTTAATTATTATAGTTTGATTCAAATTTCACCTTTGTTCTTATTGTTTCAAATTGAATAATTTGGTCACTACACTTTAAATCTGATTTTAATTTGGTCATTATTTTTAAGTTAAAACTTCAAATTAACAATTTTGAGATATTTGTTAATCTTCTGAGTTATACATAGAAAAAATAACAAAAATTTAGGTGAAATGACAATCAAAACTGGAATTCAAGTGTGGGGATCAAATTATTCAAACGAAAATAATTGTGAAATTTGAATTAAACTGCATAGATGAACGGTGTAATTTACCCTAAAGAAATTGCAAACTTTTATTTATATATCATTACATTATTTTTTTTAAAGGCAAAACACATGGAGCTTGACTGAATTGATCATGAAACAAGTATTAGATAAACTTGGAGGAGCGTAACATGGTGAGCATGTGAGATTGATTCATGGTGTTTTTGTGTGCATTCCCCTACTCTACATTAAGGCTCACTTGGTCGGACAATTTGTAAGCACAGTTAGGCAAATACCTACTATTCTTATCTATCTATCTATTTGTTTATACCTAAAATAACTACAATTGCACACCACACAATCATTTAGTTTTCTTAGAATTATCATTTTAGGTAGGACCGTATTTCTCATTCATATACTTCCAATAACCAAAAGAGGAAGTGATTAACATTTGTATCATTAAGTATATATGCATAGCTTGTTCATCAAATATACATTTCCCTCAATTTTAGGACATGTATTTTTATTTATTTTTTATTTTACGATTGTGGCCATCAATTCTTTACAGGACACACCACATGCATTCTTGGCAACCAAATATACATTCTTCACTGAATAATGTTAGAAATTCACATTTTGTACCGACAAATATATTTATAATGATGTGGCAATGGTGGTAGGTCTTATATAATTGACTGTATAACCAATCAAAAACTGTCACTTATCAAATTATATCATTATGAATTAAATTATGAGATTTTGTTGAGTGTTTCAAACATTTTCCTAAGGATTAGTTAGATGGTGCCATATATATAGATATATATATATATATATACAAGTACAGTTGACATGCACTTGAAGATTGTTTATGTTGGAAATTGGGTCAGATTTGACCCAATCCATAATCCATGGAGCGTTCACATGGGTTGTAAATAGTTCACATGATTTATAATAGAAGATAATTAAAGAATTATCTTAGGAAGTGTTTGAGTTATTGTGGGCGTCTACAACTCCACTTCCATCTGTAGAGATATATGTCATATATCTGATATAGAGAAAAGATATATGTGTTATTGAGTGTGTGAGTTTACCCAAAAAATCTCCTACAGAAAATTTCTCTCTTTATTCTTCTCTCCTAAGTCACCATTGTTGAACCTAGGAATTTGGAGTGTGGATAATCTATTGAGAAACTCTAGTAGCTTCTCAGTTGACGATAGATTTTCCAAACAAGCTCGTAATTCAAGTATTTCAATCCAAACCGTTTTCACTTAAGGGTAATATGATTACCCTCATCTTTTTTCTTCATTGGTATTAGATCCAGCCTTCTTGTTTTTCACCTCATGATTTGAATTCCATAAATTAGATTTATTCATGTTTAATTGGATATTATATGTTTTAACATTCTTAGATATCATGACATGTTGAAAAGGATTTTGAAAACCCTAATTATTTGAAAAACTCCATAGAGCATATTTTTATCTCAAAAACCGAGTCATACATGGAACATCATTCTTAGCCAAATTTGGCTCAAGAATATGCTCTTTCGTTGTGTTAATTTTATAATTTGGCTCTTTTAAAACGGACTCTTGAACCCCCCGAGCCATTGATGAAATCAACTCTTTGCTTTTGCTATTTTTAACCATGAAAAAATTCTAAAAAAATTCACCAATTCCGGCCATTAAAGCCTCAGTTAAAGACTTGGTAGTGAGAGTTGATAACTCATCATTCCATTGGCGAATTTCCATATCAAGTTGATGAATTTCTCCAATTAAATGGTGTATTTTTTCTTCCACCAAATGATATTGTAAGGGATGAAAGTTTATTTCATTAAGAAAATGGATCTCTTCTTGAAGATCCAAAATTTCTCTTTCACGCCAATATACTTCATATTGACAAGTTCGAATGGCGAAATCCAAATAGTTTGTCATTTCTTACACTTGGCTGTCCCACTGGGCGTGCCAAAAATGTTGGCTTATTTTTCCTACGAAGGAAAATATCATAAATGCGAGCGTGCCAGCAAGGATTGAAAAATCCTTACAGATTAAATTCAAGCCAATTATCAAGCGATTGTGTTAACAGTTCTTTTGCCTCAATGAAGAGGACTTCAAATTTGCCAAGTGTAGCGAAAAGAAAAAGTAAAAGAAGAAAAAGGGACGGAGAAAGATTATTGAGTGAACAATCAAAGTAATAAATACTTACCTCTACTCCTATGCTTCGAAAAGAAAGTGCATAAAATGTTTCGAAATGGAAATGCTAAAAATAAATGCTTCGAAATATAAATCTATGTTAAACTACTCCTAAGATAAGAAAAATGACAAGAAATATTGAAATCAATTGTCTTTGATTTAAGTTCTGGATCTTTACAATGTAGCCATTAATGGCTATTTATAGAAGAAAAAATACAGCAATAACTACTTAGTAACTACCCATTTCTTCCATCTTCATTCTTGTCTTGCCATGTGTCATTCCACTCATCCACTTTGTCCTCCCACTCATCCACTTTGTCCTTCATATTCTCCATTATCTCTATAACTTTTTTTAACTTCCAAATGAATAAGAGGATGCCACGTGTCCTGCAATTATATAAATAATAAATAATAATAAAAATTGCAGATTTATGGTGCTAACAATCATGTAAAATCATTTACAGTTATATTTGGTAAGTCAGTTTACATGACATTACATTATCTTATGACATATTTGAAAGCATTTTCTAATATTTTCATGTTAAAGTGTTTTCATTATGTTACTAAACTAGTAATGAAACAATCATATTAAATCAAGATTATTGAAACTTTATTTTATTTTAAATAAGATATTTTTTGCTAAAATCGCGATGTCTGCTCGAGCACAGGAATGGACGCTCGAGTGGGGACACTAAAACGGGTGTTTCAAACCAGGACTTACACTCGAGCCTAGAGACTTACACTCGAGCGTAAAATCACACCCTACAGTATTTTTGCAGACGAGCCAAAGTATTGGAAAGGTGGAAACTCTGCTTAAGCGCAACTTTTCCTGCTGGAGCGTGAAGACCAAAAACAAAAGAAAATATACAACTCGATTAACCCAAGCTTGTTTGCGAAATTAGCAATAAATAGGGTCCTAACAATTTATATCACAATGAGAGATGAACGGACAGAGAGATGAAATGGAGGAAGAGAGAAAAATAGAGATGAACGGAGAAGAAGATTGGTAGAATTGAGCCTTAAAGTGCTATCTTTTTTTTTTTCTCTCTCTTTTTTCTTTTTGACTTATCTTAAAAATAGACATTAAACTCAATTAAATGAAGTTTACAAATATTTTATTAACATGTGATTCAACTCTTTTCCTCCAAAATAATCATAATATAGTATGTTATGAGTGCAACTCTATAGTTTGTTCTAACTCGTAGTGATTTTAAGGTAGAATTTATAAAGGATTATACACAAAGTCTACTTCAATTATTGAGAAATATAATTTAACCCACTAAACTATAAAAGCATATACAAATTGGCTGCTTCAACTATTGAAAAGTATTAATTTGCCTTATAAACTATAAAAGCGTACAAATAGATCCTCTAATTCCGTAAATAAGTTTAGGGACTAAATAAATTTTGATTTAATACTTTAGGGACTTAGTAATTGATAATTTAGGAATTAAATAGACACTTTGACAATAATTGAGGGGTATAGAGTGAAATTATCTCTTAAAAGTATATATGTTGTTTGCCTCTCAAGTGGTAAAGATATTTTTTAGACCGAAGGGCTTGGGTTCAAGTCATCACATTCACTTCACTATATAATTTTTTATTTTAAATAGTTGTTATGGAAATCTCATGACGCTTAAGGGGTAAAGTTGTTATGAAAATCATGAGCGCCACTTAAGTGATAAAGATGTTGTGATAGATAGATAGATATGATATGATTTGTGGTTAGCATAGCAAATTACAAACCTTAATGTGAGCCCTTGATTACTTTTGTTATTGCACTGTAGGACTTGAGCATTTTCAACCCACTAGCCATATAATGCTTGTTTGTGAAAATAACTAGTATAATTCACTTTTTTTCAACTCTAATTAGGCAAATAATTAGACATTTTTGCTCAATTTACATGCACTACCTAAATATAGCTGGCCTAACTAATTAGGCAAATAATTAGACATTTTTGCTCAATTTACATGCACTACCTAAATATAGCTGGCCTAACTACACAAAACATATTTAATCATTATGATCATTTGCCTCTATCTTTGTTGCTAATGTGACATTCTATAAAATTAACAATATTTGGATGAATAGCTAAAATAAATAGCGTAGTTGGAGTAGAAATATGAAGCAGTTGATAAGCAAAATAAAATATATACTTTATAGTAATGTTTAGATACGTAAAATACCTGTTAACATTGGAAATACACTTATTGGGGGTTTTCATTTATTCGTAAAATTGATATGATTTTTTTTTTTCTTTAGTATTAATATGGAAAAATGATTTATTTTTTAGTTTTTCAGCTGGGATGCCTTTTTTCTTACAAAAAGAAAAATCATATGGAAATTATTTTCAGAATGATCTGTGAAATATACTTGTGAAATGATGAAGATAATAATGAATATTTTAATAGGAAAATGAAGGAACCACAAAAAGTTATATCATTCTATATAAATAAATAAATAACAAGGTTAATTACATTTTTAATTATTATAGTTTGATTCAAATTTCACCTTTGTTCTTATTGTTTCAAATTGAATAATTTGGTCACTACACTTTAAATCTGATTTTAATTTGGTCATTATTTTTAAGTTAAAACTTCAAATTAACAATTTTGAGATATTTGTTAATCTTCTGAGTTATACATAGAAAAAATAACAAAAATTTAGGTGAAATGACAATCAAAACTGGAATTCAAGTGTGGGGATCAAATTATTCAAACGAAAATAATTGTGAAATTTGAATTAAACTGCATAGATGAACGGTGTAATTTACCCTAAAGAAATTGCAAACTTTTATTTATATATCATTACATTATTTTTTTTAAAGGCAAAACACATGGAGCTTGACTGAATTGATCACGAAACAAGTATTAAATAAACTTGGAGGAGGGTAACATGGTGAGCATGTGAGATTGATTCATGGTGTTTTTGTGTGCATTCCCCTACTCTACATTAAGGCTCACTTGGTCGGACAATTTGTAAGCACAGTTAGGCAAATACCCACTATTCTTATCTATCTATCTATTTGTTTATACCTAAAATAACTACAATTGCACACCACACAATCATTTAGTTTTCTTAGAATTATCATTTTAGGTAGGACCGTATTTCTCATTCATATACTTCCAATAACCAAAAGAGGAAGTGATTAACATTTGTATCATTAAGTATATATGCATAGCTTGTTCATCAAATATACATTTCCCTCAATTTTAGGACATGTATTTTTATTTATTTTTTATTTTACGATTGTGGCCATCAATTCTTTACAGGACACACCACATGCATTCTTGGCAACCAAATATACATTCTTCACTGAATAATGTTAGAAATTCACATTTTGTACCGACAAATATATTTATAATGATGTGGCAATGGTGGTAGGTCTTATATAATTGACTGTATAACCAATCAAAAACTGTCACTTATCAAATTATATCATTATGAATTAAATTATGAGATTTTGTTGAGTGTTTCAAACATTTTCCTAAGGATTAGTTAGATGGTGCCATATATATAGATATATATATATATATATACAAGTACAGTTGACATGCACTTGAAGATTGTTTATGTTGGAAATTGGGTCAGATTTGACCCAATCCATAATCCATGGAGCGTTCACATGGGTTGTAAATAGTTCACATGATTTATAATAGAAGATAATTAAAGAATTATCTTAGGAAGTGTTTGAGTTATTGTGGGCGTCTACAACTCCACTTCCATCTATAGAGATATATGTCATATATCTGATATAGAGAAAAGATATATGTATTATTGAGTGTGTGAGTTTACCCGAAAAATCTCCTGCAGAAAATTTCTCTCTTTATTCTTCTCTCCTAAGTCACCATTGTTGAACCTAGGAATTTGGAGTGTGGATAATCTATTGAGAAACTCTAGTAGCTTCTCAGTTGACGATAGATTTTCCAAACAAGCTCGTAATTCAAGTATTTCAATCCAAACCGTTTTCACTTAAGGGTAATATGATTACCCTCATCTTTTTTCTTCATTGGTATTAGATCCAGCCTTCTTGTTTTTCACCTCATGATTTGAATTCCATAAATTAGATTTATTCATGTTTAATTGGATATTATATGTTTTACCATTGTTAGATATCATGACATGTTGAAAAGGATTTTGAAAACCCTAATTATTTGAAAAACTCCATAGAGCATATTTTTATCTCAAAAACCAGTATAAAAAATTTTGTTTTCTATAACTGAAATTTATATATTTTGAATTTACTCTTTGTGAGCTTTTCATCCATATAACATGGGCTTTAATTGGAATTATATTGAAAAAGTTATGGCTTTTCAAAAAAAAATTGGTTAAAATCACTACCTTGGAGAAATTTTGGGAAAACAAGAGATTTTGGGTAACCGGCTTAGCGCACCTGGGACCGGCACGACAGGCCTCGACTTAGCACGACATACCTCAGTATGCACGACATGCCATCAGTGTGACGGCAATAGAATCACGACTTGGGTCAACAGATGATGTCAGTGCACTCCGTACGGCTGATATAGCGACTCCGGTTTTGATCCGACCCTTGTTGTAATCTGAAATACGGGTATCTTGGTTTTGTACTGTTGAACATGTCTTGCTTACCTTCTTTACCCTTAAACTTGGCTTTGGGATTGTTGTGGTTGTGTTTGGAACAGGTTGGTTGCCTAGTTTCCAAACTCTTGTTGCCCAGATTTTTGGTCCTTCGCTCGAACAGCACTTCTTGCACTCAAGTGAGCCTTGCAAACTCTCAGTACTTTTGCAGGTCTGCAAAACTACTAAGAGAGTATTTTCTACGCTCGACAGGCATTTCATATACTTGAGCGAGTGAGCACTCGAGTGGCTTTATTTGCACTCGAGCGTTGATCTGTTGTCTGCAAAACTACTGGATGTGTGTTTTCTACGCTCGAGCGTCACTTCTTGCGCTCAAGCGGTGAGTGTCCTTTCTTTGTGTCTTGGAGCTTGAGCGTCACTTCTTACATCTGATGCTTGAGCGTATTTCAGACTATGCGGACTGTGCGTATACCCGAGGTCGAAGGGTCTTCCATGCTCTCTATATGCCTTTGTCCAAAGCTCTCCAAATCCTCGTTGGACAAGGCCATCTCAAACCCCTTGAGCCTCGACCTCTCCCGGATCCCCTTCCAGATAAGCATGATGCTGCCCAGTACTGTGCCTTCCATCAACAAACCGGTTATGGCACCGATAGTTGCTTCCGTCTTCGCCACGAAGTACAAGATTTGATTGACAACGGGATCATCACCGCACCAGGTCCTGCAAAGTCTATTGGCACTTGATCCGTGAACTCGTGGGGGATAATGTAATGTGATCGAGGGATGAACCACCTATGGATGGCACCCAGTTTACTCCGGATGCGGCGTATGGCACGCACTGTTTTAAGCATTTACGAATGCTGGTTTTTGTACTTTCTGACTTGGGTATTGAGTCAGCTTTGTTGTGTTATATTGAGTCAATCTTTTTGAACTGAGTCAGTCGGGTCTGTCTTGTTGTATGGAGTCAGTCCTGTTGCGTTGGAGTCGAGTGATTCCGGGGGTGTTACCTCGAACATCACTATCTTGTTTTGTGTTTGTCTTTTTTGCTTTCTTTTGAGTCTGTTTTTGCCATGGAGCCAGTTATGCCAAAAGATCTGAATGAAACAGTAGTGATTTCCACGCTTTTGTGTTTATTTCTGCCTTGGAGCCAGTTGTGCCAATAGATTTGAATGAAATGGCAGTGCTTTTCACCTACTTTTCTGTGCCTTGAAATCATTGCATTGACTTAAGTTTTTCAAAACTTTTTGAACACTGTGATAAAAACGAAGAGGAAGGAATTCCTCAGAATTTGCAAAAATTTGACCCATTGAAAGAAAGAGAGGCGTTCTAAGCCCTTAATGAATGAGATCATGTTTGTTAATGTGAGTACTGAAAAGGATCCTGGCTTAATCTAGATTGGTTCTACATTGTCTTCGGCACGAGCGATTTGTCACTTTCTTAAAAGATTTCAAAAAATATTTTGCACGGTACTGTGAAGACCTGTGTGGAATCGCTCTTGAGATTGTGCAGCCTAGGATCGCTCTCAGCCTCGAGTCTCAACCCCTTTGCTTTCAAACCTTGAACTTGGATTCAGAATGTTCAACGGTCATCCACAATGTGAGGCTTGTATGGCCAGATTTGAAGCAACCCTTGGATTGGGGAAAAGAAGGTCAGATATGATCAAAGGAAAGCTTGCAAAGTTGGATGATAAACAGCCCTTGAACTAGGGGTAAAAATGTCAAATGTGTTCAAAGATTCAAAGGATGAGTCATTTCGCAAACTAATGAAAACCAGCAAGAATGCCAAATCCCAGAAGGGAGGAAAGAAGAAAATATTGTTGAAGGACAACCGAGTTCTTATCCGCAACACTAGGGGCAACTTCAGCCCCCTATTGGATGGACTCCTACATCATCAGTAAACAGCAGCCATTCTCTTGGATTCAGATGGATTCAAGATCCCACGACCATTCAGCATGGACTAGCTACACTTTTACCCTTGAGAGGCTTGCTGGGCCAAAAAACCGGAAGGACGACCCAAGCAAAAGTTAAAAAAGAAAAAAAAGCAAAAAGAAGAAAAAAAAAATGAAAGAAAAAGAAAAGAACAAAAATGAAAAAAAATGAAAAGAAAATGAAAGAATAAATGAAAAGAAAAGAAGAACATAGCTCACAAGGTTGAAAACTTGGAAAGGCGACCTTGGCAAAAGTTAGAGCGTAAAAGGAGAGGTTAATACACGAGTGTACCTTAACCTGGAACTACGTCAGGCTTGATTCCCATCTTTGGGATATGTAGGCAACTTCATTCTTAAGTCCAGTTGTAAAACATTTCAAATTCAACTGTCTTGTCTATGAGATTGAACGGGTCAACTTTGTTTTTGTATCCAAGAGTTTGGTTGTGATCGTTACTTTCAGGACCGATTACAGTGTGCTGTGGTGCCATTCAGACAAGGGGCAACTTTCCGTTACTGTGCAGTGCCATTTAGACAAGGGGCAATTTTCCATTGTTTTGGATCTGAGGTTGTGCATCTCAAGAGTAAATTCTGTGTTGGTCGAGCAGTGGCCATTTGTAAAAATAGCTTTTGAGTATTTTTAATGAAGTTGACTAATTCTCTCGAAAATTATTCTATTTTTCCAAAACTGGACCATTTCTTGGACCCAAAAAAAGAAAATTTGCAGCGCTCATAACCTAACTTGCATGATATTAAATCAGAAAGTTGAACAAGTATGTTAATCTAACTCTCATATTGATCAAAATTGTATTAGAAAGCCAAAACAAAAAATGGTCAAAATGATGAACTAGGGGCACAGTTGAGTCAGGCTTCCTGTCTATTCCCCCATTGTCAGCATACTCGCCAGAAAGGGCAGTGCACTTGCCAGAAAAGGGCACAACTGAAGCTAACAACAAAGGGCTGAAAGCTCTCTCATCCTCCAAGCAACGAGATATCAAGCTAAGTGCGAAGCACGAACCGAAAAAGGAGCAGATATTCCACTCCCTTATTCGAAAAGGTCTGGTCACATCCGAACTGGCCAAGGGCATCATCAGTCGATGTCAGCTGCAGATTTGCTACACACCCAGTTGTAGCACAACCCCTCTGTGGGAAAGTTCACTGTTGTGAGCGGAAGAAGAAGAATCTAGCAGAATGCTAGGGGCAAGAGCCCGCATCTTCCTGTTTATCCATCAACCACCCAGGGGAGGGATAAAAAATGAGAGATTGAAGAATAGAGAGATATGCGCTGAGAGAAAAAGTGAGAAAAGGGATTTTTCAGAAAAACAGAGCCTGAGGGCCGAGTGATGTGAGAATCACAAATGAGAAAGGGTGGGGAATAATACCCGGAGAAACAGGCTACCTGTGCACATTTGAGTCTTGTGTTTTGTTATGTTTTGTCTATCTTGATTCTTGTTTTGAGTCGTTTCGACTGTCAATAGATGTGTCTAGGTTGTTTTAACTTTGTTTTTCCTTGATTGAGTCGTTTTGACTGTGGTCAGTTGTAGGCTCAATACCCGATTTAGAACTCATTTCTTGATTTCGTTTCAAAAATGAATCGTTTTGTGCTCAGAGTGCTGTGCCATTCTCCACATATGTGCAAAATAGGATTTGTTCTTTCATAAAATTGTAGGATTCAACCTAGGTCATATGAGAATAGTAAAACCAGGACCTATCTGAAGCTATATGGGTTCCGGACTGCAAAGCAAAAGAAAAGAGGGAAAATTTGGAGCATCTTAGTTTGTTTCAACTTCAGAAAAGTTTTCAAGATTGCATTCTGAATGTGACTCTTTAAGCTTTGTCAATGCTCCGAAGTATGAATGTGCGACTCAAGCTCGAGTTCAAGTCTATTTCAAAGCCAGAATGGCGATCAGAAGTGCTCTCCCCAAATACCAGTCCCTGCCAGAGGCATCTTGGCTGTGTTTGCAATGAGTTCCTAGAAGACCAACTGCGACGATAGAAACTAGAGTTCGAATGGCTGTTGCCTAGAACGCAAAGGTTCGGGATTTCCGAGACTAAAGTCTGGTTTAAATACCCAGGGGTGTATCCCCGGCTTGAAATCTGTATGGAAGCCCTATAGGTTGAGATAGCATGTATGCACCTCAATTCTGGATACTGAACCAACCTAGTCTGTCACTCCGTTGGAGAATAGGGAAAGTTGTGAATATGATCAAGAAGAAAAGAAGCATCCGTGGTTTTCACATGCAGATGTTATCTCTTACCAATATGAACAAGGTGTGCCCTTTTCGAGCTGAGTGTGTTGCAAAGCCCTCCAAGAGATAAATCGGAGGCACCAGAGTACATGTTTGATGCCCCTTTATTGCATAGAATGTGCACTTTCATATACACTTCTGTTGCATGCGTGCCGCGCATCATTATGATTCATGCATAGAATATGCTTTCAATGTTGCATATAATATTCCTGTCTCATGCATAGAATATGCTTTCAATATTGCATAGAATATGCTTTCCATGCTGCATAGAAAATGCCCCCATACTGGCATAGAACATGCATTTCATCGCACTTTTTTGTGCACTTTACTTTGCATAGAAGATGCATTTCAACTTGCATCGCACTGACTTGTGCACCTGCATTGCACTATTTAGTGTATCTTGTTAGCACTGTTTTAAGCATTCATCCCTGCACTCGCACTGTCTTATGCATCTTGTGGTTGTGTTTCACTCGCACTATCTTGTGCATTGCATTACACTCGCGCTGTTTAGCGTATCGCACTATGTAGTGCATTTCAAATCACTCGCGCTTTCTTGCGCATCGGACTGTTTTGTGCAGTCTACACTCGCGCTGTTTAGCGCATCGCACTGTCTAGTGCATTTCAAATCACTCGCGCTTTCTTGCGCATCGCACTGTTTTGTGCAGTTTATGCTCGCGCTATTTTGCACACCTTTATTGCACCTGTTAGTGCATTGCTCGCGCTATTTTGCGCACCTTTATTGCACCTGTTAGTGCATTGCTCGCGCTATTTTGCGCACCTTTCTTGCACCTGTTAGTGCATTGCTCGCGCTATTTTGCGCACCTTTCTTGCACCTGTTAGTGCATTGCATCGCGCTGTTTTGCGCACTTTGCCTGCACTTGTTAGTGCATTGTATCGCACTGTCTTGTGCACACCCCTACTTGCATTGTTATGCACCCTTCCACCCACATTGTCATGCACTCTTCACATGCGTTGACATGCATGTTCCACCTGCATTGTTATGCACCATTCCACCCGCATTGTCATGCACTCTTCACATGCGTTCCACCCGCATTGTCATGCACTCTTCACATGCGTTGTCACGCACGTTCCACCTGCATTATTATGCACCCTTCCACCTGCATTGTCATGCACTCTTCACATGTGTTGTCACGCACGTTCCACTTGCATTGTTATGCACCCTTCCACCCGCATTGTTATGCACTCTCCACATGCGTTGTCACGCACGTTCCACTTGCATTGTTACGCACGTTTTACTTGCGTTGTTACGCATATTTTGCTTACATTGTTATGCACACTTCATCTGCATTGTTATGCACTCTTCACATGCATTGTCATGCACGTTTCACTTGCATTGCTGTACACTTTTCACTTGCATTGCTATGCATATTTCCATCGGCATCATATGTACACACGTTTATTTTGTGTTGATATTGTATCTTAATATAGCGTTGATCATGTGTTCCCATTATATTGTACTTGTAAAAGTCCCACTTTTGTCCAGGCACGATATTGAATGTATGGTTCATTTGAAGTTGGTGAAACTAGACGATATTGTATGTACGGTTCATTCAGAGAAATTCCGTTTCAGTTTGACTGATTACCCTTCTTCACTCGCGTTTGGCATGCGTTTGGACATACCTTTCTCCTTTCGTGTTTGGCACGTATTTGGATGATTGTGCTTTCTTACACAGTCCTTCTCCTTGTGCGTTTGATACTCTAGGAGGTGTTTTGTTTGAGACTCCGGGTGTTCTCGGTAGTCACTTTTAGCCTTCTCCGCGTGAGACACAGTGAAAGTTGCATAATTTTCTTACATCCTCTCTGCATGAGATGTAGTTTGGTTCGTGTTTACTTGCTCGCATAGCATTTGCTTAAAATGTTGCATTTATTTTGCATAATTGCTTCATCACAGCTCTCTTTGCATGATCATAAGTTATGTTCGGCGTTGTGCATGTCATTTGCATTTTGCCCCTGCCTGTGGGTGCATCTCTTTGTTATCTTGCCTGTTTGTCTAAGTCTTCGGCCTTGTCAAAAATGGGTCGTCTCTGAGCATTGACATTCACTCCCGTCACTTCTTGACTTCCGAGTTCTGTCAAAGAGGGGCAACTATAGACACCCCATTTTTTACTGACCTTAAGACTCAGATGTCATCGAGCACTCGATGATTGTGCATGTTTGTGCTCGTTTCGAGTTTTCAGAGTTTTCGGCTGAGTGCCTTCCCTCCAGACCTCTGAACTCTTTGTGTTTTGGCTCGGTTTGTGGACCAAGCCTTGTTGACCTTGTCTGGAGGGAGAGAGAGGTCCGTAGACCACTTTTTGTGGTCGTAGACCGCTTTTCCCTCTGGTAGGCCAGTTTTCGGTTTCCGGAGCCTTTGGCCGAGCGCCTTGTCTTGCTTCCCTTTTGGTTTGGTTTTGAACCAAACCTTGTTTTCCCTTGCCTGGAGGGAGAGAGAGGTCTTGTAGACCACCTTTTTGTGGTCGTAGACCATTTTTCACTCCTGTAGACTAGTTTCCGGTTTCCAGAGCCTTCGGCCGCACGCCTTGTCTTGGGACCGCTTACTGTTCTCCTTTTGGCCTGGTTTTCGAACCATGCCTTGTTGCCTTGGTCTAGAGGGACACAGAGGTCTTGGAGACCACTTTTTGTGGTCGTAGACCACTTTTCCCTCGTAGACCACTTTTGGTGCCCGTAGACTAGTTTTCGAGGCTTCCGGCTGCGTGCCCCGACCCCCGGACTCTCGTCTTGCATCCTTTTTGGTTTGTTTTTGGCATAAACCTTGTTTTCCTTGCTTAGAGGGTGGAATAAGGGTTGGAGACCAGTTTCTCTTCCTGTGGACCACTTTTCTTCCCCGCCGGCCACTTTTCTTCCTTGTAGACCACTTTTGGTGGTCTACAAGTGGTTTGCAGCTCGAAAAAATGGTCTCCCACCATACCACCACCTTGCTTTCCTTGTTCAGACCATTCCTCCCCCTAGCCGACCACTTTTCTTTCTGGGAAACCACTTTCACTGGTCAGCCGACCAGTGTAAGTAGCTGGCCAACCACTTCAAGTGGTCGGCAGCTTTCCTGTACCTTTCTAAAGATCTTTTCTTGCCAGCTGTGACAGCTAGTGAGCACAAAAACCATCCTCCATGCACGTGTATGGAGGGATGGCTTGGAGCTCTTAGCTTCCTTAACAAGCTTGATTCTTGTTTTTCTATATAAGGGAGCCTCCTCCCTCTTCTCCAGGTTCAGAACTTTGGCATTGAGCTATAGATACACACCTATCTCTATATTTGCTCCTTCCCTCTTGTTTTGTGCTTAAAAGTCCCTTTTCTTCTTACTTTTGCACACAAACACATAGTGAAACACCACCCTTTTGTTGCTGAGGCACTTAGAAGTTGGTTTGGGTGTTTTTGGATTGGTTTGAGCTCAGAAAGGTTGCTGGAGTTGCAACTTTGAAGTGGTTCTACAAGGGTAAGCTTCTAAGCCCTTAAACCTTGGTTTTTGTTTAAGATTTTGGCCCTATTTGCATGCTAATTTAGGCCTAACTTTTAGCTACAAAAAGTTCTGATTTTTCATGCTTGAAATGTTTGTTTAAGGCCTTATTGGTGTTGGGGGTGGTCTACCCCCTCTTGTGCCTTGTTTGGCCTTGGTTTTGTGCTATACTTTTATGCTATTGGGACCACCTCCTTTTGGCCTTCTCACCACTGAAACTCAGAGGAATTTCAGTGGTGGAAAGGTAGTTTTGAGGTCCCAAATAGGAGGGGGTCATCTCCTCTCCTTGTATTTTGTGTTCTTGCCCTATTGGCCTCATGTTTGAGCATGTTTGTTAAGCTTGTGTTGGCTTGTTCTCAGCCTACTTTTGGCATTATTTCAGTATGGCATACCTCTATTTTGGCTTGGTAGAGTCACCATTTGCATTCTTTATACACTTGTAGTTTAATCTTATATGCTAGCCTAACATGCATCATACTTTTGGACCATCATTCTAGCATGTTTTGGCTCAACTCCAAGAAGCTTTTGTCCATGTTTTACCATGCTTAAGGTCTGATTTATGTTTTTGTGATCATGCATGCCATGCTTTGTATAGCCATAGTGCATTCTAGCTCACTAGCTTTGAGTTTCCAAGCCACTAGCATGCATTGCTTGGGCTATTTGCATGATTTGGAATCATTTGATATGTGATTTCAGTACATGTAGTGTGGCCATACACTCACATCTTTCACTCTTTCAATGCATTGGAGGGTTCATGTTTTATGCCTTAAATATGAGCCATTGTGTAGGCCATCGTGCCTAGGCTTTTGGGCCACCATTTCAGTGTGTTTTGGGTGTTGTTTTGCCATGATACAACTCTATTTTTGGTTGGTTAGAGCATCCCTCATTTTCTTCTCACACTTGTAGTGTAAGTCCTCTTTGCTAGCCTTGCATGCCTAATGAGTGAGCTTATTATTCTTGAATGTGTCGACTTGGTCTTAGCCCATTTTTGGTGTTATTTTGTCATGCCATAACTCTGATTTTTGTTGGTGAAGTCATCTCATGCTTGGTTTTGGTAGGTGTAGTGTAATCCTCCTTGTTGGCGTTGCATATTTCATGCTTCATGCCTTCATGCTAGCTTGTTTTGGCTCTAGTCCATACATGTTTTAGCATCATTTTGACATGCTCTAGGATTGTTTTGGGTTGCCTTGGCCACAGGGTTCATGTATTGCATAGTTGTAGTGCAATTGGCCTTGCTAGCTTTGAGTTTTAAGCACCATAGCATGCTTCATTTGTGACATGTGCATGTTTTGGCATCATCTACCATGTTATTTCAGAGCATATAGCACTACCATGTTCCCACTTTTTCACTCTTTGAATGCTTTCAATGGTTGTGCATTATTGCCTTGTTTGTGGACCAATCTGCATGTGTGCTTGCCTAGACCTTTGAGCTCCCATCTCAGCATGTTTTAGTCCTTGTTTTGACCTATTTGAGCTCTGTCCATGGTTGGTTCAATCATTTTTACCATGCTTTGCATGCCTCTTGTGTAGTCCCTCTTGGTGGCCTTGTGCCTTAAGACCTCCTAGCATGCTATGCTTATGTTGTTGGAATGATTTAGCATCATTTCATACATATTTTTAGAGCTTGTAGTGTTGTCACACTTCCATATTTTTCACTCCTTGCTCATGTTTGAGAGTTGTGCTCTTATGCTTAATTGGTGAGCCAATGCATGTGCATGCATCATCTTGTCTTTCATACCATCCTTTCATAGCATTTTGGCCACTGTTTTGGGCATGATTGAGGTCTGTCCACATTTGGTTTAAGTCCATTGAGCATTGTTTTGCATGCCCCTTGTGAGGTAACCTTTACTAGCTTTGATGCCTTAGCCTCTAAGCTTGCCATACATGCATTGTTTGCATGATAGAATTTTGTGCATGCCCTTCTAGCGTTGGTTGCATTGCTTTGTTGTTCGCATGCTTATGTTGCATAGCATTGTGTTTGCATGCCATTAGCATTGCTAGGTTGAGCATTGGTTGCATTACATTGTGTTTACATGCTTGTTGCATTGCCTCATGCTTGCATGCTTGTTTCATTGCGTTGTTGTTTCTTGCATGCATTGCATTGTGTTCAGCATGCTTGTGTTGCATTGTGTTTGGATAGGGTGTTAGTCCAAACACGAGAAACGATGGACATTTCATACTTGAAGTGATGAAACGTGCTTCATTTCTCGGTCGTCGACCCTCTTCATCATGCATGATAGAGGTTAAGGCCCTTATGTGTTGTGTGTGCATTCATTTACATTGAATTGTGCAATCTTGGTATCTCGGCCATCGTGCATTGTGATGCTCGGTTGGTGGCCCGAGAGTCGAGAACCGCACTCCTTTGAGCTCATGAAATGATAGGGAGGGTGGTTATGCACACATATCTTGCAAATACATTGTCGTGCCCTTTCTTGTTCTCTGTTACAGCAAACTGGAAGTGTGCAGAATTTTCTAGTCGGCAGACCAGTAAAAGTGGCTGGCCGACCACTTTTTCTGGTCTGCAGCAAAGGTAAGTGGTCGGCAGGTGGTTGGAAACACCAATAAGTGGTCGGCCATGCTCCTGGAGGTCTCCATGATGGAGTAGAAGCTATGTGGAGCTTTGTGTAGTGTTCTGAGATCAAATACAAACAGAGGCAAGTTGGGGCATCGTAATGGATTTTCGAACGAGGCGACCGAGCATGCATACACTTCTTGCCCCGAGGCTCCTCTTTTACTGCTTTACTTAGCTAAGCTTAGCTAGCTAATGCTTTGGTTTTGTACTTAATTAGTTAATGCACTTAACTATTCAATGTGTGTTGTAATAACTAATTAGTTAACTAGGATTAGTTAATTAGCTTTCTCTTGTAATAATTAGTTTAATTAGCTTAGATTAGCTAGTTAGCTTATTGTTCGGACCTTCCGTCGAGAGGGCACAACTGTTGTAATAAGTGTGCGTGTGTGTGATGCATGTCTTCCAACCCCTATTTCTTTCTCCTTTTTACTTAACCGCTTACGATGGTTAGTTTTAGGGCATATTTCAATTAGCATACTTATGCTTTGTATGTTTGCATTCATTCATCTGTCTTGCATGTACCGGGCTCAGCACATCATACAAACTGCATTGTATTTCAATTCCAATTTGAATACATGTTATCAAGTTGCATTCATATGACATCTTAGAATAGCCGAGCCTATCTTAGTTACATTTTGCATGTGTTGCATTAGGCATTCTTGGCATAGCTAGGATCATGCATTGATTACTAACTAGCTTCTTTTTTGGCTCGGAGTACACTGTGAGTGTTTTCGCTTTAGCATCCTTGAATGAGTGTAAGTGATTGTCATGTTAGCATGCTTGCCATGAGACTACGTGCTTAGGTGTTTAACTGCATGAATGCCTGTGGATGAAGACTTCATTGCTCGAATTTGAACAATTTATCAAATGTGAGTTTTAAGACCACTTTGCGAAGTGGCAAAAATCATGTTTTCCTAAGCCCACTTGAGGGTGCCAAATCCACGTCTTAGCCTGCTTACGAGTATCACCTTTCAAATCATTTTCAAATAAAGAAACATGAGATGTTTTGTTCCAACTTGAGCGATTTAGTCTATACTTGTATGCTGTGTGCATCACATAGTGAGCTAGCCAATGAATCGGAATAAGAACACATGTGCTTTTAAAAATAACATATCATGTTAGTAAAGGTCGATCCTTTGATCGAGCGAGCGGGGGTGCTCATTGATGACCTTCTCTTCTCATACCCAAGTTCCCAAGTCGAGGCAACTTTGGTGATGATGGACACGTGGCCTTAGGCACGAGTCAGGGTTTCCTAAATTTCTCAAAAATAAAATATTTAGGTGGCGACTCTGAAATCTAGCAAAACAATCCATGATTGGCATTTTTGATTAAATCTGATTTTCCAAAACGATTTGCTGGATTTGGACTCTTTGGTGATTTATCAGTCTTACATTGCACTTTGTGAGATTAGATTCAGAAATGTGACAGGAGTCCGAACTGTAGTAGCTAGAACCACGATTCGCCTCCCGTAGCAAGAAATCCTCTGGCACACGTCGCGCAAACTCTCTGAAGTGCCTAATACCCCCTGGTGGTAGCACATGTGTCTGAGGATGGTATGTCGTCGGATCAAAAGGTCAAATCTCAAGTGGTAGTAGCTCTGGCTCAGGCTCCGCCTCCATCTCTGGAGACAACTGGGGTAGGACCTCTGGGAGAGCTCCGTCATGAGGTATGTCATCCGCCATCTAGAAAGAAGATGAGAAAGTGGTCGAAAAATGGAGGAAAAAGGGCAAACTTAGGAAAAGTCAACCCTAAGAGAGAGAAAGTGGAGGAAAAAGTCAAAGCCCGGGAAAAGGTGCGAAACCCAAAAGAAACTCGAGGGGAATAAGCCTCAAAAGGTGAATCTCCAAGGAAAAGCACCAAAATCAAATTTCAATCAGTTTAAAATGGAGTAAACAAAGAGGGTTTAGCAAATAAACTTCACGTGGGGCGTTGGAAAACGCGTAAAAAGTGCAAATCTAGAGGGAAGGAGCACCTAGAGAGAGAGAATAAGCAATTTCAGTCATGGGGTAATAAGGAAAGAAGCCCCCAAGCCCCATACTTAAAGGCTCGAGGCAAAATGACAGGATTGCCCTGAATCTACCACGGGTGGCCGGCAATGATCATCAGTGGGCAACAGGTGGCCGGCGGTCTCCTATTGTGGCCGGCAAGTGTCCTGTGGCCTCCCCTATGGTCCTAATGTTGCTTTGTGTCCCTGGTCTCCAAGAAGTGTAGAGATAGTTCACTTTTTGGTTCAATATGTCTCTACAAAAGCTCAAAGCTACGTTTTCGGTGCGTGATGTTTGTCACTTGTCAACATGAACGAGGTGTATCCTCTTTTAAACATATTAAAACTCTTCCGAGAGGTAAATCGAAAGTTGCTACTAAATTGGTTTTGTCAAATTACGCTTTTGGCATTGCATAGAATATGCATTTCTTTGTTGTTGCATAGAATGTGCATTTTACATATACTATCGCATAAAATGTGCATCTCATTATTGCATAAAACATGCTCGTGCTCTCGTCGCATAGAATATGTTCTCACTTTTAAGTTGTGCATGGAATATGCTTCTACTTTTTGTATCATGCATAGAACATGCACTCTGTTTTTGTTTCTCTCATGGAACATGCCATCGTATCTCAGTTGTTTGTCTTGCATAGAACATGCATTCTTACTGTATCGCACTAGTTAAGTCTCTTTCCTATGCATGCACGATATTGTATGTACGGTTCATTCAAAGGAGTTCCAGGCAAAATCATTTGTGCCCTTCAAATCACATCTTCTTACTCTTCCTCCTCTTGCGTGAGATGCGTTAGGATTGCAAATTGGCTAAAAACATTCAGGTGCGTCTCGGTGTTCACACCAAACCTTCGATCAAAAAACATTCGGGTGCGTCTCGTTGTTCACACCAACCCTTCGGTTAAAAACATCCAGGTGCGTCCCGGTGTTCACACCAACCTTCCGGTTAAAAACATTCGAGTGTGTCCCAGTGTTCACACTAACCTTCCGGTTAAAAACATTCGAGTGCGTCTCGATGTTCACACCAATCCTTCAGTTAAAAACATTCGGGTGCATCCCGGTGTTCACACTAATCTTCCGGTTAAAAACATTCGGGTGCGTCCCGGTGTTCACACCAATCTTTCGATTAAAAACATTCGGGTGCATCTCGATGTTCACATTAACCCCCTCCGATTAAAAACATTCGGGTGCATCCCGGTGTTCACACCAACCCCCTCCCCCCGCGATTAAAAACATTCGGGTGTGTCCCGGTGTTCACACTACCCCCCTTGGTTAAAAACATTCGGGTGCGCCCAGTGTTCACACCAAACCCCTCCGGTTAAAAACATTCAGGTGCATCCTGGTGTTCACACCAACCCACTCCGATTAAAAATATTTGGGTGTGTTCCGGTGTTTGCACCAACCCTTCAGTTAAAAATATTTGGGTGTGTCCCGGTGTTCACACCAACCCCCCCGATTAAAAACATTCAGGTGCATCCCGATGTTCACACCACCTCCCTTGGTTAAAAACATTCAGGTGCGCCCAGTGTTCACATCAAACCCCTCCGGTTAAAAACATTCAGGTGCATCCCAGTGTTCACACTAACCCCCTCCGGTTAAAAATATTTGGGTGCGTCCCGGTGTTCGCACCAACCCTTTAGTTAAAAACATTTGGGTGCATCCCAGTGTTCACACCAACCCCCTCCGGTTAAAAACATTCGGGTGTGTCCCGGTGTTCACACCAACCTTCCGATTAAAAACATTCGGGTGTGTCCTGGTGTTCACACCAACTCCTCTCGGTTAAAAACATTTGGGTGCATCTCGGTGTCTACACCAACCCTCCAGTTAAAAACATTCGGGTGCATCCCGGTGTTCACACCAACCCTTGGTTAAAAACATTCGAGTGCGCCCGATGTTCACACCACTCCTTTCTCCTCTCACGTGCGACACGTTAGGATTACCTTCCAGTTAAAAACATTCAGGTGCGTCCCAATGTTCACACCAACCCCCTTTGGTTAAAAACATTCGGATACGCTCGGTGTTCACACCACCCCTTTCCTCCTCACGGGTACAACACATTAGGATCTTGGTTGAGACCTCGGGTGTGCCCAACGATTGTGTGGCTATTCACCTTTCTTTCGCATCGCGTAAGTAAGCTTGCATATTTTCTTATATCCTTTTTGTATAAAGTGTAGTTTGGCTCATGTTTCCCACACGTAGCGTGTTTATTTATTTACTTCTTTTCATGCTTGAGATTGTTGCACCTTGTTTTGGCTTGTTTGAATGTGGCATTTTCATTGCATAGCATTTGCATTCAAATGTTTCATTGCATAGCCTCATTGCATAATCATAAGTTATGTTCCTGCATCATGCATATCGCTTGCATCTTGCCCCAGAACTACACTGGTTTGATTCCTTGCAAATGGATACATAGGCAGCCTGTGGACGCAACCATTTGTTTTTGACTTGTTTGTTTGTCCTAGTCTTCAGCCTTGTCAAAAATGAGTCATCTCTGGACTTTGACATTCACTCACGTCATTTTTTGACTTCCGAGTTCTATCAAAGAGGGGCAACTGTAGAAATCCCATTTTTTACTGTCCTCAAGACTTGGACGTCATCGTTTGCGCACATGATGATTGTGATTGCATGTGTTTGTTTTGAGTGCTCAATGTCCTCGGTGGAGTGCCCTGCCTTTCAGCCCTAAAATCATGTTTGTTTTGTGCCTTGTTTTGGACCAAAACCTTAGTTTTTCAAACCTGAACACCCTGGGACCAACAAGTCACCATTGGTGCCTTGCCGGCCACCACTATGCCTTGTTGGCCAGTGATGTGGCCTGCTAGCCATCATTGGTGGCCTGCCGGCCACTGATGCCTTTTTGCAGGTATTTTCTTTACAGTTGTTCCAGCTGTTGGCACAATGAGCTTTATCACCATACGCATGTATGGACTGATTTAACTCAGCCAAATGTATGTTTTTCTATATATATGGGGTGTCCTCCCCTATTTTTGAAGGTTAGAAAATTTGGGACCAAAATATCTCTCTCTCTCTCTAGATTTCTCTCTCTCTCTTGCACTTTTGTGCACACTTGTCTAGTTATATCACTCTTTTGCATACACATCCTTAACCAAAATTGATCACCTTTGAGCTGAGATCCCTTAAGGTCTTGTTGGAGCTCTTGAAGGTGTTTTTGACTTGTATTTGTGCCTAAAGTTATGCTTGGCTTCAAGAGGTATAACACTTGTCTTTTAAACTTGTTTTAGTACACTTGTTTCTCTATCTTTTCCCACTGTTTTTGGACCATTTTTGAGTTGTAAAAATCTTTGTTGGGCTGAAACTAGTATTTTAAGCCATTTAAGGTTAGGGGTTGTCTCACCCTTCTTTATTCCTTACTTCTAAGGCTTTTGCACCTTCGTTTCCCACTTTCAAACCAACCTTTTTTCGGCTTTTAACCACTGAATTTCAGAGTATTTTTAGTGGCAAAAAACATATTTTGAAGTCCAAAATTAGAGGGGTTAGCCTCCACTCCTTGTGTCTTGTTTGTTAGCCTAGTTAACTCCATGTGTTAGCATGATTTTCTAGCTTTTTGTAGCTACATTCCAGCATGTTTTTGCCTCTGTTTCAGACTACTTTAGCTCTGTTTTGGGCTGTTTGGTTAGTTAAGTCTTGTTTTGCATGGTTGTAGTGTAAAGGTCCTCACAAGCTTGGTGTTTTAGGCCATTAGACACCACTTGTTTGAGTTGATAAAATGTTTTAGTGTTGTTTTGCATTTCATATCAGCACCTAAAACTCTGCAACCTCCCTCATTTCTTCACTCTTTATTTTCCTTGAAGGTTGTTTCAAACTTGGGATTCTTTAAGCTTCAGATGGAGGTCCATGCTTAATGGTTTAACCCTCTTTTGAGGGTTCATTACCAACGGCATGAAACTTCTCTCATTCCTTAAACTACCCCTTGGTTGACACTTCTTTCACTTTAGAAAACTCTCACCAATGGATTTAATTGACTAAGCAATGGTTGGTAATTAAAATGAGAAAATAAAAGTGGCAAGTAAAATTGTGCAAGGTAAGCATTTATTTGTGTTGCATGTGTTCAATCGGACGTTAATTGAACACAAGGAGAATTGGCACATTTCATACTCAAAGTGATGAAATGTGTCAAATTTCCAAGGTGTCCATTGCCCTTGATCATGCATGATAGGGTGATGGTTGTTGAGTCTTATTTGTGCATTCATTAACTTGTACATCTTGGTTCTTTGGCCATCATGCAATGAAATTGCTTGATTAGTGGTTTTGGAACCAAGTGTGTCACTCCTTTGAGATTGTTTTCATGATAAGGAGGAATACAGAGTACAAACAACTTGTGAGAATACCCTCTTTGCCCTGTTTGCTCTCTATCGCAGCAAGGAATGGTGTGTCATCAGTAGCCAGCCGGTTACTGCTACTGGCCGGCAGGCCATTAATGTTGGACGGCAACCCCTCAGTGGTGGCTGGCCTGTCACCATTTTTGGCCTACCTGCCACCAATGAATTTTGAGCAATGTGCTTGTGAGGCATGGCAGAGTTGATCTGGAGAAGGAAATAATGCAAAGGTTGTGCAAACAGAGACTTTCAAGGGCAGACAGTGGATGTTCTTCGAGTGGACACCGAGCACACTTGGGCCTCCCTCATTTCCCGAGACGAGGTATCTAGTTAATTAGCTTAATTTAATTAGCCTATGATTAGCCTATTTCGTAATTTAATTAGTTTGTGTTGTACTCTTTAATTAGTTGGTTGTAGCTAATTATTAATTAAATTAGTTTGTGTTGTAATATTTAAGTAGCTTAGCCTAGTTAAATTCTTAGCTTAGAATCTTAGAATTAGTTAATTAATTCAAGTTTTGTAATAATTAGCTTAGTTTAGTTAGCTAGTTAGCTTATTCATTCGGACTCTCTTTCGTGAGAGCGTAATGTAATAATGTATATGTCTTCTAACCCTACGTCTTTCTCCCTTTTTACTTAATCGCTTTTGATGGTTAGATTAGGGACATGTTTCAATTAGCATACCTTATGCTTGCATCCATTCATCTTGTCTTGTATGCACCGAGGCTCGGCGCATCATTCAAACTGCATTTTTGTTTAAATTATTTCTTTGAATACGTGCTTAGACCGCATGTCTTGAATTGACCTATATGCCATATTAGTAGCCGAGCCTATTAATTGCATATTGCATGTGTTGCATTAGACATCTTGTATAGTTAGGGATCATGCATATTTTTCTAACTTTGTTTTCTTTTGGCTTGGAGTAATAGGTGAAGTTTTAACGCTTTAGCATGCTCGCATGAGTGTGAGTGATTGCCATGACTAGCATGCTTGTCATGAGGCTAAATGCTTACTTCTTAAACTATTTGAGTGCCTGTGGATGAAGGCTTGTTGCTTGAATTGGAACGATTCAATGAATTCATAGTTTTAAGCCCATTTGGTTGAGTGGCAAATTTGCAAACTTTAAGCCCACTTCAGGTGGCAAATTCAAACCCTTTTCACAAACAAACATGAAATTGAATTGTTCCAACTCGAGCAAACTAGTCTATACTTGCTTGTGTGCATCACATAGTAAAGCTAGCCTATCAACCTGAACAAGAGCATATAATGTACATAAAAATCATATCCATTGCCCTTGATCATGCATGATAGGGTGATGGTTGTTGAGTCTTATTTGTGCATTCATTAACTTGTACATCTTGGTTCTTTGGCCATCATGCAATGAAATTGCTTGATTGGTGGTTTTGGAACCAAGTGTGTCACTCCTTTGAGATTGTTTTCATGATAAGGAGGAATACAGAGTACAAACAACTTATGAGAATACCCTATCTTTGCCCTGTTTGTTCTCTATCGCAGCAAGGAATGGTGTGTCATCAGTAGCCAGCCGGCTACTGCTACTGGCCGGCAGGCCATTAATGTTGGACGGCAACCCCTCAGTGGTGGCTGGCCTGTCACCACTTTTGGCCTGCTTGCCACCAATGAATTTTGAGCAATGTGCTTGTGAGGCATGGCAGAGTTGATCTGGAGAAGGAAATAATGCAAAGGTTGCGCAAACAGAGGCTTTCAAGGGCAGACAGTGGATGTTCTTCGAGTGGAAACCGAGCACACTTGGGCCTCCCTCATTTCCCGAGACGAGTTATCTAGTTAATTAGCTTAATTTAATTAGCCTATGATTAGCCTATTTCGTAATTTAATTAGTTTGTGTTGTACTCTTTAATTAGTTGGTTGTAGCTAATTAATTCGTGTTGTAATTATTTAATTAGTTAGTTAACTAATTAGTTCAAGTGTTATAATAATTAGTTAAATTAGTTTAGACATTTAATGAAAACGAAGAGGAAGGAATTCCTCTGGTTTTGAAAAACTTGATTAATTGAGAGGAGGAAAGGTTTGCTAAACCTTGTGCTGATGAAATCGTTGTCATTAATGTGGGTACTGAGAAGGATCCATGTCTAGTCCAGATCGGGTCCACGTTGTCTTCGGAGGAATGCGAGCGCTTAGTCGCCTTATTAAAAGATTTCAAAGATGTTTTCGCGTGGTCCTTCGAAGAGATGCCTGGAATCAATAGAGCTTTGGACAGGGGCATATATAATGGAGTGAAGGTTCTTTGGCCTCGGGGAGAGTACTTGGTTGTTTGTGAGCTACTTCCGGACGCGCCAGTGAATGGTGTAGCTGCAAGGGTTCTCGAGGTGGTGGTGGTGACCATTCCCACGTCTGAAGATCTGCCAGCTGCAGCACTGCTTGTGCCTGCATTTGTACTGCGGTTGAATGCCCTCTTGGGCTGCTCTCTATCCTGGTCAATCAGACCCTGTTTCATTGCATCCTCAATTTGCACCCCAATCTCATGAAGATCCGCAAAGGTGGGGAGGGGGAGGACGATCATCTTCTACATAAGCTTTGGCTGGAGGTTGCGCACAATCATCCAAATCTGATCTTTGTCAACAGGCCTGATGGTCATCATCGAGGCCTTGGCCCTCCACCGGGTCACGAAATCGAAGAAACTCTCCTTAGGCTCCTGCCTAGTTGTCTCAAGATCACGGGTTGTGACCTCGATCTGTGTGTTGTAGGAGCATTGAGTTATGAAGGCCTCGACCATCTCCTCCCAGTTCCTCTTGACGGAATCCTCTAGTTTTGCATACCAAATGGCTGTTACACCCAACAGGGTCCGGCCAAACAAAGAAAACTTATGCAATCTGGAAAGGCCCATTGGCCTCAGTATATCCGAAAACAGCCACAAATGCACCATAGGATCTCCAGACCCGTCAAAGCGATCGATGTGCGGCATCTTAAATCGGTCCGGCAACGTCACAGTCGAGTCGTTATACCCATCCTCTATATCTGGAATGGACTTCACACCCTGGGATTTCTTAAATAGCTTTTCAAGCTTGCTCACTTTTAACGTTGTGGGATCCACCTCGAACTCAAAGGAAGAATCCGGTAGGTTGATAGGTGTGGGTGCCTTGGACAGCTGGGGTAGGATTGGGGGCGGGGCCGGCCCTGTTGGAATATCCGTATCTTCCTGGACATTTGCTGTCTCCCCGGGTATTGGAACTCTTGGTGGGGGAGGAGCTGGGTGTGAAGCAGATGCTCCAGTTTGCTGATGTAGCCTGGCAATTAACTCTGCCTGTTGGGCCATGACCTCGGCCAGTTGTCTGGCAAATTCTGCCTGACGGGTAGCGTCCTGCTGCATGGTTCTCATGCTTTCCTGGAGCTGACGCATCATCTCCTCCATTCCTGCCATATTGTGCTGTTCTAGCTGAATGCCTGGTATATCTGTCCCTGTAATAGAAACTGAGACCTCAGCCTGACTGTTCACTGATGAGGTAAACCACTGATCTGGCGACTGCTGTACCGATACACTGCGTCCTCTTGATCTCCGCCTAGTAACCAGGGGTAAAGAAAGGAACACTGCTTGTCCGTCTATCAGATCCCTAGATCCATTAAGTCTACGACCTCTGACCCAGAGTGCTCAGGGGATATCTAACTGGTCGGATGCAATGGTGCTAAACTACCTTACAAAAAGATAAATAAAGCATAATAAGGAAATAAAATGACCAGAAAAAATGACAGCATATCAACTTAAATAAAGACAACACACAGTTGGCAAACACACGCTAAATGAACTGTTCTCAACCACTGATCACTATTCCCCAAATTACTGTCCCAAAATTGAATCTGATACCTGCAGATATAACTGATTCTCAAAATACTGATGCCCGTAGGCCTGATACCTAGACATACAAACTGATACGCGCATTCCTGTAAAGGCACACTCTAAAAGCATATAGCAAGCAAACGAGAGCCAAAACACCCCTATGTTGGGGTAGGGTTTCCCTGTCCTATTTTGTCAGGAACTAGAGTTTCGCTACGCATACAGCGGTTTCAAACAACCTATAATCGGGTAGTGACCAGTCCTAGTTTGGAATAGTCACTATGGATTCCGAATATGCACTAGGTCGAATGGTCAAAAGGGGGTGCCTCGGTAAAAATCAGGGTTTGTGTTCCCATCGTGGCAAAGCCCACAACCGATCAGCCTTATGGCACGTTTCTCAAAGCAAGCCTCCGGCAAACCGTTCAGGAATAGCGTACGGCAAACAGGGTGTCCTAGGCACACCAATGCAAATGCAATACAAAGAGACACATAAGTGTAATCAAAACAAGATATCATGAGTTCGAGTCAAGTTCTCTAACTCCCCAGTAGAGTCGCCAGAAACTGTAGATGCGCCCCGAGGGCCTCATGCTTCTACAATTCGAACTCAAATGTCACGGTTCTGAATCTAATCCCTCAAAGTGCAATGCGAGACTGATAAATCACCAAAGAGTCCAAATCCGGCAAATCGTTTTGGAAAACTGATTTTTAAGAAAGAAGTGCCAAACATGGACTGCTTTGCCAGATACAGAGTCGCCACCTAAATATTTTGTTTTGGAGGAATTTAGGAAATCCTGACTCGTTGCCTACGGCCACGTGTCCGTCATCGCCAAAGTTGCCTCGGCTCAGGAACTTGGGTACGATTGGAGAAGGTCATCTATGAGCACCCCTGCTTGCCCGACCAAAGATCGGCCTGTACTAAACATGATATCTTGTTTTTGAAAACACATGTGTTCTTATTCCGGTTAATTAACTAGAATTACTATGTGATGCGCACAGCAAAACAAGTATGGACTAGATCGCCTAATTTGGAACAAAGCATCGCATATCCGTTTGTTTGGAAAATGGTTTGAAGTTTGCTACACGCAAGTAGGCTAAAATGCGGATTTAATGAATTGTTCCAACTCAAGCAATCCAACCTTCACCCACAGGCATTCAGGCAGTTATATCACATAAGCAATTAGCCTCATGGCAAGCATGCTGCCATGGCAACATTAACATACATGCAAGATGCTAAAGCGTAAACACTTACAGTGTAATCTAAGCCAAAACAGAGAACTAGTTAGAAATCAATGCATGATCCTAGTTCATGTTAAAATGGCTAATGCATCGCATGCAAAATGCAACTATAAATAGGCTCGGCTATTCTAAGATGGCATATGAAATGTGACAATTCGATATATGTATTCAACTTAGAATTGAAATACTATGCAGTTAGTATGATGTGCCGAGCCCGGTGCATGCAATACAGATGAATGATACAAGCATGCATAGCATAAGGATGCTAATTGAAACATGCCCTAGAACTAACCATTGTAAGCGATTAAGTAAAAGGGAGAAAGAAGTGGGGGTTGGAAGACATGCATCACACACACGCACGCTTATTAGACAATTGTGCCCTCTCGACGGAGGGACCGAAAGAATAATACAAATTACATAATTAACTAACTAACAAGCTAATTAATTATTACACAACACTTAATAATTAAGCAAATCAATTAAGCTATGAAAACAGTAAAAATAGCCTCGGGAAAAGGATGCATGCGTGCTCGGACGGCTTTGCTCGGAAATCCATCGACATGTCACATGTTGCCTCTGTTTACACTGCTCTGTACCTCTGAAAACTGTGCCAACTTCTGTGACACTTCTGAACCAGCTTAGGGACTTTCTGAGAGTCCATCGGCCAAGAGATAGGGCCATTGGCCATGAGAAATTGGTCATCGACCAAATGTAAAGCTCTCGGCCAACAATGTTTAGCCGGCCAGCACTGAAGGTAGCTGATCGGCCATATCTTCCTGCAGAATGCTGTGTTGATGCAGTAGAGGACAAACAGAGCATGGCAATACATTTACAGGCAATGTTTGCCCGACCACCCTCCTTATCGTGTTTGAGACTCAAAGGAGTGTAATCCTCGACCCTCGGGCCACCAATCACGCATTTCGATGCATGATGGCCAAAGGAGCCGAATATGCAATTCAATATGGAATGAAATGCACAAAAAAAAAAACACATAAGGGACCCCAACCTCTATCATGCTTGATCAAGAGGCAAGGGATGCAAACATGCAAGCAAAACTAATACAACATGAAGCATGTCAAGGACAATGCCATACAAGGCTAATGGTAATAAGCATGCCAAATGCAATACAACCTAAACAAGCATACAAACATGCAAAGCATGTGGCAACATTCAAGGATAGGCAAGCATGTAACAACATGTGGGGCAAGCATGCAACAACATGCGAGGGACAATACATGCAAACATGCAAAGCAGCTTAACAAAAGGGGCATGCCAAATGCGATATAACTCAAGCATGCAACAACATGCAATAGGCCAAGTATGCAACAACATGCAAGGCAAGCATGCAACAACATGCGATAAGGGTCTTAAACCAAAATGGACAGCTCTCAAATAGGTCCAAATCAGTGGCCAAAGTGGTGAAACAAAGGCATGAAATACACATATAAACATGCATGCTAATGGTCCATTACCCTAAGCATTGTAGAGAAACTTTTAAGAATGCCTAAAGGGAGACAAACATGGATATTAGGCAAACATGTTAAGCTCTGAAATCATGTTAGAAGAGGTGCCAAACCGACCAAAGTACACAAGCAAAGCATGCAAGAAAGCTTAAAGCTTGAAACTAGCCTAAGGGTTCAAACCATGGCTATACAAAGCAAGCCCCAAAGGGTCAAGAGGACCTAAAATAGTCCTAAGGAAGGTCCAAACAAGACCGAAAGCAAGCTCGAAACTAGCCAACACAAGCTAGAACACAACGCCAAAACATGAGGTATGCAAGGCTACCAAAGAGAGTGTTACACTACAACTATCAAAACCAAACATGGCATGATTTAAGCAATGAAAAATAGAGTTATGGCATGTCAAAGTAAGCCCAAAAACTCACTTAGATGGCATCCCAAAGACCTAAGTATGGTGGCATACACAATGACACATTCATGAGGCATAAAACACAAACCCTTTAAAGCATTAAAGGAGTGACAAATGCAAGTACATGAGCATACTATATGGACTGAAATAATATTACAAGTGATGCCAAACCACTGAAATGATCCGAATAGAGCATGCTAGTGACTCAAACACCCAAAGCTAACAAGCTAGATTGCATGGTAGCTATACAAAACAATGTAAGCATGACCAAAACAATGAAAAATAGAGCTCAAGCATGTTAAAACAAGGCTAGAAGCTTCATAGAGTTGAGCCAAAACATGCAAGCATGGTAGTCTAAATGCTAGATACATGTTAAGGCAAATGAGGGGATTGCAAGGTAAGTATATGGTGCATGCAAGAGACCACTAAAGCAACTTTAAACAAAGGTAAATCATGGCAAAACAACACCAAATACTTGCTGAAATGAAGCTAAAACAAGCTAGGCATACAAGCCACCAACATAAGCCACTTATGCTAATATTCAAGATGACAAGGAGAGGGGATGACCCTCTCCTATTTAGGACACCAAAACCACCTCTCTACCACTGAAATCCAAAATCCTCTGGATTTCAGTGGTAGAGAGGCCATGCAAAGCTCAAAGCAAGGGCCAAAAGGGATGGCCTAAAACAAGGCCTAACAAGGCCTTGGAGGGGGTAAACAACCCCAAACCTCAAAATGACCTTAAACAAAGTTCAAAAGCAAGTAAAAACAGAACTTTTATCTGTTGATAGCTATGCTTAAAACAATAACCAAGAAGGGCTAAAAGCCTAAGCAAGAAAGGGGTATCTAAAGCACGAATGCTCACCCTTGAAAAACACCTTCAAGAACACAACACCAGCACCTTTCTCTGATCAAAACCACTCCAAGAACCCTAACAACAACTCCCAAGAACCCTAACAACAACTCCTTAGAACCTCAGCAACCAAGGATGGCGTAATGCTAGGTGTTTGTGTGCAATAGTGTGAACAAAATACACTTTAGGTCACAAATACACACACAAATGATAGAGATAGGGAGATATAGAGATAGAGAGAGATACAACTTTTTCTAACCCTAATTTTAGAACCTCTGAGAAGGGAGTAGGGCCTCCCCACTTATAGAAATCCAATTTGCAAAGCTTCTTGGAGAAGCTAAGCAAAGGGAAAATCCCTCCATATACGTGTATGGAGAGGGGTAATTGTGGATGCCAGCTGTGCCAGTTGGCACAAAATATCTGCATGAAGCAGATGAACAGGTTCGGCCACCAAAAAAGGCCGATCGACCAACATAAGTGCCGGTCTACCAAATATAGTGCCGATCGGCCAATACTTTTGGTCGATGGAAAGAAAATAGGGCCGATGGCTTCAAACCTTGGCCGGTGGGTTGAGGGTATGGCAAACAAGCCACTCTCTTCCCTTAGAAGCAAAAACACAAGTGTTTGGTCCACAACCAAGCACAAAACAGACAAGTTGAGAGATCTTGAGGCAAGGCGCGTAGCCGAGACCTCCGAGAACTCAAAACGAACACGAGCATGGATGATCATCGAATGTTCAAACGATGACGTCCAAGTCTTGAGGATGGTCAAAAATGGGGTGTCTACAATGACATGATCGTCAACTCCAAATAAAGAGATAGCCACTACACCACCTTGAAAAAATTCTTTCAACGGATCAAAGAATACAGATTGAGATTAAACCCGCAGAAATGCACCTTCGGCATAACGGCAGGAAAAATACTGGGATTTTTTATCACACAGAAGGGCATTAAAGTAGATCCTTTCAAAATCAAGTCCATCCTAGAAATGCCACCACCAAGGACCGAAAAAGAGGTGCGAGGCTTTCTGGGTAAAGTGCAATTCATAAGACGGTTTATTTTGAAATTAACCTTGACTTGTAAACCACAATTTGGTCTCCTGAAGAAAGGGAAGAAATTTCAATGGAATGATTGCTGTTAGTTTGCCTTTGAGCAGGTTAAGCAGTACCTCCAGAACCTGCCTGTGTTGTCGCTACTGGAGCCAGGGAAGCCTTTGATTCTGTACTTGTCAGTGATAGACACGGCCATGGGATGCATACTCGCTCAGGAATCTAAAGATAGGGTGGAGAAAGCCATCTACTACTTGAGCAAGAAAATGCTGGATTACGAGACTCGCTGTACTCCATTGGAGAAAGTTTGCCTATCCTTAGTGTAGGCTACCAGGAAGTTGAGGTGCTACTTCTTAGCTCATTCTGTAATCCTAGTTTCAAGATTAGATCCCATCAAATATCTCTTTGAGAAACCAGCGCTTACAGGTAAACTAGACCGCTGGTTGCTTCTTCTCTCCCAATTTGATCTCAAATAAGTCACCCGCAAGTCAGTTAAGGGAAGAGCTATAGTAGAGTTCCTGGTAGATCACCCGATAGAAGGATATGAGGTGGTGGAATGCTTGTTCCTAGATGAAGCCATTTTGCAAGTTGAGGAGGAAACTTGGACGACGTACTTTGACGGAGCGTCTAATCAGTACAGTTATGGGATAGGTGTGTTTCTCAAGCGAATGGAGACTAGAAAGTCAAAGAAGAAAAGGTGAAAGTTTACCATCAGACCTTGGATGTTCTGATTCCTAGGTTTGAAAAGCTGACTTTCACTCATCTACTAAGAAAGAACAACAGGTTTGCTGATGCTTTAACAACTCTATCTTTTATGGTAGACATCCCACTTGGACTCCAGATGCGTCTGATTATCATCGAAAAAAAATACATACCGACTTATGAAACTATTGCAGCGATAGATGAAGTGCAGGACAAAAACCCCTGGTACTATGATATTTGGAACTTTCTAGAAAAGGAGATCTATCCATCAGGGGCAAATGCCAAGGACAAATAAGGAATACAGTGAATAGTCATCCAATTTATCATCTACGGAGGTAAGCTGTATAAAATAGGTCATCTGGCAATGCATAAGTTGTGTGTGGAAGAAGAAGAATCAAAGCGCCTTATGGAGGCTATCCATGGCAGAGAATGCAGGGCACATATGAATGGTGTGATGTTGGCCCGAAAGATTCTCAAGCAAGGTTACTACTAGTCCACCATGGAGGAGGATTATATTGGTTTTGTTTGGCGATGCTACAAATGCCAAATTCATGCCAATCATATGAATATTTCGCCGTCAAAACTGTACAACATGACTTCGCCATAGCCCTTCTTGATCTGAGGAATCGATGTTATCGTTGTAGCCACACCAAAAGGGTCAAATGGGCATGAATATATCTTGTTGGCAATTGATTACTTTTCAAAGTGGGTGGAAGCCTAATTCTATGTAGATCCACCAGGGGCAAACGCCAAGGACAAACAAGGAATACAGTGAGTAGTCATCCAATTTATCATCTACGGAGGTAAGCTGTATAAAATAGGTCATCTGGCAATGCATAAGTTGTGTGTGGAAGAAGAAGAATCAAAGCGCCTTATGGAGGCTATCCATGGCAGAGAATGCAGGGCACATATGAATGGTGTGATGTTGGCCCGAAAGATTCTCAAGCAAGGTTACTACTAGTCCACCATGGAGGAGGATTGTATTGGTTTTGTTTGGCGATGCTACAAATGCCAAATTCATGCCAATCGCATGAATATTTCGCCGTCAAAACTGTACAACATGACTTCGCCATGGCCCTTCTCGATCTAAGGAATCGATGTTATCGTTGTAGTCACACCAAAAGGGTTGAATGGGCATGAATATATCTTGGTGGCAATTGATTACTTTTCAAAGTGGGTGGAAGCCTAATTCTATGCAGTCTTGAAGGCATCGCATGTGGTTAAGTTCATCAAAAACAATATCATTTGCCGATACAGAGTCCCAAATGAGATCATATCAAATAATGGCTCTCACTTCAAGAAAGAGGTGATAGACTTGTTGGAGAAATACAATGTCGCTTTCCATAAGTCATCTACACACAAGCCACAAACCAATGGAGCTGTTGAAGCCGCCAACAAGAATATCAAGAACATCTTGCAGAACATGGTTGAGACCTACAAGGACTCGCCAGATAAATTGCCATTTGTACTCTGGGGCTACAGAACTTCGATTCGGATGTCCACAGGGGGAACTCCTTATTCTCTCATTTATGAGATGGAAGCTGTTTTGCCAATTGAAATAGAAGTCTCGTCGCTACGAGTTATGGCTGAGTGTCAGATAGCAGAGGCGGACTGGCAACAGAACAGATTTAAGGAGTTAATGCTATTTGATGATAGAAGGCTGAAAGCATTGTACCATGTTCAGGGCTACCAGCGCAGAACTGCCAAGGCTTTTAATAAGAAAGTTAAGTCCCAAAATCTCAAAGAAGGAGACATGGTGCTGAAAGACAACCGAGCTCCTATCCATGACCCTAGGGGCAAGTTCATACCCAATTAGGCTGGTCCTTACATCACCAAAGCTATCTGGTTGGATGGAGCGGTTATTCTCATGGACCTAGATGGCTTGGAATTTTCACAACCGATCAACATGGACAAGTGGAAGGAATAATATCCCTAAGAGGCTCGCTAGGCCAAAAACTCGAAAGGGCAACCTAGGCAAAAGTTAGAGCATGAAAAATTAGAAATAAAGAAAAACTGTGCTCGCAAGATTGAAAACCCTAAAGGGCGACTTTGGCAAAAGTTAGAGCGCAAAATGAGAGTGTTAATATTCGAGTGAACCTGAACTGAACTACGTAAGGGCTGATTCCCATCTTCGGGATACGTAGGCAACTTCATCCTCAAGTTCGGCCGTAATCACCCCTAACTCAACTGTCCTATCCATGTTTTCTGATCAGGTCATCCTTGTTCATCATCTATTAGTTTGGTTGTGATCTTCATTCTAGGAAGAAGAGCTGGTTACAATGCCAAGCAGTAATGGTATTCAATCAAGGGGCAATTTTTATCTTTTGATTCAGGGTTGTACACCTTGAGGATTGATCCTGTGTGTGTCAGGTGGTGATCACTTTCGAAAATGGTTTTGGAAAGTTTTAATAAAAGTTGATTTTGTTCAAAATTTTACCTTTTACAACTTAGACTATTTTTGGACCAAAAGGAATATTTTTAGTGCTCACAACTTTAATTCCATTGATTTCAACATAAAGTTCTCCAACTCTTTGACACAAATCAAAGTTGTTTTTACATCATAAAACTTGAAAAGAAAGGTCAAAGAAATAAACTAGGGGCATAGGTGAGTCAGGTGCTCCTGCATCCTCTGCTCGTGCTTGTGGAAGCTTCTAAAGCTAGAGTGGGCCTGGCCTATGCCTCATCCTCGAGCCAAGCCAAGCACTCGCTAGAAATGGCATAATTGAAACTAAGGGCAGGGCCAGAAGCTCTCTCATCCTCCAAGCAGCAAGGTACCTAGCCAAATGTGAAGCATGAATCGAATGAAGTTGGGTATTATACCCCTCCTCTGGGCAGGTCTGATCGTGCCTGAACTGGAGTTTGAACTAGAAAGGGAAGTAGAACACGCAATCCGTGAGGCTAATCAATTGTATGCCAGGCTGCCGAGCCATGTTGTAACTCATGTCAATCAGATGAAGCCAGAGACAGCATTAAGCTATGTTAGTTGTAGACCTGCTGCACAACCAGTTGCACCACCATCCCTCGTTGAGAAAATCCACTAGTCGTTGGCAGAAGAAATAAGCTCGAGCTGAGTACTCGGGGCAAGAGTCCACTATCTTAGCTTATCCGTAAGCCATACCTGGGAAGAGATGAAAAATAAGAGATATTAAAGAATAGAGAGTTGTACGTTGAGAGAAAAGTAAGAAAAGGGCTTGAAAAAAATAGAGCATGAGTGCTGAGTGATGTGAGAAGCACATATGAGAAAAGATTAGGAAACAATACCTGAAGAAATAGTGGACTCCTCGCAAATCTGGTAGTCTCTCACCGATGAAAGGCATCCAAGCCCATCAGGGTCTCGGCCAATGCCAAACCAATGTAACCCTTACCTTATTTCAGGCCTTGGGCCACTTTGATCAACCGAATGATGGATCTACCAAAACTAGGGGCAAGAAGGAAGTGTGCAAGTATGCATAAACAGAGGGCATGTTGTCAAAAACCTCGCCAGAGAAGGTCGCCTCTATCATTGATGTTGGAAAATCGATGAATCAAGCTAGGTATATCTAGCTCTCATTATTGGCCAAAGATCGATCCTCGTGCAAAGTGAGCCCACACATCTGTCCCAAAGCTTAGGCGTGTCCAAAATGGGGCTGAGGCATGATTTCCTCATCGCGTCGGGTTTCCATCAATGCCCAAAATTCTTCAAGAGTTGGACACATTTCTTGTGTTCCAAAGCGAAATACATGCATAATCGGGTCACAGCATCGGGCCGCGGCACAGAAGAACAGAAAGCAAAGCAGAGTGTGGCCCAACGGGAAAAGTGCATTTATGCCGAAATCCCAAAAATTTACCTTTTCCATGCCGTCTAAAGTAGTCATCCAATCTGTGAGCTTCTCAGCAAGGAATATCTCCATTTGTGGAAGAAATAGTAGCTCAAATGAGGTTCTAGAGAAGAAATCACAAAGGAGAATCTTTTGTAAAAGATAAGGCTATGTGTGGAAGCCAGTTTTCAACAATCTGGAGGTTCCTCACACTTGTGGCTGGCAAACCACCTCCTTTAGCCGGCAACTTCCTTTTGTGGCCGGCAGCTCTCTTTTCTGGCCTGCCGTCCACCTGTGTGCTAGGCAGTGTTGACAGCATGTGTTTTGTCTCGTTCTTTGTGTTTTGAGGCCTTGTTTTGAGTCTTTCAATTTTAGCAAGTGTTTATAATTGTATTTGAGTCGTTTTTACTTTGATTATTGAGTTGTATTTTATATTTTGTATTTTGGTTGTTGTCAGCTCATTACCCAATTAAGAACATTGTTTCAATCAAGCGCTCTCTTGGCAAATTCAATTCCATGTCCATTTCATGTAAATATGGTGCTCATGATGCAAAAAAGATAACACTTTTTTCATAAAAACTGCGAGGTTTTATTCTGATCATGGTTTTTACGAAAGAGGAATACAAGTTTAAAAAGCAAAAAAAGCCTATCCAAAGCTATTCATTTGCTAATGCCACCAAACAAAAAGAAACTAAGCAAAAAGTACCAAAAAAATCGGCCCCAGTCGCCTCAAGCTCAAGATGCCCTCTTCGTCCTCTTCCTCGGAGGGAACTCGGGGGCACTGTCTCCATACCACTGTCAAAATCAGGCTCTAAACTTGAGTCGGTGTCATGTCCACCTCTGCTCTCGGACCCCGAGCCAGCATCATCATCTCCACTCTCCGATGACTCAGAATGTCGACTCACTGCCTCCTCGGTGTCACGAGTCTCAACATCATCGTTGCTCAAAATGGGCTCTGAAGGACTGTTCTGGCCTCGGTTACTTCTATCCCTGCCTCAACTGCGACGCATATCTTGGTCAGGTGCTGGGGCCTGCCTCTCTATCCTTCCTGCTGCTGGAGGAGGTACTGCCAATGCTGGTGCTGCTGCCACTGCTGGTATCCTCGGCACAGATGGAATCTAAAAAAAGAAAAAGAAAAAAATTGTTGTCAATATATCAACTACAGTGTGTGTATCAGATACAAGCATAGTATACAGAATGAGTGTCATACAGAAATCAGATAGAGCATGAGTACAGTGTGCCAATGCAGTGTATCAGTGCAGTTTGGGAAAGATTACAATTGAAATGCCGACATATCAGTGGAAACATGATAGCGTGATGCACAATAGAGTTAGTAATGAAATGCATGCTGAACTGAAGGAAATTACCTGGATACCGTGGAGACCAAGCAGCATCTCCCTCCTCTGCACCATGCCCATCAAAGAAGCGACCAGCTCGAGGAGGCTCTCTGTACTCTATAGGTGCCTACAAGTGCATTTGGATAATCAATGTCTGGAATAAACTTGTCTGAAATGGAAATGTGGGGTGCAAATTGTAAAGTGTGGTCCATACCTGAGACGTGCCTCGAACTCTAGTATACTCGTGCCCTATCTTTGCTGCCTCGATCGAAATTTGATAGACAGTCCCAGTCAGCAGCCAACATATGAGCGTAGTGGGAAGCACCGACCAACAAGTAGTCTGCTCAATGGGAAGAGCTCCTCTAGTGTGGGCCCTGGTCGCCCTGCTCTTTCACCTGTGTGAGCACCCATCAGAGGAGGCATAAGATGAGTCTAAATGAATGTCATGTAGTCGCCCTCTCCTCTGAAAAAGTTAGCGTCTAGGCCTACCATGAACTGTATCATTGCATCGACCAGTACGCTATCCGCTGTCCTCATAGACGCTAGGGGTCGCATCAAAATGACTGGATCAGGCGAGCCCACGCTGGCATACAAACTGCTCGCTCAAAAACCAAGCTTGACAGACTGGGCCCTCCAGCAGAATCCGGAAGCGAGATGTGCCCCAAGCTCCTGCATACTGGTCTCTTACCTCGACCGACATCGTCGCCTAGGGCTACCACATGATCTTCAAACAGAGAATGTACAGATTGTTAGTTGCCATCAGTTGCCAAAGTATGAATCAGAATAGTATTAAGGCAAAAATGACTATGAGTTTTGGGTTACCTCGTCGGCAACCACTATATCGAAGTAGCGGCGGAAGAAGGCGAAGGTCTCACGACTCCGACGCTAACACCGGCACCAACCATCGTACCATCGCGGGTAATGGACAACAGAGGGGATCTCCTCCATTGGCTCTAGAGCAAGAGTCGAAAAATACGTGTAAACCCACAACTGTAAGGAAATGGTAACAGTGTTGTCAACAGTGTGAATAGATATAGAAAATGCAAAATAGAAAGCACAAGGTATGAACAAATATAGAAAGTGCAAAGCAGAAAGCACAGGGCATGAACAAATATAGAAAGTGCAAAACAGAAAGCACATGTGTTGAACAGATATAAAGCAGAAAATGTGGAGTATAAAGCATAAGCATAAAGTAGAAAGTGGACTGCATACCTCCCAGGCTCACCAGTAGCCTTCGACCCGCTCTCCACTCATACAGGAAGTGGAGCTCATATAACTGTAAAGGGTGGCTGCTCCGCCTCAATCATATAACCGAACCCGGGGCAGTGTCACCCTAGGGTGCTCAGCAGGTATAAATCCATGGTGTTCCACCTGTTCGAAAACAAGGTGGTATCGAGGACAAACATCAGGAAGCCCCGGGCATACTGCTCCATCTCCTCCGATGTCTCGGGCTTCCTCCTGTGGAACCGCTCAGCGAACCAACTGTATCTCACCATGGTCAGCCAGTATAGAGGTGGGCGCGCTCTTAATAGGTGGATCCAAGTAGCCTCCCACTCGCCCCTGTCTATGTCAAAGGGGATCAGATCACCCCCTACTCCTAAGCGTGTGATCATGGCGAAGTCGTAAGGAGTCCTCCCCAACAATAGAGAGGTGGAAGGAGTTGGTGGTGTCCCACCACCTCTCCACCAACGCTCCAATGAGGGGCCAGCTTGCTATGAAGCGTGATAGTCCGGAGCATAATAGGATGAAGCCAGCCTCGTCAACGATGTCGCGGACCCCAGCGGAGAGCTCATCATACCAATCTCTCGCCGTCTTCGCGCCATACCCCCTATAGGCACAGGAGTCTCCCTGTGGCAGAGAACAGGTGAATCAGATGAAAAGCAGTGCATAAGCTTGAAGTTTCTCATTCATATGTTGTTAGCTCGTTATTACTTATTGCACTTGTTATTGCTTTTCGCATCTGTTGTTGCTTATTGTATCATCTTGCATGATCATGAGTTTTCAAAATAGTCGGCTTCGCAAAACGTGTGAGTCCAGCTTTCAAAGCTTCTTTGTGCATATCATTTACATCTTACCCCAGAACTACACTGGTTTGATTCCTTACAAAGGAATACGTAGGCAGTTTGCGAGCGCAACCATTTATTTTGTTTTGATTGTTTGTCCAAGTCTTACGACCATGTCAAAATAGGTCATCTTCGGGCTTTGACATTCACTCACGTCATTTCATAACTCTGAGTTCTGTCAAAGAGGGGCAACTGTAAACACCCCATTTTTGACTGCCCTTACGACTTGGACGTCACCACTTGCACACCAAATGATGAATGTGTGTATGCTTGTTAAGTATTTCGGAAGTCCTCAGCGGAACACCACAGCTTTGAGCCTTTCAAACCCTACACACCTCTTGCCTTGTTTTGGTCCAAAACCAGAGTTCTTTAAGCCTGCAGACCCTTATGGCCTGCCGGCCACCACCTCTGGCTGCTGCCCACTACTTTTGGCTGTCGACCACTGGTGTGGCCTACCAACTATAAGTGTGTTTTGCAAATATTTTTTTGCCAACTGTGCCAGCTATTGGCACAGATGCATGCACCTTCTTACACGTGTATGTATTGATATTTCTGAAGGAGTGTGATGTTTTTATATATATAGAGGACCTCCCCTCTTGTTTTCAAGGTTAAAAAATTTTAGAGCAAAATTATTTCCTCTCTCTCTACAATTCTTCCTCTCTCTTTTGCAAATATCTTGAACGTTTGTCTATACACTCTAAACCAAACCTTACCATCTTTGAGCTGAGGTACTCTTGAGCCCTCTTTGAGCTTTTGAGGGTGTGTTTGTGTTGCATTGTTGCTTAGAAGTGCTCTCCTCTTCAAGAGGTATAAGGCTTAAGTTGTTTCTTTGGTTTTGTTTGTTATTTTCTTACTATGTTTCTACTATTTTTTGGCTATGTAAGCTTTGTAATTATGGGCAAAAACTTTTGGTTTAAGGCCTTAAAGGGTGGAGGGGTGGTTCACTTCTCTTTCCACCTTGCTTCTCTAGCTTTTACCCTTGTGTTTCCCACTTTTACATTATCTTTTTTTTCTTTTTTGAGCTTTTAAACACTGATTTTCAGAGTTATTTTAGTGGATAAAATGTTTTTTTGAAGTCCAAAATTGGAGGGGGTAGCTTCCCCTCCTTGTATCTTGCTTACTAGCCTAGCATGCTCCATGTTTTAGCTTATTGTTCTAGCTTTTTTTATCTTAATTCCATCATGTTTTAGGACTTATTTAGCACTATTTTAGGACTGTTTTTAAGTGTTCATTGAATTGGCCTCATAGGTTTGGTGGTCTAGGCCTTAGCCACCATCCTATTTGAGTTAATAGCACTTATTTGTGGCTTTTCATACTTGTTTTCACCTCAATCACCTCTGCAACCTACCTACTTTCTTGGCATTTTCTTTTCTTTGAAAGTTGTTTCAAACTACTTACTTGTTTAAGCTTGAGATTGAGGTTGTTGTGCTTAATGGTTTAATCCCTTTGAGAGTTCATTACCAACAGCATGACACTTTTCTCATGCCTAAAACAACACTTGGTTTGGTACTTCTTTCCATTAGAGGACTTGAAGCTCACCTTTGGACTTAATTTACTAAGGAATAGTTGGAAATTTAAAATGGAGAAATAAAATTGGGGACTAAAAAATGATGCAAGATAATAACTTGGTTGGGTTCAATCGGGTGTTAATTGAACCCTTGAGTCTTAGATCATTTCATACTTGCTAGTGATGTAAATAGTTCATGAGTCAATGTCAACCACTTCCCTTGATCAATCCATGATAGGGAGGGGGTTTGAGAGTCTTTATTTTGTTGCATTTATTGAACTTGCACACTTTGGTTCATGAGCCATGATGCAATGATTGCATCGATTGATGGTTTGTGAATCAAGTTTACCACTTCTTTGAGCTATTTGATGATAAAGAGGGTTAAGTTATGCAAACAACCCTTGAGAATACCCTATGCTTGCTCTGTTTGTTCTATGTTGCAGTAGAAAGAACCAGCCATCAGTTTGCAAAATCTAGCAGTAACTTTTTGAAATGAAATAGAGTTGTTTTTTAGAAGGAAAAACAGTGCAAGTTTTCTATTGTGCAACAGGGGCTTCCTGGCAGCTAAACAATGGTCTTTTTTAGGTGGAAATCCGTGCATGCATGAGCATTCCTCGTCTCCCGAGACGGAGTAATTAGAATAACTAGCTTAGCACTCTTTTCAAGTTGTATTCATGTAATTAATTAGTTCATTTTAGTTTGTAATTAATTAATTAGTGGTTCAACTACTTAGTTAAATTCGTTGTAATAAGTAATTAGCTAGTTTAGTTTATTATTTATTCATTTCGTTTTGTAATAGCTAGTTAATTAGCTTAACTAGTTAGTTTATTCGGACCCTCCTGCATAAGGGCGCAAATGTTGTAATAATGTGTGTGTCTTCCAACTCCATGTCTTTCTCCCTTTTATTTAACTGCTTATGATGGTTAGTTTAGGGCATCATGTTTTGTTTAGCATCCTTCATGTTTGCATCCACCTGTATTGCATGCATTGGGCTCAGCACATCATTCTAACTTGCATTGTTAGTTAAACACATTCTTTGAATATGTGCTTAGACCGCATGCTATCAAATCGATTCATGTGTCATATTAGTAGCCGAGCCTAGTAATTGCATATCACATGTGTTGCATTAGTCATGTTGTACTAGTTAGAGCATACATTTTTCTAACTCTTTTCTTTTGGCTTGCCTTGGAGTACTAGGTGAGATCTTTTGTGCTTTAGCATATTTCATGAATGTGATTGTCACCATGTCTAGCATGCTTGCCATGAGACTAATTGCTGAAAGGATAAACTGTTTGAATGCCGGTGGATAAAGGCTAGTTGCCTGAATTGGAATAATTTAAGTAATGTTTATATGCGATCACTTTTTCAAGTGGTACATATTCAAAACAATTTTGCAAACAAACATGAGATCAAGTGTTCCAATTTTGGCAAGTTATTCTATACTTGTGTGTGTGCGCATCACATAGTAATGCTAGCCTAATAATTGGAACAAGAGCATATAATGTAAATAAGATTCATATCATGATTAGTGGAGGCCGACCTTCCCCTCTCACACCTAAGTTTCCGAGCCGAGACAATCTTGGTAATGACGGACACGTGGCCTTTTGCACGAGTCATGTGTTTCCTAAATTTCTCAAAAATATTTAGGTGGCGACTCTGTATCTGGCAAAACAGTCCATTTTTGGCAATTTGATTCAAAATCGATTTTCCAAAAGATTTGCTGGATTTGGACTCTTTGGTGTTTGTCTATTTCACATTGCACTTGTGGAATCAGATTCAGAACCACGAGAGTCCGATACTGTAGGGCTATTTGTCTTCTGAAAGGGGGCACGAAAAGTCGAGCTACAAAGAGCATAGACTGAGGATAATAGAAGGCAAGGTCATCCGATCAACTTGATCTTACACATACAATGCTTGGCAAGTTAGCCACTAACATCTGATACGATCTAAGCCATCCTCTTGCCAAAAATCCAATGTTCAAGGATAAGAGTAACTTAGCAACTTGCTCGACTAGAGCTAGGTGAAGGCAACCCTCCGATCAGAAGGTGATTGGACAAACGAGATTTAAGTCAAGCAACTACAAAAGGACAAACAGGTAAAGCACAAGAACGAACAAGAGGTAACTCAAAAACATCCTTTTCAATTAAAGCACAAGAACGAACAAGAGGGTCCTCCCAACAAAACATGGTTGGGGGTGATCACTGACATTTGGTTTCTCTTGGCAAAGTAAAAGGCCAGGACATGTCATCTCACTTTCTCTATGGAGTTAATTTCACCTTCCACAACAGTCATAACTATAACAGTTCTAAGATAGAAAAATTCCTAGCCAGGTAAGTTTCAACCCGCACAAAAGGCGTAACAATCTGGGTACTTCTCAAAAATAATCTTGGTTAAATGCATGTGTGTGAAGATGTAGACTACTTACACCTATACAAAAGACCTTGTGAAGCTTTACCTTAGAAGTTACTTTGGGCCTTTCATGCATAGCTTAAGTGGGGGCAAAAAAGGCCTCCTAGTAGGTCATAGACTATAGCAAACAGACCTTACTACATCGTGACAACTCTTTTTCAACTGCATCAACAAAGGCAAGATCAGCTTACTTCTCCAACAACTCAATTAATAGGAGGAAACTAAATCCAAAAAATTAGGAAATTGTAGATCACAAAAACATATAGAACTTGTTGATTACACAAACAAGAAATTATAGATCAAGGCTAGCGTCTGACGTTATAGCCCTAAGACAGAATTCGTCACACATTTGTGCTTATGAATTTTTGGATGTCTATCTATTATGATGCAATTAACAAATTACACTAGTTGACTTCACCATTACAAAATCATTATGATTTTTCAATAGCCTTAATAAATCAAATCACTCCTCAAGAACCTCAAGAACAACAACAACATCATTTCCATTACCAAACCCAACATATCTTAGGTTTTCATAAAAATTAGGGTTTCCTTTCAAAACACAATTTTTCCTCCAATTCCAAGATACCAACCATCAAAAGATGGTTATTTTCAAATACTAACGAAAACAAAGAGTTTTCCCCCAATTTATGCATTAACACATGCTAATTCAACCCTAGTTTTTAAAAAATCCCAAAACTGTCAAGATAAGCAAATAATAAAGCTAAATAACATGCAAATCATTACAAAAGTCCCTACCTCAAGATAGAAGAGAGAAAAGAACATCACCAAAAATTTGGCGGTGACGAAAACTCAAATTTCCAGATTAAAACATAGCTCTCAATTTGCTCCATCTTTTTAACTCAAGTACTAGGAGAAGGAAATGGACGAAAATAGATGAAAACCAAGGTTTTATAGCTTGGAGGCTCAAAAAATGATAGAAAATGTATGAAAGAGAAGATAGGGATGAAAAAGTAGCTTTTTCTCATACTAAGGTGATATTTATAGTCTGGACCATTGCAGGCGCGAATTTCACATCACGGGGTAGAAGACACAGTCTTAGGCACGGCCATCCACACTGCGGGCGTGATCACACAGGTCACGAGCTACCCTTACGACTTATCACGGTCCACGCAACTTCTCCTATGAACGGGACCTAAAGGTGTGTTTTGGTCGCAAGTGCGATCATAACTCTGCGACCACAATCCTACAAACTCATCACATTTCTGCCAAGTTGCTGGGTTTAAAACTCAGGCTTCTTGTGACAAATAAACTCAAGGAAAATGCAATACAACTCAAAATAACTATAAACTCAATATAAAAAGTAGAAAGAATCAGATTTTAACCCGAGTCACTATAGAGACTCTCAGTTATTTAGTTGAACTTTTCAATCCCTTTGATCAAACTATAGGATATAGGGGTGAAAATGGTTCGATTTGGTTCAATTTTGAGGTAAACCAAGACCAAAACCATTACCTACAGTTCCATAAAATCTAGAACCAAACCAAACCATGAAAATCAAGGAAGCCATGGTTTGGTTTGGTTTGAAACAACATTTTTCATGAGTTTTGTTATCATTCACAATATAATCACAACTTGCTCAAAGATCAAGTAATATATCATCGTTTTACAAACAAAATTGTTTAAATAATTGTTTAGAACTAATTATACTATTATAAAAGAACACACTTGTAAGCCAATTATTAACAATTTATGAATATACATAGGATACTAATAAATATTTGAGTGTCTACCATAAATAATAAATTATATAAATGTATAAATCTAAACGGTCGAGTTCTGTTCCAAACCGGAATCATAACTATAAAATCACGAACTGAATCATGAAATGCGGTTCACCTATTTTAAGAACCAAGACCGAACCATGCATTGAGAAAACCAAACTAAACAGTGCAGTTTGATCTAGATCGGACTGGTTTAAGATTTTTTCAATCTTTGTGCTCAGCCCTAATAGGAAGTTCCTTGGGGTCTCTCTTCAACGAGAGACCATTGGGCTCTTCAAAAGTATTGGAGGATGTCTCTCCTTATGTGAAGTCTATGGTTATGTTTAACTAGATCTATCGGTGTCTCCTTATGAAAACTTGTCTTTTAGAGAGAGAGAGAGAGAGAGAGAGAGAGAGAATTTTGAGTTTGGTTAGAGAACAAATATTTGGGTAGTGAGCATTATGAGAGATTGTTTTGTCACCATTATAGTTATTCGGAGAAATCAGTCTCTTTGCTAATGGATCCTTGTCTTTGTTCGTGGATACAGGCTTAGCGCAAACCATATAAATCTTGTCATCTTGTGATAGTTTATCTCTCGTCAATTTGCATAATTTGCATGGTTCTTTTACTCTATATTTGAAGGCATCAACTATCTTGAAATGGTTAAGTTCTTAAGGACTCTCTGCACAACATGAAAGACATTCAATTTAAGATTTAGATTTGGAATCGAATTAAGACTACATGTATATAAAAACATTTATAGAGAATGAAGGCAAAAAGAAAGGCAATTAAAGAACTGAGTGGAGAAAGGAAGTTCTGATTGTTACAGGGTTTGGAAGAGATTGGTGTGGTGGGATAAGTTTTAAGCTAATAGAAGAAGGGGTTTGGGTTGCAGAAGATGGTGGGAGAAAGTGTGCTCAAATGGGTTAGTGAAGGAGAAATAGAGAAAAGAGAGAACGATGGTGGCGATGACGAGCAGCAGTTGCCATGGATTGATAGAAAAAATATAGACAGTGGTTGTAGGGGGTGGAAACACACAAAAAAATAATTAATTGATTGATTAAATGGACCATTTTGCCTCTAAAAATTTAACCGTGTGTGGCATATGTGTGATTTCCATCTAAAAAACCAACATTATTTTTGTATTGGACTTTGATACAGTATCTTATAAGCACAATGTCTTGAAATCATATTTTGTCTATTAAACCACACATCGAAAGGACCAAACCACTGATTAATAATCTTTTTTAAAAATAGTGCAATGATTAGTAGTTAGATAGTCACATTTCGAATTGCACAAATAGATTCCCACAGGCTATATAACCATTAACCAAAGGTTAAAAAAATAGCAACCGCCACTTGGTGTTAAATTCCAAGAGCCCATTTGATTTCACCCTTGAGGAACTAGTCACCAAAGAATTCAGCTCAGGACTTCAGGTACAAAATAGGGAAATGTTAGGTACCGTCTTGCTCGACCCAAAGTCAGCATTTGCTCGTCATCTCAATAATTCATAATTTAAAATTGGTAAGCTTAATTATGTATGAATGACATGTCACGACCCAAACCTACTCCTGAGGTTTGAATCATAATCAGCCAGTAATCATGAGATTACCTACGGTTTCAAACAGAAATCAAATCATATTTAATTATACGAGGCTAGAAGCGGAAGCAAAAGTATAAAATTGTCCAATGAGCTTGTACATAAATGGCATAAACAAAAACATCTTACAGATATACATATATTAATAACTCACACCTATACATACATAAAGGTTCTCATATGTCCAAGATCATACAAATATCATAGTTATACAAAAACCATAACTTATATATAGACATGGCCAAACATGACCAACAAAAGAAAATCATAAGACAAAAACCTCGTACGTGAGGCATCCTTGGCTGACTCACAAAAACTTGGTATTTCTTCACAAGTTCACTAGGGCTAGACATCTCACTTCTCACCTACATACATACATATATATATATATATAATGGAGTGAGTGAAAGTCCAGTGAATAACATCAAAGTAAAGAGGTTATATGAATGAGTTCTAATATTAAACAAAATCATTCTCGAAATAGTTATTTATCATAACGAAACAACCTCAGGTCTAATATATGATAGAACGACCTCCAATCTGACATTTACAAAGATACAGAGCAGAACAAAACATACTTGTCGAAACAACCTCGGGTATAGCAACCTCGAGTCTATTCAATTACAGCTACAAAATGACTGTTGGGTCAACAAATACAGACTTATTAGATGTATAGAGAATTAGATAATCAAAATGACCTTAGATCCATCTCATAAGATATACAGAACGACCTTTGGTCTATTTTATTTGTACAAAACAACCTTAGGTCTATCATATGCTTCCATGCTTGTCAATCATATTTACAGATATTTTACGAATCAGACAGATAAAAGGTTCATTTATAACACAAATAATAATTTCAGAAAACTTACCACAGTCATATCATTTAGAAAATAAGATACATAAAAATATCTTTACTAAGATATTACTCACAATGATTCGGTTGCTGACACGTCCTCGTGAATGATCCTACACAATTCATAAACATGCACACATTAAATCACATTGCTCATTCAAATCGTTCTTTAACTTATTCAATTTTCTTAGGATTCTTTCTAACTTTTTAATTCATTTAGAATGCTCAATTCATGCCTAAGAATGGTCAGGAAGGAATGAGAATAGATTTATGAACAAAATATGACTTTTCAAAATATGTTAAAATAGGACACTTCGCTCAAGCACAACATTGGTCGCTCGAGCAGACCACATGGTCTACAAAAGTGCTGGATAGTCTGAATCTAGGCTCGATGCTCGCTCGAGCCAAGGTGCAAAATGAAAACGTGGTCGCTCGAGCCATCTGTTAAATTCTGCACAACTACTGGATGTATGAGATATGCTCTCAAGCGACAACTTGTTCGCTCGAGCGATGTGGTCGGATTCTAGGTTTTCTATAACTGATTTCGAACTTCAAAACATGTGTTTAAAGTGTAAAATCTTGCATGGCTTGCTCTTATCTTCAAATATACAACCATAAGTATGGATACAAAACCAATTTACAAATTCAAAGCACAAAACTTCATGAATTCACCATGCATGACTCAATTGACTTTAAATTCTTTTTTAGAACTCTCAAATCATGGAATTCAAGTACAAAACCTTATGAATCATGGATGCATGTATGATATAACCTTTAATTTTAACATAGATGACATGAATCATGTTTAAAGTGATGAAACCAAAGAAAGTTATGCATGCCTGTATGAATTAACTTTAAGTTCATCATCCTTAGCTTAATTCTCACATTTAATCACATTATCTCTTGAATTCACATCTTGGATGACTTAAATTCATGAACTGGGAGCTAATCACTTGCCTAAGGTCTTCAATTAAACTTGAATTTGCAAGAATCTTGAGTTCTATTTCACAATTCACAAACCTCCTAGCCAAATTCTTCAAGTTCTTCTTTTTCTTTTAAATGCCTCACTCTCTCTCTCTCTCGCTCTCTCTCTCTCTAGAATGCTTTCTTCTAATAGAATTTTGAGTGTATAAATTAGTTTAATCACATTCTCAACATATATATAGGCTTAATTAACTTAATACACTAATTAGGGATTAACCTAGTTAATTAGAGTATACGACTAATTAATCAAAGCTTAATTTAATTGACTTAATCTAATTAATTTAATCTTAATCAAACTGCCCATTAGGTTCAAAATCATGTCATTCACACTTAACTAATCAATTTCGGTTTCAGATGCCATTAAGACCTTCAATTTCACATTATAACAGAAGTTGCAACAGATATTCCTACAATTAACATATATGAATCTTAAATCATAGTATACACATAGTTAGCATTCTAATCCACACTAAACACATAAGCACTTTCAAAATTAAAGGATTAAAAGTATAGTACGTGGCAAGGGTTGTCACATGACAATTTATAAGTAACAACACTTAGATAACTTGGACAAGCAAATAGGACAATCCAAGAGGATGCCTTGTCCAAAGGAAAATATTTGTATTTATTTTGAAAAAAATGCTCTTAATGTAAAAACACCAGATTTTATGAGAATGAGTCCAATTTTGAAAATGAGAGTTTATATTAAATTGGAAATTTTTTGGTCAAAACTTCAATCATTCCTATTTTATTGATTATCCCACAAAACACAGAAATAGAAAATTCATCCACAGAATTACGGAAAGAAAAGATAGGGGAAAGAAAGGGGAAAATAACTATCTAAAACAAGCCACAGAAACAATGGATTAAAGAAATAGAGGCAAGAAAAAGAGAATAACCATCAGAAACAGACTTAAAGAATAGGAAAGAACAATGGGAGATAATTTACAGCATGTTTATATCAAGAATAAAACAAAATGCAAAAATGAACAATTTACTAAAATTGTCTCTTGTTTATTTAAGAAAAAATAAACAAAATATGATTGTATCAACAATGATACAATCATATTACTGGTTTCACCCAATATAATGCGCGTAAAAAAACCAATAGTGATTTGAACCCAGACATTATAACAAACAGAAAATAATCGCAATCTAACGAATTTAACTACACTAGCATGCAGAATATGTGCATAAAAGAACTGAACTACATAAATAACTCAAACACTTTGGTAACACTAAAACAGTGCCCTTAGATAGATTGGGATTAGGTCAGTAATAATAGAACCAATCCAACAATGAAAGGATTCTATTATGGACAATTTAAGGTTCATGGAAAGAAAGAGAAGCGACGAGCGGTACAATATTGTATAAAAAAAATTTAAGGGTTGTTTATATGGAGACCCCCTCAACTATTAAAAAAATATTACTTTAAGCTCCTAAACTCTAAAAACGTATAAATAAACTCCTAAACTATTGAAAAGTATAATTTTGCTTTCCTAAACAATAAACGTATACAAATAGACCTCCTAAATTATTGACGTGTTTCAATTTGATCACTTCTGTTAGGGGGGTCCAATTTGTACATTTTTATAGTTTAGGGATAAAGTGATACTTCTCAATAATTTAGAGAGACTATTTGTACGCTTTTACAGTTTAAAGGATCAAAGTGATATTTCTCAATAGTTTAGGGAGTTTTCGTGTAAATAACCTTTCTTTTTAAATGGTTGGTAAACCTATATTGTTTTATTACATATAGGTTTACCATGATAATAGAATAAAAGAAAGAAGAACAAAATACAAAACTAAAACTAGAAACCCTAGCCTAAGAATAACTAAACTAAGCCAAACCAAACCAAGCCTAGCCTTAAGTCCCATCAAATGGGATCGACTACATGAATCATTCTTCTCCACTCGACTCTATCTAAGGCCATTTCATTAGTCAAATTCAGGAGATTCATATCTCTATTTACTACACTAACCCACATTAATCTAGGTCTGCCCCTTCCCCTAATACTTCCATCTACCGTCACTATATCGCATCTCTTCACTACTGTTATAGACGTCCCCGAACGTCCCGGGAGGGAATCCCATTTTGTTCACTTGGGCTTACTACAGTTAAGAACTCAATGTCACGGTCCTGTATCTAATCTCGCAGAGTGCAATGCAAGACCAATGAATCATCAAAGAGTCCAAATCCGGCAAATCGTTTTGAAAAATAGATTTTTAGAAAGAAGTGTCAAACTTGGACTGCTCTGCCAGATACAGAGTCACCACCTAAATATTTTTTTTGGGAGGAATTTAGGAAACCCTGACTCGCGCCTAAGGCCATGTGTCCATCATCACCAAAGTTGCCTCGGCTTGGGAACTTGGGTACGATTGGGGAAGGTCACTTCGTGAGCACCCCCGCTCGCCCGATCAAAGATCAGCCTCTACTAACCGTGATATCGAGTTTTGAAAACATTATGTGCTCTTATTCCGGTTATTAGCCTAGAATTACTATGTGATGCGCACAGCATACAAGTATAGACTGGATTGCCTAAGTTGGAACAAAGCATCGCATATCCGTTTGTTTTGAAAATGGATTGAAGTTTGCTACTCGCGAGTAGGCTAAAACATGGGTTTCGACGAATTATTCCAATTCAAGCAACCCAACCTTCACCCACAGGCATTCAGGCAGTTATATCACATAAGCACATAGCCTCATAGTAAGCATGCTATCATGGCAGTCACTCACACGCATGCAAGGATGCTAAAGCATAAACACTTACCGAGTACTCTGAGCCAAAGAAAGAAGCTAATTAGAAAACATGCATGAATCCTAACTATGCTGAAATGCCTAATGCAACCCATACAAGAATGCAACTAAGGTAGGCTCAGCTATTCTAAGATGGCATATGAGATGCTACAGGTAACATGTATTCAACTTGAAATTGAAATACGGTGTAGTTAGTATGATGCGCCGAGCCTAGTGCATGCAAAACAGATGAATGGATGCAAACATACGAACATAAGGATGCTAATTGAAACGTGCCCTAAAACTAACCATCATAAGCTGGTAAATAAAAGGAGAAAAGACGTGGGGTTGGAAGACATACATCACACGCACGCACACTTATTACAACATTGCCCTCCTCGGAGGGTCCAAATAAATAACACACAACGAAATGAATAACTAACTACAGCTAATTATTACATAACGCTGACTAATTAACAAATCTAACTAAGCAACCAATAAAACTATCGTGCAAGCTACATGAAATGGACTGCCTCAGCTCTGCCTTGGATGGCAATGAATGCATGCATGCTTGAATCGCTTTGTCGGGAAATCCATCGTGATGCCTCGACTCGTCTTTGTTTGCAATTGATTTTAGAAAGTTGCACGAGGCTCCAGAGAGATGAAACTCCACCCAGGGAAGTTGTGGGAAGGCTGCCGACCAAGCTATGGACAAGAGAGACCACCTACCCACCACCCTTGGTGGTGAAGACCAAAAAAGGTGGTCAGCCAGCCAGAAAACCTGGTCAGCCGACCAGTTCATCTTCCTGGTTTCTTCTTTTTCTGCAACAAAGGCAAGAGAGAGAGAAGGCAAGGTATTTTCAAAATATGTGTGCCCGACCACTCTCCCCGTCATTGCATAAGCTCTAGGGAGTGTAGTCCTTGATCCTCGTGCCGCCAATCACACATCTCGATGCATGATGGCCAAGGAGTCGGATTGCATGACTCGATGTAAAATGAATGCACATATAAACACAACAAGGCCTAAACTCCATCATGGGTAATCCGGAGTGTTGGCAATCGGGAATCGAAGCACGTTTCGTCACTTTGAGTACGAAACGTCCCTCGTTTTCCGTGTTTGGACTAAACCCTACTCCAAACACTATGCAACATACATGGCATACACGATGCGACTAGCATGCAACCCTAAATACAATGCAACTAAGACATGCTAGCATACGAGGGATGATATATAAACACGCAACTAGCATACACAATGCTATGAACTAAGAATGGCATACTCAATGCATATGAACTCTATGGCATACGTAATGCACACATACGAAGATGGACACACACGAAGATATGAACAAGGCATACACAACGCGACAATCAAACATGCGACAACATGGATATGGCATACATAATGCGAGATGGACTTAAACTAAAATGAATGGGCCTTAGCCACACTCAAATTAGTGGCCAAACATGACGGAATGAAAGGTAGGAACACTCATGCAAACATGTCTGATGCAAGGGACTGAACCTAAGGCATCAAATGCCACTCTACCAAAGCATGGCAAGGGATGAAATATGGCATACAATCATACATTTTTCAACTCTGAAATGATATGCAAGATGGTCCCGAATCATGCAAATATGTCGCACAATACATGCTAGATGGCCCGAATACCGAAACTAGTGAAGTGCGTTACACTAGAGGTACACAAAGAATTGCACAAATGGAAAAACCAGCCCCAAGCAGACCCTAGGCAAGTCCAAGAAAGTGGGAAAATGGCCTAAAATGATGGCTCAACATGTATAGAAATGAAACACATGCAATGGTCCAAAAACGAGGCAAACTAGCACGACTCTCAAACGCATTTAAAGAGTGGAAAAGATGGGAATATGGCATACATGTAAGCTCTGAAATATGATGCACAATGCCCCCAAAACATGGAAACACCTCAACATAAGCATGCGATAAGCTCCAAAACTCAAAGCTAGGCAAGGTTATTGAACTACAACCATGCATAGCAAGTATTATTTGACCATGAGGCATAAAAACAGAGCTAAGGCAGTCTAAAACATGCACAAAATCAGTTTAAAGCATAGCCAAAAGGTGCTAGAATCAAGGACCAAAATAGCATGCAACACAAGCTAGTAAAGAGGATTTGCACTACAAGTATATGAGGAAATCAAGTGGCCACCAAACCACCAAAATTTAGAGGTATGACATGCCAAATAAAGCCCAAAAATCCACTGAAATATGGTCCATGCCTGCAAGAATGATAGGCTCCTTTGATAGGCTATAAAGAGGGTTGTTCTACACATGCAAGATGGACACCTAAAATGGAAAAATGGGCTCTGGACAGAGCCTATGCAGGTCCTAAAACCCACCAAAAAAGGCCTGAAACATATCTTGGAAACATGCAAATAAGGGCTCCTTTGTTAGGCCAAAAGTGCTAGTTAACAAAACAAGGGGTGAGAGGGTCAAGGGTCACCCCTCTCTGATTTTGGTGCTCAAAAACACATAATAACCACTGAAAATCTGCTGGATTTCAGTGGTCAAAAGGGCCAACAAAGCTCAACACAAAGGCCATAATGCACGGCTTAAAGCAAGATGAAATGAAGCATGCAAGGGGGTAGATGACCCCCAACAGAAAAATGGTCTCAAACAAACGTGTTAAGGACCTCAAAATAAGACTTTTTTTAGTTTATGAAAAAACCCAAATATGCTTGCAAACTAGGCTAAGAGATGGAACAAAACAATGCCAAAAAGAGGGAAATAGAGTGTTACCCTTGTAGCCAAAGGGACCAGCAGCTTCTGGACCGAAACAGCAAGCCTTCAACCTTTGAAAATGGGCTCCAAGATGCTTAGGTTGATAGTGGAGGTGTTGTGCTAGGAGGTGGTATGCAAAA
>NW_021025879.1:574437-585024 GCF_004153795.1 Camellia sinensis
CACGACGCAACCTGAGATAAATTCCAAACGCGCTAAAATCGTGTAAGGAAAAGAACACTCAAACCACGCTGAAATTGTGAGAGGAGGTCCAAAACAAACTACCCAGCGCGTCTACAACGCAACCTGAGATAAAACCCACCCAGGCCCGCACATCAGGCTTCCTGAGATAAATTCCAAACACACTGAAATCGTGTAAGGAATGGGACACTCAAACCACGCTGAAATCGTGAGAGGAGGTCCAACAACCTATCAGGTGCGTGCTCAGCGCAACCTGAGAAAGTCCCGGAGGACAACGATCCTAAACGCAGCTCGACGTAAAAGGATAAATGATACAAGATAACACAAGATGTAAATAAATGCAATAAGTGTGATTATACGGTACATGTTACAAGCAATGTAGAGCATGATGTTTAGGGAATGCAATAAACAAACAAAGTGGCACTTTAGAGAGCACCTCATGGAATGAGTGGCGGAAAACCGCTTTACTCTGACGGGGATCTCTTCTTGTATTCTTCAAATACTTACCTTCAACTCACAGTACAAAGGTCTCGAAATGTTGACAAGGGGTAGCTTCTGCATACAGAAACCACAAATGTCGTTTTCCTTCCTGATCATATTCACAACTTTCCCTCATTGCAAACATAGCCGAGATAACTTTGACGGGGAGTGGTACTCAGGGAGAACACTTCTGATCGCCATTCTAGCCTAAAACAGTGAAACAGTCAACACAGTATTCTGTTCACTTTGAACACACAGCTCGGATCAGCACACTGCTCATTCTAAACACGCAGCTCATAACACAATATTCGGTTTATTCGGCACACAGCTCACAACACAACACTTTGTTTGTTTGGCGCGCGGCTCACAACATAATATTCTGTTCATTCGGCACGCAGCTCGAAACACAGCACACGGCACTTTTGGGCGCACAGCTCATTTCGAGCACGCAGCTCATTTTGGGCACACAGCACATTTCGGGCACACAGTACATTTCGGGCACGCAGCACATCTTGAGCACACAGCTCATTTCGGGCACACAGCACATCTGGAGCACACAGCTCATTTCGGGCACATAGCTCATTTTAGGGCACACAGCACATTTTTCGAGAACACAGCTCATGTTTCGGGAACATAGCTCATTTCGGGCACACAGTTCATTTCAGGGCACACAGCACATTTTTTCGGGCACGCAGCACATTTGGGGGCATGTAGCTTATTTCGATTCTGAACCCACAGCTCATACACTTCATGTTGAACACGCAGCTCACACATTTCAATTCTGAACACACAGCTCATACACTTCATGTTGAACACGCAGCTCACACATTTCAATTCTGAACACACAGCTCATACGTTTGAACACACAGCTCACACTTTTCAATTTTGAACACGCAGCTCAAATACTTCATGTTGAACACGCAGCTCACACATTTCAATTCTGAACCCACAGCTCATATGTTGAACACGCAGCTCACACTTTTCGATTCTGAACACACAGCTCATATACTTCATTTTGAACATGCAGCTCACACATTTCAATTCTGAACACACAGCTCATATACTTCATTTTGAACACGCAGCTCACAAATTTCACTTTGAACACGCAGCTCATGAATTTTCATTTCTGAACATACAGCTCATTCACTTCATTTTGAACACGTAGCTCACGAATTTCACTTTGAACATGCAGCTCATACATTTTCATTTTTGAACACGCAGCTCAAAACACAACACTGCTTGATCTGAACACACGGCTCATAACACAGTATTCTTTTAATTTTGAACACACAGCACCTTCTGAACATACAGGATGCGATGATGGAACTTGCAGAAGTTGAAACAAACTAAGATGCCCGACATTTTCCCTTTTTTTCTTTTGCTTCGAAGTCTGGAACCTATATGGTTTCAGATAGGTCCTGGTTTTACTGCTCCCACATGACCCAGGTTGAACCCTGTTGTTTTCGAAAGAACAAAATCTCGTTTTGCACAAATGTGGAGAACAGCACGGCACTCTGAGGACAAAACGATTTCTTTTCTTTTTTTTTTTGAAATTGAGAGTGAGAATAAATTCTCAACTGGGTATTGAGCCTACGACTGAACACAACACACCACGACTCAACAACAAAGAGAAAGACAAGGTAAGACAACCTAAACACATCTATAGACACCCGAAACGACTCAAAACAAGAATCGAGACAGTCAAAACGACTGACACGACCCACAGACATGTTCCAATGGCAAGAGACCTCTTAGTGCACGAGGAGCCAGTTTCTTCAGGTATTATTCCCACCCTTTCTTATTTATGATTCTCACATCACTCGGTCCTCAAGCTCGATTTTTCTCTCGAAACCCTTTCCTCGTTTTTCCTCTCAAAGCACATCTCTCCATTCTTCAATCTCTCATTTTTTATCCCTCCCCCTGGGTGATTAATGGATAAACAAGATAGTTGTGGGTTTATGCCCAACATTATCAGCTCGCAGCTACTTCTTCCAGTGACGTCTAGTCGGTGCCCTGGATGAGGGAGTGGAATGCATTGATCCATTCCAAATCGTACTTCGCACTTGGCTTGATACCTCACTGTTTGAAGGATGAGAGAGCTTTTAGCCCTTCATTGTTATCCTCAATTGTGCCCTTTTCTGGCAGATAGAATGCCCTTCTTGGCAAGTAGAGTGCCCTTTCTGGCAAGTAGAGTGCCCTTTTCTGGCAAGTATGTTGACAACGGGGAAAAGACAGAACACCTGACTCAACTGTTCCCCTAGTTCATTATTTTGACCATTTTTTGTTTTTGTTTTTGCTTTCTACTAAAAAAATTTTGGCCAATATGAGGGTTAGATTAACACACTTGTTCGATTTTTTGATTTGAAATCATGCAAGTTAGGTTTTGAGTACTGAAAATTTTCCTTTTTGGGTCCAAGAAATGGTCTATTTTTGGAAAAGTGGAATAATTTTCGAGAGAATTAGTCAACCTCAGTAAAAATTCTCAAAACTGTTTTTGCAAACGGCCACTGCTCAACGAGCACGGAGCCTACTCTTGAGATGCACAACCTCAGATCCGAAGGAGAATTGCCCCTTGTCTGAATGGCACTGCATGGCAACGGAAAGTTGCCCCTTGTTTGAATGGCACCGCAGTGCATCGTATGGCAATAGAAAGTTACCCCTTTGTTTGAATAGCACCGCAGCACACTGTAACCAGTTTTCAAGGTGACGATCACAACCGAACTCTCGGATACAGAGAAAACAACGATGATCAGAACCATTACATGGACACAGTCAAATTTGAAGTGTTTTACGGCTGGACTTCAGAATGAAGTTGTCTACGTATCCCAAAGATGGGAATCAAGACTTACGTAGTTCCGGGGGGTTAAGGTACACTCGGTTATTAACCTCTCCTTTTGTACTCTAACTTTTGCCAAGGCCACCCTTTCTGGGTTTTCAACCTTGCGAGCTTTGTTCTTCTTTTCTTTTCAATTCTTTTCATTTCTTTTCTTCTTTTTTCTGTTTCATCTTTTCTTTTCAATTTCTTCATTTTTCTTCTTTTTTTCTTTTTTTTTATTCTTTGCATTTTTCTTTTTTCTTTTTTTTGTTCTTTTTCTTCTTTTTCTTGCTCTAACTTTTGCCTGGGTCGCCCTTCCAAGTTTTCGGCCCAGCTAGCCTCTCAAGGGTAAAAGTGTAGCTTTGTCCATGTCAAATGGTTTTGAGATCCTGAAGTCATCTGAATCCAGGAGAATGACTGATGTTCACTGATGATGTAGGAGTCCATCCAATGGGGGCTGAATTTGCCCCTAATGTTGCGGATAGGAACTCAATTGTCCTTCAGCACAAACTTTCTTCTTTCCTCCCTTCTAGGATTTGGCATTCTTGCCAGTCTTCATTAATTTGCAGAATGATCCATCTTCGGCTCTTCGAGCGCATCTGACATTTTGCCACGAGTTCAAGGGCTGCTTTTGATCTAGCTTTGCAAGCTTCCTTTGATCACATCAGATATTCTCGCCCCTAGTTCATGGGCTACTTCTGATCCGGCCACACGAGCCTTACATTATGGTTGACCGTTGAACATTCTGAATTAAGGTTCAAGGTTTGGAAGCAAAGGGGTTGAGTCTTGAGGCTGAGAGCGATCCTAAGCTGCACAATCTCGAGAGCGATTCCACACAGGTCTTTGCAGGACTACGCAAAACATTTTTTGAAATCTTTTAAGAAAGCGACTAATCACTCGCACGGAAGACAATGTGAAATCAATCTGGATCAAGCCAGGATCCTTCTCAGTACTCACATTAACAAGCATGATCTCATTCATTAAGGGCTTAGCACGCCTCTCTTTCTCTCAATTGATCAAATTTTTGCAAATCCCGAGGAATTCTTTCCTCTTCATTTTCATCATAGTGTTCAAAAAGTTTTGAAAAACTTAGGTCAATCAATAATTTCAAGGCACAGAAGAGCGGGTGAAATGTACTGCCATTTCATTCTAAACTTGCTGGCACAACAGACTCAAAGTAAAAATAAGCACAAAGTACGAAAAACCACTGCTGCTTCATTCAGATCTTCTAGTGTAACTGGCTCCACGGCAGGAATAGACTCAAAAAGAAAGCAAAGAGACAAACACAAAACAAAATAGTGGCATCCGAGGTAACATCCCCGGAATCATTCGACTCCTACACAACAGGACTGACTCGATACAACAAGACAGACCTTAACAAAAAGACTGACTCAAAACAAAGAGACAGACTCAAAATAACACAACTGAACTGACCTAAATACCCAAGTCAGAAACCGCAAATGCTCAAAACAGTGCGTGCCATACGCCATATTTGAAGTAAACCGAGCGCCGCTGCAGGTGGTTCACCCCCTAATCACATCACATTATCCTTCAGATTCACTAATCCAGTGACGATAGACTTTGCTGAGCTTGGTGGGAGGACGACCCCGTTGTCAAACAAATCCTGTACTTCGTGGCGAAGACGGAAGCAATTGTCGGTGGTATGACCAGTCTGCTGATGGTACACACAGTACTGGGTAGCAGCATGACCCGGTGGAAGATGAGCAGGGAGAGGCCGAGGCTCAAGGGGTTTAAGATGCCCCTTTTCAGCAAGGATTTGAAGCGCCTTAGACAAAGGCATATGGAGGGCATGAAAGACCCTATGACCTCGGGGTGGGTACTTCGAGGTTTATGGATTTTTGTTGGGCGCACTAACAAAAGGGTCAGCAGGTGCTAGCTTGGTTTGTCGATCTCTTCCGAGTGCAGGATTAGAGCTCAAAGGATCGTTTCTGGTACGACGGACCTTCTCTCGATTTTCCCCTTGGCTTGAACTACTCTCACTCTGAGTGGGGAAAGTGTCATCCACAGTTTTATAGCAACAACGAGCACCTGCTGTTTATTCAGTCCTCCGACTTTCAAAGCCTCAATAGCCCACAAGAGTTGTTCGTAGGGATCAGTGTCCACTTTCACCTTGTTCTTACCACTCACCTCGGCTTGGTAGAAGGCTTGAGTTGCTACATTAGAGTGGAGCCCCGTTGTTGTCGACATGCCATTGTCAGAACTTGGGATGGCATCAGGTTGGCTGAGTTCGATTACAATTCGCCCCAGTAGCGGGGGCTCCTCCGGTATGAAGTTCCTGGCATATGATGTGGTTGGTGGCGAAGCAGACATTCCGTAGGCTAGATCAGCCACGGATCTCTGAAGATCGCCAATCATTCCCATCAACTCGAAAGTGGTGGGCTTACGGGTTTGAAATAACTGGGGTTCCCACATCGGATGTACGGCAGGTGACCTAGGTGGGTGTGGCACTTCAACGTCGATATCACCCTGTATGATGATTCCCTGGTTTAATGCGGCTTCCATAACCACTATTTCCTCTGAATTCTGTGTCATCACGAGTCCGCTGAACTGATCGGAGGTGATGTGACTGGTGACTGACGGATCAGATGAACCGGTGAGCCCTAACTGGCCTTTCTCTGCTTTGCCTCAGTGAAGGAAGATACTGACTGCTCTGAACTGAATCTTCGAACTGAAAGAGAAAACAGGCAGCCGCTCAGCCCAATTTCACTAGGACAAATATAGGCATGGCTGGATAACTATATTCAACCACTGATCACTGTTTCCCAAATTACTGCCCCAAAAACTGAATCTGATACCCGCAGATAACTGATTCCCAAAATACTAAACTGGTGCCCGCAGGCCTGATACCCAAACTTGTAAACTGAAACATGCATTCCTGTAGAGACACACTCTAAAAGCGCATAGCAAACAAGTGAGAGCCAAAACACCCCTATGTTGGGGTAGGGTTTCCCTGTCCTATTTTGTCAGGAGCTAGGGTTTCACTACACACACAGCGGTTTCAAACAACCTACAATCGGGTAAGCAACATGTCCTAGTTTGGAATGGTCACTATGGATTCCGAACATGCACTAGGTCGAATGGTCAAAAAGGGTGCCCCGGTAAAAATCGGGGTTTGTGTTCCCATCATGGCAGAGCCCGTAACCAGTCAGCCTTATGGCACGCTTCTCAAAGTGAGCCTCTGACAAACCGTTCAGGAATAGCAGATGGCAAACACGGTATCCTAGGCGCACCAATGCACATGCAATGCAAAAAAACACATAAGTGTAGTCAAAATAAGATATCATGAGTTCGAGTCAGGTTCTCTAACTCCCCAGCAGAGTCACCAGAAACTGTAGACATCCCCGAACGTCCCGGGAGGGAATCCCGTTTTGTTTATTTAGGCTTACTACAGTTCGGAACTCAATGTCACGGTCCTATATCTAATCTCACAGAGTGCAATGCAAGACCGATGAATCATCAAAGAGTCCAAATCCGGCAAATCATTTTGAAAACCAGATTTTTAGAAAAAAGTGCTAAACTTGGACTGCTTTGACAGATACAGAGTCGCCACCCAAATATTTTATTTTGAGGGAATTTAGGAAACCCTGACTCGTGCCTAAGGCCACGTGTCCGTCATCACCAAAGTTGCCTCAGCTCAAGAACTTGGGCACGATTGGGGAAGGTCACTTCGTGAGCACCCTCGCTCGCCCGATCAAAGATCAGCTTCTACTAACCATGATATCGAGTTTTGAAAACATTATGTGCTCTTATTCCGGCTATTAGCCTAGAATTACTATGTGATGCGCACAGCATACAAGTATAGACTAAATTGCCTAAATTGGAACAAAGCATCGCGTATCCGTTTGTTTTGAAAATGGATTGAAGTTTGCTACTCGCGAGTAGGCTAAAACACGGGTTTCGATGAATTATTCCAATTTAAGCAACCCAACCTTCACCCACAGGTATTCAGGTAGTTATATCACATAAGAACATAGCCTCATGGTAAGCATGCTATCATGGCAGTCACTCACACGCATGCAAGGATGCTAAAGCATAAACACTTACCGAGTACTCCGAGCCAAAGAAAGAAGCTAATTAGAAAACATGCACGAATCCTAACTATGCTGAAATGCCTAATGCAACCCATACAAGAATGCAACTAAGGTAGGCTCAGTTATTCTAAGATGGCATATGAGATGCTACAGGTAACATGTATTCAACTTGAAATTGAAATACGATGCAGTTAGTATGATGCGCCGAGCCTGGTGCATGCAAAACAGATGAATGGATGCAAACATACGAGCATAAGGATGCTAATTGAAACGTGCCCTAAAACTAACCATCATAAGCTGGTAAATAAAAGGAAGAAAGACGTGGGGTTGGAAGACATACATCACACGCACGCACACTTATTACAACGTTGCCCTCCTCGGAGGATCCGAATAAATAATACACAACGAAATGAATAACTAACTACAGCTAATTATTACATAACGCTGACTAATTAACAAATTTAACTAAGCAAGCAATAAAACTATCGTGCAAGCTACATGAAATGGACTACCTCAGCTCTGCCTTGGATGGCAATGAATGCATGCATGCTTGAATTGCTTTGCCTCGACTCGCCTTTGTTTGCAATTGATTTCAGAAAGTTGCACGAGGCTCCAGAGAGATGAAACTCCACCTAGGGAAGCTATGGGAAGGCTGCCGACCAAGCTATGGACAAGGGAGACCACTTGCCGACCACCCTTGGTGGTGAAGACCAGAAAAGGTAGTCGGCCTGCCAGAAAACCTGGTCGGCCGACCAGTTCATCTTCTTGGTTTCTACTTTTTCTGCAACAAAGGCAAGAGAGAGAAAAGGCAAGGTATTTTCAACATATGTGTGCCCGACCACTCTCCCCGTCATTGCATAAGCTCTAGGGAGTGTAGTCCTCGATCCTCGTACCACCAATCACGCATCTCGATGCATGATGGTCGAGGAGTCGGATTGCACAACTCGATGTAAAATGAATGCACATATAAACACAACAAGGCCTAAACTCCATCATGGGTAATCCGGAGTGTCGGCGACCGAGAATCGAAGCACGTTTCGTCACTTTGAGTACGAAACGTCCCTCATTTCCCGTGTTTGGACTAAACCCTACTCCAAACACTATACAATATACATGGCATACACAATGCGACTAGCATGCAACCCTAAATGCAATGCAACTAAGACATGCTAGCATACGAAGGATGATATGTAAACACGCAACTAGCATACACAATGCTATGAACTAACAATGGCATACTCAATGCATATGAACTATATGGCATACGCAATGCACATGAACTATATGGCATACGCAATGCACACATACGAAGATGGACACACATGAAGATATGAACAAGGCATACACAACGCGACGATCAAACATGCAACAACATGGATATGGCATACATAATGCGAGATGGACTTAAACTAAAATGAATGGGCCTCAGCCACACTCAAATTAGTGGCCAAACATGATGGAATGAAAGGTAGGAACACTCATGCAAACATGCCTGATGCAAGGGACTGAACCTAAGGCATCAAATGCCACTCTACCAAAGCATGGCAAGGGATGAAATATGGCATACAATCATACATTTTCCAGCTCTGAAATGATATACAAGATGGTCCCAAATCATGCAAATATGTCACACAATGCATGCTAGATGGCCCGAATACCGAAATTAGTGAAGTGCGTTACACTAGAGGTACACAAAGCAATGCACAAATGGCAAAACCAGTCCCAAGCAGACCCTAGGCAGGTCTAAAACAGTGGGAAAATGGCCTAAAATGATGGCTCAACATGCATAGAAATGAAGCATATGCAATGGTCCAAAAACGAGGCAAACTAGCACGACTCTCAAACACATTTAAAGAGTGAAAAACATGAGAATATGACATACATGTAAGCTCTGAAATATGATGCACAATGGCTCCAAAACATGGAAACACCTCAATATAAGCATGCGATACGCTCCAAAACTCAAAGCTAGGCAAGGGTATTGAACTACAACCATGCATAGCAAGTATTATTTGACCATGAGGCATAAAAACAGAGCTAAGGCAGTCCAAAAAATGCACAAAATCAGTTTAAAGCATAGCCAAAATGTGCTAGAATCAAGGACCAAAATAGCATGCAACACAAGCTAGTAAAGAGGATTTGCACTACAAGTATATGAGGAAATCAAGTGGCCACCAAACCACCAAAATTCAGAGGTATGACATGCCAAATAAAGGCCAAAAACCCACTGAAATATGGTCTATGCATGCAAGAATGATAGGCTCCTTTGATAGGCTATAAAGAGAGTTGTTCTACACATGCAAGATGGACACCTAAAATGGAAAAATGGGCTCTGGACAAAGCCTATGTAGGTCCTAAAATCCACCAAAAAAGGCCTGAAACATGGCTTGGAAACATGCAAATAAGGTCTCCTTTGTTAGGCCAAAAGTGCTAGTAAACAAGACAAGGGGTGAGAGGTTCACCCCTCTCTGATTTTGGTGCTCAAAAACACATAATAACCACTGAAAATCTACTGGATTTCAGTGGTCAAAAGGGCCAACAAAGCTCAACACAAAGGCCCTAATGCATGGCTTAAAGCAAGATGAAATGAAGCATGCAAGGGGGTAGATGACCCCCAATAGAAAAATAGTCTCAAACAAACGTGTTAAGGACCTCAAAATAAGACTTTTTTTAGTTTATGAAAAAACCCAAATATGCTTGCAAACTAGGCTAAGAGATGGAACAAAACAATGCCAGAAAGAGGGAAATAGAGTGTTACCCTTGTAGCCAAAGGGACCAGCAGCTTCTGGACCGAAACAGCAAGCCTTCAACCTTTGAAAATGGGCTCCAAGATGCTTAGGTTGATAGTGGAGGTGTTGTGCTAGGAGGTGGTATGTAAAAGGGGCAAGAACTATGGAGCTTTGAAGCTAAAATATAGAGATAAAGGGAGAGATATAGTGTATGCCCATAAACCAACTTCTCAACCCTTGCAAAGGAAGAGGAGCTCTTCTTTTATAGAGGAACAAAGGTCCAAGCTTCTTGAGGAAGCTAGAGTAAAAGGGGTCAAACTTCTTGAGGAAGCTAGAGCCAAAGGGTCAAGCTTCTTTAAAAAGCTAAAAAAGGTTCATGCTTCTCTTAGAAGCTTAGAGCAAAGGGCCAAGCTTCTTTAAGAAGCCAAAACAAGGTTGCCAATCCTCCATACACGTGCAAGAGGATGCAGTCTGTGCCTTCCAACTGGCACAC
>NW_021025879.1:588237-613789 GCF_004153795.1 Camellia sinensis
TTGAGAGAGAGAGAGAGAGAGAACTGAATGTGAGCTGGAGAAGCTTTTTCATGATCAACTCCATTGCTTTCAAAGAGAATTGAATCTAGACAAAAGCTTCACCCAAGAGAGTGATTTGAGGTATTTGTAGAAGATGGGATTTGAGATGGGAGTTGATATTGTGGTGGTGGAGCAACACAGAAGAAGATAAAGAAGAAGAGAGAAACAGATGGAGGGAAAGGAAAGTCGGGCCACTCAAGCCTCGAAATAGTCGAGCTACCTAGCGAGATTGGTTCTTCGGTGGATTCTGAGGAACTTGGGCCTGAAACTTTGGTGCATTCCGGAGTGCCTCATCATTGTGGATTCGACATCAGCGTTGTGGATTCAACGTTAGACTAGACAATTCCGAGGTAAAGACAGTGGTGTAAAGAAGCACATTAGGGTCGGTTCAATTAGGGTGTGGATTCACTAGGTAATTAAGAGTACACTTGTGTAATTCTTTTTTCTCTTTTTAGTGAATTGTTTTGTGGCTTTAGCTTGTGGTTTTTTTATCACAATTAGTTGCGCTCTAATTGTGACTTTTTCACGTTAAATCGTTGTGTCGATATATGTTTGATTGTTTGATTGGGATTATTATTTATTGTTTAAAATTGAAATTAATCACAAATCAATATCTGAGAGATTTTTAAGATTTTTCAAAAAGAACTGAAAAACATTAAAACCTACTAATCTTAAGACGAAACCATCGCTGCCCTCATCTCCTCCTTCAAAGAGGAACTTTGACACACCTTCGGATGAATGCGCACAAGATGTCTCGAACACATAACTTTGAACTAAAGTGGCCAAGTCTCACACAAAGGCGCAATACAACCTTTTAGATGCTATTTTCAGTATAGCTTCCTTGATTGGATTATATAAGCCTCTAATGACGGAGTTTGAAGGCTCAAAAATTGATTTGAGATTAGGCTAAACTGCCTTAGGGTTTCACTTTCCATGCAACTAGCCTTAAAACATAAAAATAGACCGCCACCTAGTAAAATACCAAAAGACAACTAGTCTGCCACTTCGAGATGGCTAGTTCAACCATGTGAAAGCCTTCTTCAGTAGAGGGATGAACGGTTTTTGTTCGTGATTTTTAAGATTTTTAAGTTTCAAAATGTGATTCTTGGGCTTAAACCTTCAAAATATTTTGAAAATGCTTTTATTTAGTAATTAAATAGGGGAAATTATCAGAAATTCCTATTTACCAATTTATTACTCCATTTGGTCCCACATTCATTCTTTTGGATTGACAAGTCCTGTTTGGCATGTTTTGTGGACAGCCAGGTCCCATTTTGAATTTATGTGATATGTGTGTGGACAGGTTTATCCCTTCTTTTGTTTTTTTTTATAGAGGTGTTTATTGGGATTGAATGCAGATTTTGTGGGATACGTTTGCTGATCCACGTTTGGTAATTTGGATCTCATGTTTTGGGGTGTGATACATTAGGGGATGTAGGTGGAAGGAGTTTTGTGAACATTGCAACATTAAAATGAAAGCACAACGTGAACCTAACAATGAACAACATCGAGATTATCGAACCCCACACAGCATGAAACAACGAGCCTCTGATCTATACAATGCCCAACAATGAACAACATCATGAACCCAACAATGAACAACAACATGAACCCAACAACGAACAACATCGTCAAATATTCCCTCAATCTATACAATGCCGAAATTGCAATGTTTTAATCATCGAACCCCACACAACATGAAACAACAAGCCTCTGATTGACGGATGAGCCAAAATCTTGATCTGCGGTGCCCATCCGATGCAGACTCTTCCTCTGCCAAAAGTCCGGCGTTTGAATTCCGGCAGTACTTAGGCATGAACAAACACAAGCAAAGTACCATTATTTTCTATGGGAGCAGAGACCCAGAAACCAAAGACTCTAAAATTGAATGGTTGTGTGAGAGTATTTTCCTCTATGATCACAAACCAGGTTTTTCTCGACTATTAGTGATCAAAGCAGACAAAATTGAAAAAATGGAAAATCAAATTGAAAGATAAACAAGAAGAGAGAGAGAGGGGGGGAGAGAGACAGAGAACAAATTAAAGAAGAGTGAGAATAGGCATGTACTCAGAGGTTAAAGCTGGTAGCATATGCTTCATCTTCATTTCTGGAATTCATCAGTTACAAGTCCATTGGTTTTTTCTCAAAGCCCATAAAAATGGCAATTCCGATGACTCTACCCCGGTGGCTATCTCCTAAGTCTGGTCTCTGTTGAGTTTGCATTCAATTCCGAATCCAACGAACACCAAGGATTTGGGTTTCTATTCATCCAACCATTCGAAGATCTTACTCCACGGGCCGTCGTGTGTGGCGGCAATTCGAGTTTTGTTTGGTTTTTTCGATGAAAGAAACCTAGTGAGAATCACCGGCTTATCGATCATCTTCCCAAACAAATCGAAGTACTCGCCTTCGATCTTCAAAGTTACCAAAAGTGGATAATTGTAACAAAACGTAGGGCCCTTCACCACTGATTCATCTTTTCAAATGGGAGATGATTGCCCATCTATAAATATGAATGCAAGTTGGATTTCTGGGTTGGTGGGTTGAGTCACGTGACAACACACCCCCCAACGTGACATAACCCCACTCACTCCATCTATTTCACGTCCCACATCACGTGTCTGTAACCTACACCGTCCAAAAAGAGTACTATTACCTTCTTTTTGGAACGTGAATCTCACACACCCCTTCCCGTAAATACACGCGGGTCTACAAACTCAAATTAACACTTTAATGGCAAAATAGTAAACAAACAATCCAACGGACTAAACGGTTTAAAAGAAAACAATTAGAACCACATGATCTACAAGATGACAAAATAGGATTTACTGGTCAATTCCCCAATTAAATAAGCTCCACTTTAAAATAATCTAAATTATAAAAATAAAAATAAACAATGTTCAATTCTAGTATATAAATTTTGTGAAAATGCCATTTCACCTTATTTATCGAAAACTGACGAGCAATTAGAAAATGACCACCAAATCTTCATTTTGAATCAGATTTTGAAGAATTTTATATAATTAGAAAACTCTTTGAAATCTACGGTTTGAATTTGGCCAATTTTAGAAATAACTAATAAATTTACAAAAAGAATCGTGCAAAAACAAAACACTGTTTCGAGATTGCAAGAGGTAAAGGAGGGTATGAAAGGGACTAAACCCTGGGAATCCAATAAGGCTCGACAGGTCTGGAAATGGTTGGTGGAGGTGTTTAGCTAGGCTAAAATCCAGCAAAAGGGCATCTGATTCCCGGTGAAAGGTGTTAAATCAAGAGTTCCATATTATCTCATTTTCATCATCGGGCAACTTTCTCAAAGCAATGTCATTTACTATAGTTAACCAAAATGGAGTGTCATATTCAAAATTAAAGTTTAAAATTAAGTAAATTAAAATGCAATTATCAAATTGACACAAGAAACAAAACAAAATATAAAGACTAGACTGTAAATTGTTCTAAAACTTGTATATTTAAAACGACAGTTCAATTCTAGTATATAAATTTTGTGAAAATGCCATTTCACCTTATTTATCGAAAACTGACGAGCAATTAGAAAATGACTACCAAATCTTCATTTTGAATCAGATTTTGAAGAATTTTATATAATTAGAAAACTCTTTGAAATCTACGGTTTGAATTTGGCCAATTTTAGAAATAACTAATAAATTTACAAAAAGAATCGTGCAAAAACAAAACACTGTTTCGAGACTGCAAGAGACAAAGGAGGGTATGAAAGGGACTAAACCCTGGGAATCCAATAAGGCTGGATAGGTCTAGAAAAGGTTGGTGGAGGTGTTTAGCTAGGCTAAAATCCATCAAACGGCATCTGATTCCCGGTAAAAAGGTGTTAAATCAAGAGTTCCATATTATCTCATTTTCATCATCGGGCAACTTTCTCAAAGCGATGTCATTTACTACAGTTAACCAAAATGGAGTGTCATATTCAAAATTAAAGTTTAAAATTAAGTAAATTAAAATACAATTATCAAATTGACACAAGAAACAAAACAAAATATAAAGACTAGACTGTAAATTGTTCTAAAACTTGTATATTTAAAATGGGACCTATTTTAGTGAAAATGTTTCAAAAAAAAAAAAATATTTGTATAATATTACTCTTTTAGGACAAATGCACTCATTAATTTGTAAAGCTACCAATAATTATTGTTTGGAAATATTTCCCTTAAATCAAATGAAAAGTTATTTTCAGGTGAGTTAATAATTATGGGAAGCTTTGTTAATTATGCCTCTACTTACACATATCTCACTTCAACACCAATAATCATGAGAATTAATGAGATTGAGGTCTCGTTTGGGAACTCCCCATTTTAGTCAAAAAGTCAAAGTTATTAAATTAGTCAAAAAGTCAACAATTTATACCAAAAAGTCAAATATTCTCTTTTTTCTCTACTTTTTGCACATCTTTTCGTAAAAAGCTAAAAAGTCATCACAAACATACTGGTTTTTTTTAGCTCAAATTTTAACCAAATAGTCAAAAAGTTACTAAATTAACATGTTCCCAAACGAGGCCTGAGATTCATTTTTATTTGTATAATATTACTCTTTTAGGACAAATGCACTCATTAATTTGTAAAGCTACCAATAATTATTCTTTGGAAATATTTCCCTTAAATCAAATGAAAAATTATTTTCAGGTGAGTTAATAATTATGGGAAGCTTTGTTAATTATGCCTCTACTTGCACATATCTCACTTCAACACCAATAATCATGAGAATTAATGAGATTGACATATTTGGGTCCACTCCACGTTAGTTTATTCCCAAATTCTCCTATTCGGGTAACGGTATGTTTTTCGGGTACCATTTCAAAATTATCGTGAAAATATTATATATGTATTAAAAATATTTTTTAGTAACAAATAATTTAAACATATAACATATTTAAGTATATAATTTAGCCATCTAAAGTTATATTGTTTTGTTTTCTTAAGCAAATAACGTATATATATATATATAATAAAACAAAAAGTTCAGGTGTGTTGTTCAATTCCACCGGAATTATATTTTTTGGCCAATATTTGCCGGTATTTATGGAATTTGCCGTACTCACTAAGAAGTTAACTGGCATGGTATTATCCTATTTATATTCCGTCTTTTTTCGAGTATAGTATGATACATGTTTGACAACTATGGTTTCAAAAGGCTTCAAAAATTGTTAGATCATGTAAGAATATGTACCCTCCACAAATGACAGATTATCATCCCCATGTTATCTTCCAAATACAAAATCTAAGTCAATCACAAGGGAAGGTAAACCTTGACAATACCTATTAGTATATGAAAATTGATCATTAAGAAAAATTATTGCACTTGGATAATACACCTTAATTAACTTACCCAACCCATATGTATTGATGGTATAATGGAGGACAAAAATAGGTGACATTAGACCCACTTTATAATAATAATAATATATACAATTGAAAATATCTTTGCAAACTGAAAGATTAAAGGCAATGCCATTAAACTCATGATCCACATCTCATACTTCTCCACCCCCCCCCCCCCCCAAGATGATTTTGTTCATAGTATAATAATTAAAGTGAAGAAAACATTTTAGGTCTATTGACTCTATTCAGAAAACAAAAGTGTTTCAAAACAAAAATAAAAATAAAAATAAATAAAATGAAAAGAAGAATGAAAAGGAATAAAGAGTTTGGGTGAATTATTGCTACCAAAGAAGCCATATATATATTTGTCATGAATAGATGCTTTTAGTCCTGCCCACCAAACCAATGCTTTTATTTTTATTTTGGTGGTGTGTATGTTTCTATTAATCTTATTCCATAATGATGATTCTTGAAAATAGCTAGGCATTGGCAATGGCTTTTGATGAAGATCACTTTTAATTGAGATGAGAGAGAGAGAGAGAGAGAACAAAAAGAAATCATAGATTCTGTATGAAATGACATGGTCCCTCCTGAATGCGGTGGTTAAGTGAATTGTGTACACTGTCTGAGTTGAATACTTTTCTTTAATGAACAATAGCTTTCAACTTGGGCCTTTGCTGTGCTTGTGGTGGAATGTACACTAAAAAGTTCCACTTACGGCCGGACTTGGTCTGGCTGGTGACGTTCGTTTTCCTTTCTTTGTGCCATTTGTTGTCAAGTAGCTCTCTCTCTCTCTCTCTCTCTCTCTCCCACCCACCCATTTGCTATTTTTGTCAATTCTTGGAAAATAAATTTAATAATGTTGAGAATACCAAATTTTCTACTAAATAAATGATCAAATGTCTCACATGAGTGTGATTTTTGTGAATCCACCCATGTAAAATATTTGATCATTCATTTGATAAAAAATTTGAAATTTATAACATTTTTCAAATAAATTTGTTTTTCAATTGCGTGACTGAAACACATTGTGTGGTTAGTTTAAAATAGTGAACTTCTCTCTCAAAAAGTGAAGTCAGGTGTTGTTTACATACTTTGAAAGTTTGTAAACAAAAGACCAATTTTCATTGATTTAAAATAGTGGAATCCATAATTTTAGGTGGGGTTAATACATTTTTGAGTATGAGATTATTTTGAGGGTTATTTACAGAGATTTTCTAAATTATTAAAAAATATCACTTTGACTTCTACAACTATAAAAACGCACAGATGAATCTCTAAATTATTGGCAGACCCTTTCCGTTAAACCACCGTGAGTTTAACTAATCTTTTGATATTTTTAAACAACACTAATTTATATATATATATAATGAATTTTTTTGTTTTATTTTTTTTTTTAAAATATTCTTTTTGTAAGAATATATGTACAAAGAATATTTAAAAAATAATAATAAAACAATAATAATTGATGAATGCTTATATTAAAAAAATTAAAAATAATAATTGAATATAAATATGTAGAGTGTTGAAGGATATTTTGTGCCCCAAAAATGTCAAAAGTTTAGTTTAATTCACAGTGTAATAATGGAATGAGTCAAAGTGGAAACGCCAATAGTTTTGGGGGTTCATTTATACGTTTTTATAGTTTAGGGGTCAAAGTAAAACATGTCAATAGTTAAAGTGGTTCATTGATTTATTTTTATAGTTTAGAAAGCCAAAATGATAATTTTTAATAATTTAAGAAATATCTGTATAAATAACTCTTGCTTTGAAACAGCACAATCTCTGTTTTCATTTTCTAAAAAGTGCATTAACTTCGTCAAAAATTGTGAACTCTACTATTTTTGACTAATTGGATTGTATGTTTTGTTCAGACACTTTCAAAAGTATGCCAATTCTTATGTTCTCTCCACCTCCCATTTGAAGGAGATGATAGATTTGTAAAACAAATCAAGTCATTTGAGCACATTTTAACTCGACTCAATTGATATATATATATATATATATATATATATTTTAAAAAGGGAATGGTTTTCCTTCAGTCTGATTAATCCGTAATCAGACTGGAAGGTACTGTTGGGCTAGTGTAGACTCACCACGGGTTCCGTTTCGATAATCTGAACCATTCAATGTGTAGAAATCGTCGAGTACTATATGTCTGTAAAAAAATCACATTGATCAAATATCGATAGCTACATGATTAAATCAATTTTGTATTTAAAAAATGGACGGTAAACATAAACAATTGACAGAAATCTGATCTGATGAGATAATCATCGATATCCGATTAATGTGATTTTTTACAGGAATATAGTACTCGACGAATTCTACGCATTGAACGGTTTTCGTATTATCGAAACGGGATCCGTGGTAGGCCTCCATGGACCCAACAGTACCTTCTAATCCGATCACAGACTGGAGAAAAGCCCAGTCCTTGTAAAAAAAAAAAAGCCAATTATTTAATTACAATTTATCTAAAATCAACCAAACATATTGTCAAAGTAGTGAAAAAAATTTAAGATAAAAGTTAAACAATGAACTAGTCTCTCCCCATGACCCAATGGTTTATGTGGAATATGGGCAAAGTGAAAGGCTACAATTACTTAATTTTAACTCTACGGCAAAGGTTGGTCGGTGTGTCGTTTGTACTTCCCAACAGACTTATCAATCTGTTTCTTTGGATAATTTAATCTCCCCATCAATTAAGATAATCGCAAACAAACACAAATAAAACATTAAAAGTAAACTTACAAAAGTAAAAGTTACATATATACTAGGTCGGTAGGCCCTTGCAAGGCAAGGGCGGGTCGGCTATGTTTTTATTTATTTTTATTAAAATTTATGTTTTATTTTATTTTAAGGTAGTATTTGTTTGTTGGAAGAGTAATATAGTGAAATAATCATTTGGTAGAGGTTAAAGAAGAATTAATTTATTTTAATTAAATGATAGAGGTAAAAAAAATAATGATTATTTGGTGTGTACTACAGTAATATCCATTTTAATTAAATGATAGAGGTTAAAAAATAATGATTATTTGGTGTGTACTACAGTATTATCTATATGTGTACATTTATCTCCCTCCGTCTCAATTTGTTGACCCCTTTTGAGAATTCTAACTTTGTAAGGGGTATGCAATCATTACACTTAAATTTAAATTTTAAAATATTTTTTCTCTAGTGTCCTTTTCTTTTCAAATTTTTAATATATTTATAATTACTCAAAAGGAGTAATTTTAGAAAATCGAATGTTTTTTACTTTGACATTTTTTTCGTAATATGTTTTGTTTTTTTCTTTTCCTCTCTTAGAGTTTGTATGATGTCACGTGTAAATAAAATTTCTCATATTTTTTCCTTTTTCCCTCCAATTGTTGGATAAAAATACCTCTTATTTTTAAAAAAAAAAAAAATAGCATGAAGTTCTTTTGAACAATTCAAAACATATTGGATTAATTTGAATTTTCTTATAAATGATATGCTCGACAAATCCTACAATATGAATGTTTGATTTATTTAATCTTCTACTCTATTCAATTTTGAAGAAAAATCTTATTTTGGGATAATAATCTCAACTAATACTTAATTAATTGAAATATAGGCCAAATATCATTAAATTTAGTGAAATAGAACGAAATTATTAATTTTTGAAAGTCTATAACACCATTTGTGATGTGTACTGAGAGTTTGTACGGTGTATAAATATAATTACCCAAATATGACCCCTCTATGAAAGTTGATTTTCCAAAATAACCCTCAAAATTCCACCCAAAAAAAAAAAAACAAAAAGAAAATGGCAAAATGGAGAATTAAAAAACAAGCCAATGACAAAATAGGAAATTCAAAACCCTTACATAATTGACCCAAAAACTTTACATAATTTTTTAAAACCCTTCACTCAAGGTCATTCCACCAACTAATAAAGGACAAAATAAAAAATAGAAACACAAGTTAAGGGCAAAATAGGAAAAAAAAAGTACAAACCACCAAAATGAAAGAGATTCTTATATATATAAGAAAGACGTACCCAATGCACGAAACTCTCGCTTAAGCGAGGTTTGGGGAAGGGTTGATGTACGCAGCGTTATCCTCGTACGCGGAAGGTTGTTTCCGCGACTCGAACCCTGTGACCTCCAAGTCACCAAGGGATAGTTTTACTGTTACGCCAAGCCCGCCCTTCAGATTCTTATATATATAGAAGCAACAAAAAAAAAATGGCAAAATGGAGAATTAAAAAATAAGCTAAGGACAAAATAGAAAATTCAAAACCTTTACATAATTGATCCAAAAATCTTACATAATTTCTAAAAACCCTTCACTCAAGGTCATTACACCAACTAATAAAGGACAAAATAGAAAATAGAAATAAAAGTTAAGGGCAAAATAAAAAAATAAAAAATAAAAAAAAGGGTACAAGTCACCAAAATAAAAGAAATTCTTATATATATATATAGACATATACATAGCATTTCCCATAAAATAATATATATATATATATATACACAAATGGTCCTCAGTCTAGTTTGTACTACACCGAAAATATGATACATTATTGAAACAATGATATGGGAAACGAGCCAAACATGAATGATAATATGCATAAACAATTGGTAGTTTGAATTTGTATTTGTTGAAAAGTTTGAATTTTGTGTTTGTCGGTCGACTAATTAGATAATCGTTCGAACGATCAGTATAACATTTGTCTATCACAATTGTCACCCTTATCGACCGCGACTATCACCTTCATATCAGACAACCAACAAGTCAAAATTCAAGTGATTTCGAATAAATTCATATTCGAGTTACTAATCAGTGCTGTAATAAAAGGATTAATAATTAAAATAATTACATAATTATAAATGTACGAATCTAAGAAAATAAAAATTGGTTCGCACATCATAACTTTTACTTACACAGATACATATACTTGCACTTTCATAAAATACATTTAGTTTGAATTATTCACATTTATATGTGTTTTTCCTTATATGTATACCATGAACGAACAATTGAATAAAAAAATATTTTTATTTACATTTTTTTTCTTATTGTTTATAATATAGAATATTGTAAGAAAATTTGGTGATAAATCTTCTTTTATGGGTGCATATGAAATTGTCTAATGATTGATTTGCTTTTGTCATAAAGACATAATTAATAAAATATGTTGATAAAAAATGTAAATCACTGTTTTAACATTTTTTTTTTTTTTCATTTATATTTTTGTACTTATTCTATCTATGCTTTCTCTTTCTACTTCACCACCCACAGTCACTAACAACTCACCAGAAAAAAGGCCAAGGATGGTAAGAAATAACAGCAGACAAGTGGACAAATAAACAAATAGATGGACAATAAATATGAGTAATATGATTTTTTAAATTGTTATTATTCTTTTAAATAATATAAAATAAAGTTCAAAAGTTTTAAATTTGAATATATAACCTAAGGGAAAAGAGTGAGACCCCCAGTAGGAGTGACCCCCACCACCCCCACTGTATAATGATTGGTCCATTTTTTTTTTATTATTTTTTGTTTTTTAGTCTTCCTCTCACTGTCCCCACGTGTAAGTGGGGGTGCTGGGGTCCCCCCCTCCCCAATGGGGGTCTGGAGCACTGTTGATAACCTAAATATCTAATATTATATACGTATAAGAATTATTAGTATAATTAAGTTAAGCAACCGGCCATTTTCGGACTCGAACTCCCAAACTGTACACATTAAACTTTGGCTTACACAAAGGAAGAATTTTAAAAAAGTGAAAAGTCAAAAACATAATTTTTAAATGATGGAGGAATAAGATTTAGTTGCACAAGCTATTACATAAATCACTTGTACATCATTTTAAAATTACTTTTCTACTCTTCATTTTTTGATATTCCCCTAAACAAAATGAATGGGAAAGGTCTAAGTTCAATTCACATCTAATTCTTTTTACTACTTTTTGCTTACTATTATATCACTTGCTGCATCAGCAACATTCCAACCATGGCCGGCTTCGCCTGCTTTAGGCCCCCAACTACTTTACAGTCCTTATACACTTCATTCATATTATTAAAAAATACATTTTGTCTTAATTAATAAAAAAATAAATAAAACTTCTAAAAAACAAGAAAGGGCTTTTACAAAGCCCCATGGGGGAAACTAAAAGAAAAAATAATATTGACCAAAAACTAGTTGAGTTTGGACTAACCCTCTTACTTTGAATTGTTTAATTTTATCAAATGAGAATAAAGATTCCAATTTTTCCAAGAAATCCCAAATTTTTATTCTGTTTGATCTTTGGAGACCATAACACCACCCAAATAAATAAAATCCTCTTTGTCTAATGCCCCCAACAAAATAATAATTTACCACCAAAAAAAATATTCTTTTCCTAAAAGGCCCATAAGAAAAACTTTCATATCAAAGGCTAGAAAATAAAAACCCTCCCTGTATGGTAAGTGATAAAAAATAAAGATAACTTTGGACACTTCAATAAAACTGATAATTGTCACAAAAAGAAAACTGTTATATATCACTGGAAAATTTACAAGACTCTTCACCTGAAATGCAGTTTTAAATCCTACTACTTTGTAAAGGGTCTAGCTTTCCTTATGGACTCATAAGACCCACCGCAGGTCCCATTTCAACAATTCAAATTGTTCATTTTGTAAAAAAAAAATTATGTATATCATCCACAGAGGTCAATCAAATAATTATAGCATGTTCAATTTATCACATTTATATTTAAAAAAAATGAACAAGTATATTTTTTAAAATAGACCACCCATCTTTCTGGTGACAAACACGATAAATTGAACATATTATGATTATCGAATCAAATTGATTTTTGTATAAACAATATACATAAAAGGAAGCCCAAAATTTTTTCTTTTTTCTTTTTTTAATACAGTGAGTCGCATATATACTTCTTCTACAACACGAATACAAAAAGATGAAATAAAATAATCAAACAAATCCAAGAATAAATAGCGTCTCTCTTTGTGAAAAAATGTTAGTGCTGAATTCACAGTATTGATATTTCAAGACAATAAAAATTGGAATATAAACTTTGGCTATGAATATTATGTCTCAAAGCCAAATATGTTGGACTAGGATATGGCTGTGTTGCTCCTGCTGCTGCTGAGTGTACTTTTTAACTCCCAGCCATGTTGCGTTTGGTGCTTGGCATATAAAATCCAGCACCACTTGTTTTACTTATTTCTTATCTCTCCTTTTTTCCCCCACACAAATACTGAAAATCTGAACACAAAACCTAACCGACTATAAAAATAAAAAAAAGTTAAACTAACTTCGTTTGGGAATATATTTTTTTAATAATTTTTTAATTTTTTGACTAAAATATTATGTAAAAAAAAAATTAATATATTTAAAATGACTTTTTAATTTTTTACGAAAAGATGTGCGAAAAATTTTAAAAAAAATAATATTTTTAACTTTTTAATATAAATTGTTGACTTTTTTATTTTTAAACTAAAAAGTGATGATGTCAAACGAGACCTAAATGCTAACTGCACCTAAAACTGGTTATCTTTATCGACACTATTTTTAACTTAAGACACTACATACATATACATTTTGAAAATCCAAGCTCTCCATAGTACAAAGCCACTTGAACCTCACAACTACCCATCAACTGCAACCCATCTCTCAGTTTTTCCCAGGGGAATATATACACAAACTATAACAAGCAATTTGGAACGGTACGCATTTTCCTATAATTGGCAAGAAAAGAGCACAAAAAGTGCAGGCCAAAGCATAGCACCGAGCCTCCAATCCGAACACACCACACCAAGCTTGGTAAAGGAGCACCCCACATCCACCGACCAACCCCTTATTTTATGTTTGATTAGAAAATTTGAAAATAAATTTGTAAAGGGAAATGAAAAAATAAATGACATGCGAATAAAATATACCTACATTTCAAACAACGTAAGTCTCTTAGGAACATCAAATAATCTGTTTGTTTTTTCTTTTTTCTTTTTACAAACCTTTTCACATTTTGAAGCCTCCTTGTTTCTAATCATTTTTTATACTTGCATTAATAGATTTTCATCTTTCCATGGCTACAGGAAAAGCCGGTAACAGTTGCAAAGTGTTGTAGTGATTAGCATTTCACATTAAAACCTCGCATAACTCAATTCAGTGACCAATTTATAAAGAAATTTAGGACTAGTTTGGCATGTACTAAATAAGCCAAAAAGTCAAAAAGTCACTATCTTATTTAAGTCACATCATCTTATTTAAATCACATCACCTCTCTAACACATCACATCAAACCCAACCCAAACCCACCAATAAGTCAAAAAGTGCACTTTTTTAAGACATCCCAAACCAACCCTTACTAACCACCATCAGCAGTGAAACAACACATCATCTCAAATCTATGCAAAAGTAACTGCATTGGCGAAGAATTAAAAGTGTACTCAGAATAATTGTATTGTATTGTATTGTATTGTATAGTAAACATAGTACGAGGACAACCCCTACACAATAACAGCAGTACCTTCTTAGGGAGAGACAAATGAGATGGTCTGGCCAGAAACAGACCACAATGAGAGCCCTCTGAACAATGGTTGTCAATATGTAAGTTTATAACCAAAATTTGGAAATGACTTTCATAGTATTCTGACAAAAAGCCAACAGCAGCCCTCAATCCAGATTTAACAAAAACATGACACGATTTTAATGTTTTCAATCCTATGTTTGTTTCTCACTGCCAAAACAAAAGCACATGAAATGAAAAGAAATGAAATTAGAAACAATTTAACCAAAACAGAAGTAAACCTTCTGCAGGCAGATTAAAATGCATAACCAAAACAGTAGTAAACCATCTGTAGGCAGATTTGCATGCATATTGGCAGATTGAAAACCTATACTGGACCCAAGCCAGAAGCTGTTTTGATGTGTTCTTTAGCAGAAGGTTCATCCTGAGGTTTCATGGCCGGAAAGAGTAGAACTTCCTGTCCCCAAACCAAAAAAAAACAAACAATTGACACTTGAGTAAAAAAGCTCAGTCGAAAAAACTTTTTATTGTAGAATGTGAAACTTCCCACGTCCAGCCAAACACACCCAACCCCAACCCCACCAAACCAACACTACCAATAAATTAAACAAATGAAAAATCACCAGCAAGGAAATCCAAAACCATAAACTGATAACACATGAACATTTCACACAAACCACACAAACGTAAAACACAAACCTTGATGTTCTGCGAATCTGTCATCATCATTGTTAGTCGGTCAATACCCAGTCCCCAACCACCAGTTGGGGGAAAACCATACTCGAGAGCTGTGCAAAATGTTTCATCCAAAGCCATTGCTTCATCATCACCTGATTGTCAGTCCTGAAATTTAATCATACAAAAATCTTCAGTCAAGGCACCCCACACAACATGACTTTACATGCCACAATGATTCAATTCCTAATGATCATAATACCTTGAGTTGGTCATCAAACCGTTGGCGTTGTACCACAGGATCATTCAACTCCGTGTATGCATTGCAAACCTACGTACAACAAGCAATTTGGAACGGTACGCATTTTCCTATAATTGGCAAGAAAAGAGCACAAAAAGTGCAGGCCAAAGCATAGCACCGAGACTCCAATCCGAACACACCACACCAAGCTTGGTAAAGGAGCACCCCACATCCTTACGTTATGTCTGGTTAGGAAATTTAAAAATAAATTTGCAAAGGGAAATGAAAAAATAAATGACATACGAATAAAATATACCTACATTTCAAACAACATTAGTCTCTTAGGAACATCAAATAATCTGTTAGTTTGTACTACACCGAAAATATGATACATTATTGAAACAATGATATGGGAAACGAGCCAAACATGAATAATAAATATGCATAAATGATTGGTAGTTTGAATTTGTATTTGTTGAAAAGTTTGAATTTTGTGTTTGTCGGTCAACTAATCAGATAATCGTTCGAACGATCAGTATAATATTTGTCTATCACAATTGTCACCCTTATCGACCGCGACTATCACCTTCATATCAGACAACCAACAAGCCAAAATTCAAGTGATTTCGAACAAATTCATATTCGAGCTACTAATCAGTGCTGTAATAAAAGGATTAATAATTAAAGTAATTACATAATTATAAATGTACGAATCTAAGAAAATAAAAATTGGTTCGCACATCATAACTTTTGCTTACACAGATACATACACTTGCACTTTTATTAAATACAATTAGTTTGAATTATTCACATTTATATGTGTTTTTCCTTATATGTATACCATGAACGAACAATTGAATAAAAAAATATTTTTATTTACATTGTTTTTCTTATTGTTTATAATATAGAATATTATAAGAAAATTTGGTGATAAATCTTCTTTTATGGGTGCATATGAAATTAGGTCTAATGATTGATTTGCTTTTGTCATAAAGACATAATTAATAAAATATGTTGATAAAAAATGTAAATCACTGTTTTAACATTTTTTTTTTTTTTCATTTATATTTTTGTACTTATTCTATCTATGCTTTCTCTTTCTACTTCACCACCCACAGTCACTAACAACTCACCAGAAAAAAGGCCAAGGATGGTAAGAAACAACAGCAGACAAGTGGACAAATAAACAAATAGGTGGACAATAAATATGAGTAATATGATTTTTTAAATTGTTATTATTCTTTTAAATAATATAAAATAAAGTTCAAAAGTTTTAAATTTGAATATATAACCTAAGGGAAAAGAGTGAGACCCCCAGTAGGAGTGACCCCCACCACCCCCACTGTATAATGATTGGTCCATTTTTTTTTTATTATTTTTTGTTTTTTAGTCTTCCTCTCACTGTCCCCACGTGTAAGTGGGGGTGCTGGGGTCCCCCCCTCCCCAATGGGGGTCTGGAGCACTGTTGATAACCTAAATATCTAATATTATATACGTATAAGAATTATTAGTATAATTAAGTTAAGCAACCGGCCATTTTCGGACTCGAACTCCCAAACTGTACACATTAAACTTTGGCTTACACAAAGGAAGAATTTTAAAAAAGTGAAAAGTCAAAAACATAATTTTTAAATGATGGAGGAATAAGATTTAGTTGCACAAGCTATTACATAAATCACTTGTACATCATTTTAAAATTACTTTTCTACTCTTCATTTTTTGATATTCCCCTAAACAAAATGAATGGGAAAGGTCTAAGTTCAATTCACATCTAATTCTTTTTACTACTTTTTGCTTACTATTATATCACTTGCTGCATCAGCAACATTCCAACCATGGCCGGCTTCGCCTGCTTTAGGCCCCCAACTACTTTACAGTCCTTATACACTTCATTCATATTATTAAAAAATACATTTTGTCTTAATTAATAAAAAAATAAATAAAACTTCTAAAAAACAAGAAAGGGCTTTTACAAAGCCCCATGGGGGAAACTAAAAGAAAAAATAATATTGACCAAAAACTAGTTGAGTTTGGACTAACCCTCTTACTTTGAATTGTTTAATTTTATCAAATGAGAATAAAGATTCCAATTTTTCCAAGAAATCCCAAATTTTTATTCTGTTTGATCTTTGGAGACCATAACACCACCCAAATAAATAAAATCCTCTTTGTCTAATGCCCCCAACAAAATAATAATTTACCACCAAAAAAAATATTCTTTTCCTAAAAGGCCCATAAGAAAAACTTTCATATCAAAGGCTAGAAAATAAAAACCCTCCCTGTATGGTAAGTGATAAAAAATAAAGATAACTTTGGACACTTCAATAAAACTGATAATTGTCACAAAAAGAAAACCGTTATATATCACTGGAAAATTTACAAGACTCTTCACCTGAAATGCAGTTTTAAATCCTACTACTTTGTAAAGGGTCTGGCTTTCCTTATGGACTCATAAGACCCACCACAGGTCCCATTTCAACAATTCAAATTGTTCATTTTGTAAAAAAAAAAATTATGTATATCATCCACATAGGTCAATCAAATAATTATAGCATGTTCAATTTATCACATTTGTATTTAAAAAAATAAATAAGTATATTTTTAAAAATAGACCACCCATCTTTCTGGTGACAAACACGATAAATTGAACATATTATGATTATCGAATCAAAATGATTTTTGTATAAACAATATACATAAAAAGGAAGCTCAAAATTTTTTCTTTTTTCTTTTTTTAATACAGTGAGTCGCATATATACTTCTTCTACAGCATGAATACAAAGAGATGAAATAAAATAATCAAACAAATCCAAGAATAAATAGCATCTCTCTTTGTGAAAAAATGTTAGTGCTGAATTCACAGTATTGATATTTCAAGACAATAAAAATTGGAATATAAACTTTGGCTATGAATTTTATGTCTCAAAGCCAAATATGTTGGACTAGGATATGGCTGTGTTGCTCCTGCTGCTGCTGAGTGTACTTTTTAACTCCCAGACATGTTGCGTTTGGTGCTTAGCATATAAAATCCAGCACCACTTGTTTTACTTATTTCTTATCTCTCCTTTTTTTCCCCACACAAATACTGAAAATCTGAACACACAACCTAACCGACTATAAAAATAAAAAAGTTAAACTAACCTCGTTTGGGAATATATTTTTTTAATAATTTTTCAATTTTTTGACTAAAATATTATGTAAAAAAAAATTAATATATTTAAAATGACTTTTTAATTTTTTACGAAAAGATGTGCGAAAAATTAAAAAAAAAATAATATTTTTAACTTTTTGATATAAGTTGTTGACTATTTTATTTTAAACTAAAAAGTGATGATGTCAAACCTAAATGCTAACTGCACCTAAAACTGGTTATCTTCATCGACACTATTTTTAACTTAAGACACTACATACATATACATTTTGAAAATCCAAGCTCTCCATAGTACAAAGCCACTTGAACCTCACAACTACCCATCAACTGCAACCCATCTCTCAGTTTTTCCCAGGGGAATATATACACAAACTATAACAAGCAATTTGGAACGGTACGCATTTTCCTATAATTGGCAAGAAAAGAGCACAAAAAGTGCAGGCCAAAGCATAGCACCGAGACTCCAATCCGAACACACCACACCAAGCTTGGTAAAGGAGCACCCCACATCCTTACGTTATGTTTGGTTAGGAAATTTAAAAATAAATTTGCAAAGGAAAATGAAAAAATAAATGACATACGAATAAAATATACCTACATTTCAAACAACATTAGTCTCTTAGGAACATCAAATAATCTGTTTGTTTTTTCTTTTTTCTTTTTACAAACCTTTTCACATTTTGAAGCCTCCTTGTTTCTAATCATTTTTTATACTTGTATTAATAGATTTTCATCTTTCCATGGCTACAGGAAAAGCCGGTAACAGTTGCAAAGTGTTGTAGTGATTAGCATTTCACATTAAAACCTCGCATAACTCAATTCAGTGACCACTTTATAAAGAAATTTACTAACCACCATCAGCAGTGAAAGTAACTGCATTGGCGAAGAATTAAAAGTGTACTCAGAATAATTGTATTGTATTGTATTGTATAGTAAACATAGTACGAGGACGAGCAAGGATCCTCTAAAGTGATTTTTCCCTAAAGTTTCCTAGAATGCTACATTATGTGGTTGAGATTTACTGGCAAGTCACATCAATTTTTCTGATGTGACTTGCCAATAAATTTCAACCACACAATGTAACACTCTAGAAAACTTTAGGGAAATTTCACTCTAGAGGATCCTTGGTGCACAATGAGAGCCCCCTAAACAATGGTTGTCAATATGTAAGTTTATAACCAAAATTTGGAAATGACTTTCATAGTATTCTGACAAAAAGCCAACAGCAGCCCTCAATCCAGATTTAACAAAAACATGACACGATTTTAATGTTTTCAATCCTATGTTTGTTTCTCACTGCCAAAACAAAAGTACATGAAATGAAAAGAAATGAAATTAGAAACAATTTAACCAAAACAGAAGTAAACCTTCTGCAGGCAGATTAAAATGCATAACCAAAACGGTAGTAAACCATCTGTAGGCAGATTTGCATGCATATTGGCAGATTGAAAACCTATACTGGACCCAAGCCAGAAGCTGTTTGGATGTGTTCTTTAGCAGAAGGTTCATCCTGAGGTTTCATGGCCGGAAAGAGTAGAACTTCCTGTCCCCAAACCAAAAAAAAACAAACAATTGACACATGAGTAAAAAAGCTCAGTCGAAAAAACTTTCTATTGTAGAATGTGAAACTTCCCACGTCCAGCCAAACACACCCAACCCCAACCCCACCAAACCAACACTACCAATAAATTAAACAAATGAAAAATCACCAGCAAGGAAATCCAAAACCACAAACTGATAACACATGAACATTTCACACAAACCACACAAAGGTAAAACACAAACCTTGATGTTCTGCGAATCTGTCATCATCATTGTTAGTCGGTCAATACCCAGTCCCCAACCACCAGTTGGGGGCAAACCATACTCAAGAGCCGTGCAAAATGTTTCATCCAAAGCCATTGCTTCATCATCACCTGATTGTCGGTCCTGAAATTTAATCATACAAAAATCTTCAGTCAAGGCACCCCACACAACATGACTTAACATACCACAATGATTCAATTCCTAATGATCATAATACCTTGAGTTGGTCAGCAAACCGTTGGCGTTGTACCACAGGATCATTCAACTCCGTGTATGCATTGCAAACCTACGTACAGAACATGATGGCATGCAAGGAAAAAATATAAATATAAGTATATATATACATAATCCTTAGAAAATCACTATTTTAAAAAAATAACAATAATAAAGGACTAAATAGAAATCCTTAGCTGGCATGACATACTTCACGCTTGTTGACAAATAATTCAAAACGTTCAGTCAAGCCTGGTTTTGACCTATGCCACTTTGCCAATGGACTCATAATCTCTGGATGGTTAATAATGAAAGTAGGGTTTACACATGTCTCCTCCAGAAAGTGCCCCACAAGCTGCATTCAGAAATCTAATCATTAATCATATGTACGTTATAACATAAAAATTTTGGTCTAATTTTAAGTTGCAACATCATCACTCACAATCCATGCTCTGTCAACTTAGATTTCATACTAATTTATTTCAATAGAGAACACAATATGAGTAGAAATGAAAAATAAATCAGCAAACCACTATTCTACTTCTATACTGGCAGTGGCAGATGCATTTTGAAATGAAAGTGCTACTACAAATCGAAGTAAACATAGGAACAAACAAGACCTAAAAAATCACAAATATGCTGGTTAATGGAAAGAGAACAATGGCTGAAGCAACCAACACCAATTTAAAAGTTAGAAAGGCTAACTTTAATAATAATAATAATAATGGTATCAACAAAATATCAAAAACAGCCATAATGAATTATTACTAGTAGCCATCAGCCATTTATTAGATATCTAACAGAGTTAAGGATTAAAATTTCGTTTCGGTATGTTGTTTCAATTAGCTTGGAAACAGAAATGTTTCTAAAACTTTTAGAAAACGTTTGAAACTGTCTGAAAACAAAAACTAAAACCTATACGTTCTCAATAATTAAATAAATGACAATTGTAGGTCTATGAATATTAGGAGCTCATGAACACAAGGCTCAAAGGCTTAGTTGGGAAAAGGATTTGCATTGTAAGCGAAAGCAAATTTAAAAACGAAAACATCCAGCAGTAGTAGGTACAAAAATAAAAAGAGAAAAATACTTTGCAATAACCCAAAAAACAAAAACAAAAAAAAGGAAAGAATAAGTGACTTAATCATGCTTGTTAATCTTCTCTTCTCTATCTTTCCTCTTCTACTTCCTAGTTTATCAGATTTTCAAATAAATTAAGGTTTCATCTATTCTTATATCTTTTTTCTTGATCAATGTTGCATATTCCTAATAAATTCATTGTTTTGTTGTGTTTCAATGCATTTCGGTCTGTTTTAGTGGAAACATTGAAATTTCGATATTTCACTAATATTTCGTTTCAGTTTTCCTAGAAAACAAAAACATTCTGGCTGTTTCGATGGAAACAAAACGAGAATTTGTTCCTTGCTAACAATAAGAGCCACATCGGTCCTTACCAAAGTTTTGAAAGGCATTACTAAGATGAGACTCGCCTCGCCTCAAGTCTAAGGTAAAATGCATCAAGGCTTTGTTTTTTAAGCTATACTCCACGAAGGCTTGCGCATCACAGTCTAAGGCATGCACCTTGTATGCTTTTTGCGCGTAAGCATACGAGGAGTACACATATGAAGAGAGGTTGCCTTAGGATCTTGTTAAATTTAGTCTAATTGATGGTTTTAAACAAAAAAAAGCAAAAAATAAAAAAAGAACCCTTCTTGCAATTACATTTTATAGGGGGGGGAAAAAAAAAATTAGGATAAATTACAAATACACCCCCCTGAGATTTGCTTAAAATACAAATTGTCCCCTGTGATTTTGAAAATTACATCTCACCCCTTTTAAGTTTTTAATTTCATAATAAATGGCCCCTATTATTGATAGATCATCGAGTCAATTAACAGTATTTAATGATATCAAAAATATATTTCAATTAATAATTCAAGTAATTTTATTACTGTATAGTATAGCAGTTAAGAATTTTATTTTTCCATTTATTCTGTTAAATAACAAATTCTGACAATGGGATATTTGTAATTTTTCAAACCATAGTGAGCAATCCGTATTTTAAGCAAACATCAGGGAATGTATTTGTAATCTGCCCAAAAAATTAAGTAGATGACCAATCAAGAAAAAATACAAAGTTGATGCTCAAGTGAGATCAATCACTAACTAAGAATGTTAATTTCACTTTCAATAAAGGCAAGTTTCATTCTTTGTAGTAAAATGTTCGACACCTTAAAAAGAAAGGTATTTACACCTTTATATTTATTTTTTATGTATTTTTCACTATTTTAAAATATTTAATTCATTTACTAAATATTAAAATTTAAAATTCAAAATGCTTATGCCTTGATGCCTCAAGGCTTGAGAGTACTGCGTCCCCACCACACCACTCAAGCTGCTAGGGAATTTAAAGAGTCAAACTCAGTAATTCCTCACAGGAAGAATAAATATTACCCATGTAGGGAAGATGGCTGTTAGCACATGACGTTTTGTAGGAAAGCCACCGACGTGCACGATGGTATACACCTTATACGAAAAGTATAACTTTTACCACAAAATGTACAAATTGTCACAGAAAATATTAACTTTTTCTTATCACAAAAAATATATCTTTTTGCTCACAAAAAGGAACACCTTTTCCACAAAAGCATAACTTTGGTTATACATAACTTTAGGGGTGCACACCATAACTTCACCATTCACTACTTTCACCACAAAAATCATAATTTCCCTTACGATATCGAAGCATTTCCATTGATGGTAATGAAAATTACAATGAGAGAACTTATGAACTTACTTTATCCAACAAACGAGTTGTTGTTTGGGGAGGAGGGCATTTGACATCAAATTTCATGCATGCATCTGCCAAATATCTGTTAGTTTCATCGCTTGAAAAATCCTTGGGTATGCTAAGATTTGCCATCTTCTCTAACTCTTCTATCATGTCAACCCTCCTGTAAAAGTTAAAAACCATATCAAGTTTTTCTAAATGTGATTTTCACAGAGATGTGAAGGTAGTAGTAACATACTGAGTCAATTTAACACAAGAATTGTCTACATCCAGAGATACCTGAAAGGGGGAGTGAAATCGATTTCAATTGGGTCATTCTCTAACCCATTTGCATGATATTTAATGGTATAGCCGCCAGTAAGTTCCTTGACCATCGCTGTTTTAATTTAACTTTGTTAACAAAAACCAAGAGAACTAAATACTTCTAAAAACAATTAATGCCTTGAGAAAAGCACCAGCATGTTTACAAGCCTTATTTATAACTTACCACTCAGCATTTTCTCTGTTAGCTCCATCAAGTCATTATAGTCTGCAAAAGCCATATAAAACTCACAAGTAGTGAACTCAGGATTATGTGTCAAGTCAATTCCCTCATTCCTGAATTGTTTTCCTATCTCATAGACGCGGTCCAGTCCACCAACAACTAGCTCCTTGAGATAAAGTTCAGGTGCAATGCGCATGAACAGCTTCATGTTCAGTTCATTGTGGTGGGTCACAAAAGGACGGGCAGCTGCTCCCCCAGCAATCATATTCATCATTGGAGTTTCAACCTTAAAAGTAAGGAAATCAAATGATGAACCAAAAGGGGAGAAAACGTAGCTGACACAAGGGAAAAAAAATAATGCCATCAAAACATAAGAACCAGGACAACTGAACAAACAACTTACCTCCAAGAAACCAAGATTGTCAAGAAAGCTTCTGATATATGAAATGATCTTCGATCGGGTCTTGAATATTTGTCGAACCTCGAAGTTCAACATTATATCCAAGTAACGTTGACGAAACCGAGTTTCCTAGCATGAGACACAATGAGTTCAGCACATACGTAGAGAAGGAAAAGGGGGGGGGGGTGATTGGGGGGGGTGGTAAATTAATATCTTAAAATACTGCTCAAATACTATTTGAAACCTGATCCTTTAAAATGTAAGTGTCAGGATTCCTGGCACTTCCTGGGACCCATATATCCTGTACGACAAAGAAAGTTCTCATGTCAGCAAAAGAACTCAATTGGATTATCACAAAACATAATTTGTTCACCTTCACATTGGCATTTTCTACAACAGGACCAGCTTTTTGCCTGGGCATCATATGGAGACAATGCGACAACAGCACGAATGAGCGTGGAAAAACACTCAGCTCCCCCCTTTTACTTTTTCCTAAAAGGAGGAAAAGGCATTAGGAAGAAGGAAAACACACACACACACACACAATAAGAAGATAATAAGCTCCATTAGAAACATATAAATCTAACGTTGATTGTATCTATCCACCACAGCATCTACTCAAGAACACTCCTACAAGCATTAATACATTGACACAATATAAGAATGACGGTATGGAAAAAGTCTAACACAGGAAAAAAAGAAAGAAAAAAAAAGTCTTCCAGTATCTACCAAATGCTTGCATATTTGAGGTTCATTTCTTTGGCCCCTGAGTTGCCACACCTTACAGAGTTCATGGAAGAAGAGATGTGTGACAACCCGTCATGTATTATGCTTTTAATCCTTTACTTTTGCACGTGCTTATGTGCTTAGTGTGAATTTGAATGCTAATTATGTGTTTATATGGTTTTTGGATTCATATATGTTGACCCTAGGAATATATGTTGTGATTTCTATTATAATCTAGAATTGAAGGCCTTAACGACGTCAAAAACCAAAATTGATTAGTCTATTGTGATTGGCATAATTTTTAGAACCTAATGAGAAGTTTGATTAAAATTTGATTCAGTTTAAATTAATTAGATTAAAGCAATTAAATTAAGCCTTGGATTAATTAACTTAATCTTTAATTACTTAGCCTAATCCTTGATTAGTTAATTAAGCTAATCTAGCCTATATATATAAAAAGTTAGAAGCTTAATCCATAATTGAACTCAAAATTCAGCAAGAAAAGAGTTTTAGAGAGAGGACTTCAATTTAGAGAGAGAGAAGACTTGATCTTAAAGACTTGGTTAGAGGTTGAAGAATTGTGTGAAGTCAGTCAAGAAATTGTTAGAATTTGTATCAGTCAAGAATTGTGTGAATTGAAGTCAGCAATATGTGTATTCATGAAAATTATGAATTTAAATGCAAGAATTGAGCTTAGAATGAAGAAATTGGAGTAAATTCATACATGCATGCATAAATTAGTTTCATATTTTTTTAGCATGGTTTATGTCATTTGAACTCCGCCGGGGTTGTTAACAACTCCGCCGGTCCCAAGCCCGGGTTAAGGAGGAGGGTTGTGTGTTAGGTAGTCGACAGCCAACACGTAAAAAAGCCGTTCGGATCCCTTATGAAAATGAATCCTACTTTGAATCGTCTAAATGCTAGGTCGTTACCCTCAAGTAACGCATTGCGCTTGCCTCCGGGTGTTTTGAAAAGTGAGCAAGGGGCGCCACATCGACGCCTGGGTGCGGTGAAAAATGGGCAAAGGTTTTCGCATTTTTCTGGACGAGTGCGGGTAAAGAAGCTAGTCCAAGACTATAGGTTTAGGATAGCCACTTGGAACATAGGAACCTTAACTGGTAGGACGATGGAATTAGTAGATGTTATGATTAGGAGGAGAGTTAGTATAGCGT
>NW_021025879.1:614923-629874 GCF_004153795.1 Camellia sinensis
CTGGTGGTGGCCAATACTATGTATAAGAAGAGGGAGGAGCATTTGATAACCTTTAAGAGTGGGTCAGTTAAGAGTCAAATAAATTACTTCTTAGTGAGAAAAGTGAACTGCCTAAAATGCAATGATTGTAAGGTGATTCCTGGAGAGAGTCTAGTCTCTCAACATAAGATTTTGGTACTAGATTTATGTTTTAGAGGGCAATACCAAGCTAGGAAGGATGGTGAGCGTCGTAGGACGAGATGGTGGGACCTAAAAGGGGATAAACTAAAAATATTTAAGAATAGAATGGATAAAGAAAGTACTTGGGACTTGGAAGATGATACTAACACTATGTGGAACTCGATAGCCAATTGTATGAGGAGAATCTCAAGGGAAGTGCTTGGAGAGTCAAAAGGGACGGGACCCAGCGCTAGAAAAACTTGGTGGTGGAGGAAAGAGGTTCAAGCGGTAATTAAGGCAAAGAAAGAGTGCTTTAAAAAGTGGCAGAAGAATAGAACTGAGGAAAACCTAAAGAGCTATAGATTGGCTAATAAGGAGGTCAAAAAAGTAGTGAGAGAGGCTAAGTTGAAAGCTTATGATAACATATACACTAGATTAGATAGTAAAGAAGGAGAGAAGAGGGTATACAAACTTGCTAAGATACGGGAGAGGAAAACAAGAGATTTTAATCAAGTTAAGTGCATCGAGAGTGAGGATTCTAAGGTATTGGTGAAGGATGAAGAGATTAAGAAAAGATGGAAGAACTATTTTGAGAAATTATTAAATGAGGAACATGGAGGTACGGCAATAGGGGAAGAAATGGCTAGTAATACGATAAACCAAGACTATAGGTTTTATCGCATGATTAGGAACTTTGAAATGGAGATTGCACTTAAGAAGATGAAATCAAATAAGGCTTTAGAACCCGATGATATCCCTATTGAAGCTTGAAAGTGCTTGGGTAAAAGGGGGATTGCTTGGTTAACTAGGTTGTTTAGCAAAATTTTATTGACTAGGAACATGCCAGATGAGTGGAGGAAGAGTATTTTAGTACCAATATATAAGAATAAAGCAGATGTCCAGAATTGAAACAACTATAGAGGAATCAAGCTAATGTGCTATATAACGAAAGTGTGGGAGAGGGTGATGGAACATCGATTGCGAGATATAACAAAGGTGTCAGAGAATTAATTTGGATTTATGCCCGGCAGGTCAACAATGGAAGCGATTTATCTTTTGAGGAGAGTAATAGAAAAGTATAGAGAAAAGAAAAGAGACATTCATATAGTGTTTATCGACCTTGAGAAAGCATATAATAGAGTGCCCCGAGATATAATATAGTGGGTGTTAGAGAAGAAATGGATGACAAAAAGTTACATTGATGTGATTAGGGACATGTATGAAGGGGTAGTGACCACTATTAGATCGCCTGCTGGAGAGACAAATGAATTTCCTATCACTATTGGATTACACCAAGGATCTACCTTAAACCCTTATCTTTTTGCTTTAGTTATGGATAAGTTGACGAGAAATATTCAGGAGGACGTGCCATGGTGTATGCTTTTTGCAGACGATATCGTGCTAGTGGATGAGACTAGAGAATGAGTTAATACAAAGTTAGAAATTTGGAGAAAAACTCTTAAATCCAAAGGTTGCCGAATAAGCAGAAATAAGACAGAGTACATGGAGTGTAAGTTTAGTAACAGTAACAATGAAAGCAGAGGATAAGTGAAGATTGAAAACCAAGAATAGCCTAAGAGTGAACATTTTCGTTATTTATAGTCGATTATCACAACAGCGGGGGAGATTGATGCAGATGTGGCCCATAGGATTAAGGCGGGATGGTATAAGTGGAGAAGTGCGTCTAGGATACTGTGCGATAAACGAATACCCACTAGACTAAAAGGTAAGTTCTATAGAATGGCTATTAGACCAACGATGTTGTATGGGACGGAGTGTTGAGCAACCAAGAAACAACATGTAGATAAGATGAGTGTGGCTGAGATGAGGATGCTAAGGTGGATATGTGGCAAGACTAGACAAGACAGAATTAGGAATGAGTGTATTCGGGAATGGGTAAGAGTAGCACCGATAGAAGATAAGTTGAGCGAGAATCGATTGAAATGGTTTGGTCACATTCAACGGAGACCAACAGAGACAGTAGTGAAGAGATGCGATGCTGTAACGGAAGAGGGGAGTGTTAGGGGACGAGGTAGGCCTAGATTAACGTTGGCTAACATTGTAAATAGAGATATGGATCTACTTAATTTGACTAACGAAATGGCCTTTGATAGGGCCGCGTGGAGAAGAAGGATTCATCTAACCGACCCCATTTGATGGGACTTAAGGCTTGGTTTGGTTTGGTTTGGTTTGGTTTGGTTTGGTTCATGTCATTTGAATTGAAGTTATACCATCCATGCATCCATGATTAATGTTTTGAAGTTAAATTCCATGTTTTGAGTTTTGGAAAAGAATTTGATGCTAATTGGGTCATGCATGGTGAGTTCATGAAGTTTTGGGCTTTGAACTTGTAAATTAGTTTTGTACCTATGCTTATGGTTGAATATTTGAAGACAAGAGCATGTCATGCAAGCTTACACACTTTGAATACATGTTTTGAAATTCAAACTGTATTCTAGAAAACCCAAAATTCGACCACATCACTCGAGCGAACAAGTTTGTCGCTCTAGCGCACATCTCATGCATCCAGTAGTTTTGAAAGCATTTGCAGTTGGCTCGAGCGACCAAGTTACTGCTCAAGCGACCGCTTTTATTTTGCACCTTGGCTCGAGTGACTATCGAGCCTAGATTCGAACCCTCCAGGACTTTTGTAGGACCAAGTGATCTGCTCGAGCGACCAATGTTGCACTCGAATGAAGTACCCTATTTTAGCATATTTTAAAAAGTCATATTTTGTTCATAATTCCGTTCTCATTCCTTTCTGAGCATTCTTAGGCATGAATTGAGTTAGAAAAAAGCCTAAAAGAATTGAACTAGTTAATAAACGAATTGGACAAGCATTGTGATCCAATTTGTGTATGTGTTTATGAATTGTGTAGGACCATCCACGAGAACATATCAACAACCAAATCATTGTGAGAATTATCTTAGTAAAGATATTTTTATGTATCTTATTTTCTAAATGATACCAGTGTGGTAAATTTTCTGAACTTATGATTTTGTGTTATGAATGAACCTTCTATCTGTCTGATTCATAAAAGATCTGTGAATATGATTGACAAGCACAAAGGCATATGATAGACCTAAGGTCACTCTGTACAGTAGAAATGGACCTAAGGTCGTTCTGTATATGTAATGAAATGGACCTAAGATCGTTCCGATTATCTAATTCTCTGCACATCTAATAAGTCTGGACATCTGTTATGTGTTGACCTAATGGTCATTATACAGCTGTAATTGATTTGACCCGAGGTCGTAATGCCCGAGGTCGTTCCGACAAGTATGATATGTTCTGCTCTATATCTCTGTTATGTTCGACCTAAGGTCGTTCTATCATATATTGGACCCGAGGTCGTTCCGTGTGATATGAAACTGTTATGAGATTGATTTATTTATTATTAGAACTCATTCATATAACCTCCTTACTCTGATGTTATTCGCAGGGCTTTCGCTCACTCCGTTATATATATGTATGTAGGTGAGCAGCGAGATATTTAGCCCTAGTGAAACTGTGGAGGACTACTGAATTTTTGTGGTGTCAACCAAGGATGCCTAACGCACGAGGCTTTTGTCTTTTGATTTTGTTTTCTTTTGTTGGTCATGTTAGACCATGTATTTATATAACTTTTGATTTGTATGTCAATGATATATGTATGATCTTGGACATGTAAGATCCTTTCATGTATTTATGGTGTGAGTTATTAATATATAAGAAGTTTTTGTTCATGTCATTTATGCACAAGCTCATTGGACAAATTTTATATTTTTACTTCCGCTTATAGCCCCATATAAGTAAATATGATTTGATTTCTGCCTGAGGCCGTAGGTAATCTCATGACTACTAAAGGCAGGTTCGGGTCATGACAAGATGTATTTAGATGTAATGAAATAGACCAGCTAAAAAAAGTTCTAGGGAGCAGATCTCAGAGCAAGACATGCAAGGGACAGAAGTGAACTGCCTGCCAGTGGATTCTTTAAGTGTTTACATCAGTCATCTATAATTTCTAATATTACTACAATTAAAATACCCTTGCCTTAATCATAACTTGCTACGTATTCCAGTTGCAAACTTGATTTGTAAAAAACTCAATTGTGCATTTGAAGTATTTATCATAACAAAATTGTAATTTCCAGACAGAAAGAGGGATAGGGAGAGGGGGAGAGGGGGACCTTTACAAGTACCAAGCATCCCCAAGCTGCACCATTGATGCAGGAGAATGACCTAATACCTAATATAGTATAATGCTGACATTAACACTTTAAATCCCCCAAAGAAATGTGAAAATGAGAATATATATTCAGGAAGTTTTTGTAAAACTACGACTAGTTAATCTCCTATAATCAATTCAATTAAAAAATTAAATAAAAAGCACAAATTGAATAATATTACCAGTGGATATACTACAATCCAGGGATCAACAATTCTGAATTGCCCAAAGAAAAGAGAAACTAAAGATAACATGTTCAATGCTTCTGTAAATTTACCCAGATTATTTTCTCCTACACAAATGATAATTCAAGTAATTATCTTCTAGATGAAGATTTTTTAATCTGATAGTACTGCTCTAATAGTCACAAGCAGCATCACCACTAGGTGGTCTATCTATTTCGAGAAATGTCAGGAGGCATACTACACAGTTTCATCAAATGAATCTAAACTGATAATATCTCCTATTATTCAATGTTTTTGAGTATTTAGTTGCACAGACGCAACAACTAATCACCACATTTCTAGATTTTAATTTAAAATAATAAAATAAATACTTCCACCTAAGAGATAGAGTTTTCCAACAAATCAAATTCAGTGTGAATCTCGTATGAAGGACAACAAATCCTATAATTATAACTTCTAAAAAATGCCCCCTAGGGAACACCCCAGCAACTTAGATTGCATTCCTCCAATAAAGATATTCATATGTGAGGTATCCTTAACTTACCTATTCAAAACAAAATAAATTTATAACTGAGCATAACATGTCCAAGCCTGCATATAGGTAACATATGCAAGCATGGTTGTTAGATTCGTATGATTCACGATTTGGTTCATACAAGATTCGATACGAGTTTCAAACAAACGATTAGAATCGTGTCGGTAATCGGAAATTGAGTAAATCGTGTGATTCAATTTGGAATTCACTATGATTCAGTTATGTTTTTGTTTACATAATGCATGAACCATCGTTTTCACCTCTCCATCAAGAAATAAAAGGAGATCAATTAATTATATTGATATACATTAATTAACTGATATACATTGTTCAATGTGATATACAAATTAGTTCTATTGATATTTATTTCATTTTAAACACTCTGTGTACTTTGGTATTTATAAACATATATAAAATTATAATATAATAAATAAAGTGAATCTTACAATTCAAAATTCACTATTTTAGCAAAACGATTCACGATTTGATAACAATGTATCTATGCAAATAAGCAATGCTACCTCATTCTAAACCAGTAGGCTTAGATATTGACTCAAATTAGTGTGCTCCAGCACTGGTTTGGCATAGAAAGAAAATGTTACTCTTTATGTATTTTTTGGCCCAAGCTCTGGTTTTTCTATGTCATCATGACCCCCACTCAATTTCAATTTCCATAAACAAAAATACAACATCTCACCTTTCAACTTAAATTCTTTATTTTCCAAGTTTGATCAACTACATGAATTTCTCAAATTCTATATTTTACATTTTTTATCAACAACAAACGTTTTTCAGAAAAATTTAAATTTTAAAATATATATATATATAAACATCAATTAAATCGTAGAAAGTAATTTTATTAATCCCTTATAGTTGTCTATAATTTTACAATTAGATCAATTTAAACATCAAAATATATTAAATTTATACTAATCTAAAATTTAAAAACAAAGAGAGCAATTCAAAGTACGTTTAACTTTACAATAATATCTCTTTCTTAATATTTTGTGCTTTATGCCAATATATCTAATCATGTTGTAGTTTCAAAAGTTCTTAATACACAAATCAACTCAAAAAGACTTCAGAGAACATAAATTTTCTTGTTCCACCCCTGCTCATGACCTCACAGCTCAACTCTTTTCAAAGGGCCAAGACTAAATGTCAATTTGCTGGTTAAAAAAAGAACAAAATCAAGGTCAATTAGGATCCCACCCATCCTTGTCAAGAAATTGGTCCTGGTGAGTTTAACTTGTTTATAATAGCTACTTCCATGTGGCACAAAAGGATATGGCCTATCAAAGAAATTGACACCTCTTTACACCCAAACTGGAATGTTTAATCAAGATGTTGAACAGTTTTTATACGTAAGTTTTTACTAGTAAAGAAAATAAAGAAAATAAACGTCAATTTAGTCTTACATCAAAGTTGATGGACAATTAAATCCATACACTATCACTCTCTGTTAAACCAACTTAAAAATACTTAGGCAAGGAGCCACAATCTGATGAACATTTTGCTGTCCAGATATGGAGGCAAAAAGGTTTACGTGAACTTCAATAGATATAATTATTAATTGCATCCAGTGCTTTCTCTTTCCAATATTCAATGCAAGATAATCAAATATCAACGCAAGCTGTCAATTAGTAACATGTGAAGTATTCTAAACCTGGATACCCAACAACACCAACAATATCTCCACGCTTCACGCCAGAGTGGAACTTGGAAAATTCAGCTTCATCCAACACTGATGTCCTGCAATTGCAAACACAAATTCAAAATTTCTTCATTTTGGTAGTAGAAATAAAACAAAATATACGGAATATAATTTTAGTGACAATAAAGTAGAATAATGGAGAAGTGAAAATAGAAAACCAATAGGTAACAAATAGTGCACATTTTTGTTTCTTAGGTTCAAATGTTAATAAGGGTGGTGAGGTTGGAGATGATGTGATCCACATAATCAAAGTAGATTGGCTCAAGTTGAAGAGAACGTCTGGCATATTATGTGATTGACAAATACCAACAAAATTGAAAATAAAATTTTATAAAAAATCTGGAAGGCAAATGATGCTTTACGGGGAAGAATATTCAGCAATCAATAAACAAACATTCATAAAATGTGTATAACTAAGATGAAAATGCTCAGATGGATTTGTGGTGAGACTAAAAGACAATAGAATTATAAATGAATATATTGATGAAATTGTTAGTAGCACCAATTGAAATTAAGTTGAGAGAGAATAGGTTGAGAGAGAATAGGCTAAAATAGTTTGGTCATGTACAACGAAGACCTATAGAAGCAATGGTAAGAAAGAGCGATATGATCACCATAAATGAAAGAGAAGACCAAAATTAACATGGGATGCAGTAGTAAAAATATATAAACATATTTAATTTTTGGTCTAAGGATATAGCCCTTGATAGAGCAAAATGACGAAAAAGGATTCAAGTAGCCAACCCAACTTGAGTAGGACGCAGAGCTTAGCTTAGTTAGGTTTAACTTGGTTGTAACTTGCAAAATCAATTTTGTTTGCCATGAAAGACGGAGACAACTATGATCTCATAAATCTAGATAGCAAAAACATCAAAGGCCTACTTTATATGTGAATAATAGAAGTGTAATTATTTTTTGTCCATGAATTTATGTTGTAATTGTATAATTAGGCTTTCGCAGTTTTTTCTAGACTTTCTTTTCTTTGTGGAATCAGCTCGGAAAATCTCCAAGAACTTCTGAAGTGAGCACATTTCTTCTCTCTTTATTTCCTTATTGCTACTTTAAGCAACGCCAAGAAAGAAATTAATACCAACTGCTGCTAGGTAAACTAATAGACATTAAGAAATTTGTATCTTTAGCCCAGCTTTCTGAAACTACCTTGGGTAGCTTTTCAAATTGACTTCTCGCAAAACCAACCTTCCACTTTTTATAAAATGAGCCGTTCTATACATCTTTATGTAGTCTAAAGTCATATTTCAAATAAAACCATAAATGTTGTTATGGAGAACAGAGTCCTAGACGCATATATGAGAACAAGAGGAAGAGTTGAAGCATTCACTCCAACCAACAAAGGCGGTGACAAAGAACCTACCCAAATTGATTAACACAACAATCAATTGATCCAATGCTCATCGAGCACATCATTTTCATTCTTTTTATATACATCTTCTAAGGTCTTTGGAGGTGATTCGTGAATGTTTATCATTGATTGTTTGTGTTCAAGCATGAGTCATATAAGTGACAAGCTTGAAACAATATTATTAGCTCAGCCTAAGAAGCACAAACACTTCTATGAAAAAGGTGCACCATGTTGAACACTGATGTTCATAAAAGTGCGTTAGGCACTTCTTCAACGTGCGTAAATTAAAAATATAATATTATTATAACAGACACTTCACATATACTTCACGGACACTTAATACTTCTTGAACCCTCCAAACATGATCTATGTGATGAATCTCTCCGAAGTAACAATGTTCTACAATCTTCGGAATGCAACTTCTACACTCCAATTATGTTTCGAAATATTTATAAAATCAATACATCATGTGTATTTTAATATTCTATGATTATTTTGCATTCTTAATAATGCAATTGTTAAATGAATGATATTTTAATATTTACGTTAATGGAATATATGGCTCTTCAATTTTAATTAGTGTTATGTTGCATTTTTCATTACTTTTTAATAAACTATTGATATGTTTGACATACAATAAAGTGAAAATAACACTTTAGTGTAGAAGTCCAAAAAAATTTACAAATAGGGGAGGACACAAGTTTTTAGTGTGCACCCAAAAAGATTCCCAAGCATTTGTAAACATTTTCCCCGTTTCCCACTGACACGAAATTTCCCTAGTAATAAATTTACAAAAATATAAATTTTTAACGTGTTCCAAACATACTGTGTACTGCACTTTTTGAAAACCATCATGTCAGTGTGTCCCTATCTATGCTACTTAGAGCTCAACTCAATTGCCTAAACAAAAAAGCTTTGAAAAAATCCTTCTTGACTAAGTCAAGTCGAGACAATCTTGAGCTAATAGGTCTATTATACAGCCCCACATAGCAATTTGACAGCCACCTTCAACAATGAGGTTATAGCATCAAAACAACCTTCCACTTCAAGCCAACCTCAACTGCTCGTTTAAACAGGTAAAGCCGAGCTGGATAAACAATTTCTAAATTTTAGTACTTGAATTAGATCAAACAAAGTTTGAGGTCAACTCAAGCTCAAATGAAGTACTTAAGGTTGCTCTTCCCAAATTCAAAGACGTGTTCAAATGGGAGATCAATTTAGGAAAGAGTAATGATTCTATTAAGGCAATGCCGGAGGTGTTGACACCAGATGCTATTTTTAGGAATAGGTTAGGGTCACTTCCCCTTCTTTAATCATGCTTACACAAGGATCTTTCTATAAACAATAGGACTGCTACACACCATGGTGGAGTGCTTGGAGAGAAGAGTGATGTGGACCAGAAGGGGCAGTACAAAGTGAAGAAAGCAGTCACAATCCCATCAAACACATTGTCCAAAAGCAGTATGGACACTTTTATAGAGGAGGCTTGTCGTGTCGGATACAACACTCTACAAACACTCTTAAAAAAATGTCCAACACTTCTTCAACGTGTCTTCATTACAAATGTAAATTCATAACATAGGGCACTTTACAGACTTCTCAGTCATTTCAATGATACTTCTTGAACTCTCCAAACACAACCTATGTGATGAATCTCTTCATAGTAATAATATTCTATATTCTTTAGAATGCAACTTATTCACTCTAAAAATGTTTTAAAACACTTGTCAAAACATGTCCTACTTTTAAAAAAGCTTTTTTAAATCCGGACACTAGTGTCCATTACTTAAACACACACGTATCCATCAATTCGACACATATAAAACTAATTATAAGTTTGAACTAAAAAACTTATGATACAATAATATATGAAAAAACAATGTAAGTTTATATAATAAATGCTATATTACATTTTTTTTTTATCATCTTTGAATGATATATTCATATATATGGCATATAATAAATATATAAAATTATATATTTCGCGTATGTCCTCCACGTGTCGTGTTGTACATTTTTTTTAAAAAATTGACGTGTCAGTGCGTCCGTGTCGTGTCGTGTCGTGTCGCATGTTCATGTCCGTCCTTTATAGATCATATCCATCCAATCATTAAAAAAAATGTCACATCAAAAAAATAAAATAAAATAGTTTTCATCAATAAAAAAACAAATACGTGATAACTCATAAAATGAGGAGTGATGCTCAAAAATTATAACCAAGGATTCTAGGAGTGGACATAAATCAAAACTATGGTGTCCTATAAGTAGACAAAATTAGATTGCTTATAAGTTATAACATAATTTTCGTACTTCTAACAAAAAAGGTCCAACTATGAGAAATAGCCCTCATACAAAACAAAACTTGTTCAAGAAAAGTGATCTTGCATCCCAAAAAGAATCTGGCAGTCACATGGGCAATAGTCCAATCAGGATAAATAATAAGGATTAAATACCTTGCATCAGCCATAACTTGGACTTTGGCACCATCACCATGTAGATCATAAAAGAACAACTTCGAAGAAGAAGATCGTTTGTTCATGATTCGCCCTTGCAAAAGAGAAACATAATAGGCATTAATAGAAAGAAACATGACGAAAATGGATAATACCCTACATGTGGTCAAATTCCTATATTTAAATACCAGCCAAATTTATTTCAACATCCTCCAGATGCTCCCCATTACTTAAGCCTTTATACTTCTCTATATACTCAAGGATCGACAATGAAACATGGAATTTGTGAGGATAGGGATTAATTCCTGCACTCTTCTGAGCTGCAAGGGCTTTCAACCTATTTTCAAAGTATTGCTGCAGGCAAAACAATAAATAGAGTTCAAGAAAAACTAAAGGCATATATTATATTCAATAGGATGCAGAAAAATCAATGCAAAAAAAGTATTTTGGAAACAATATACAAGCAACTAACAAGAAAGATTTACCGTTGGATCCATGTCCTCGTCATCTGCAGCTTGGGGCTTCTGAACATGGGGCCTTGACATGGTAGCAGCCTGAAGAAAATGTAACCACTGTCAAAATGAATGGAGAACTAGACAAAAAAAATTCAGAAATCCAAGTGTATTATAAAAGGAATGGCTCGCTCAAGCCTCAATTTCAGATTTTAACAAAGATGTTTCCCTGTCTTTTTTCCCTTCATTTTCCTGGAAACCAAACTGAGCCTCTTGAAAAGGAAAAAATGAAAAATAAAAATAGAAAAGCAGAGGGAATGTAAATGTACTGTACCTGCTTGGCCTTTCGTTCCTCGTCTCTCTGCTTATTCTTCAATTCTTTCTTGAGAGCACTATTGGAAACCCACACAATCAAAAAAAAAAAAATTCAAAACCAAAATTCAGTTGTAGAGATTAGAAAAACAGATTGTATGTTGGAAGAGCTCACTTTTTGCTACGAACTTCAGGCTCCAATGATAGAGCTGACACTTCCTTTGATGTTTCTTCAGCAGACCCTTCCATGGAGAGAGAGAGAGAGAGAGATGAAGCTGCTGTAGTAGGGCTTGGAGTAGGCCTTTGATCTTGTGCGTGAGTTGTTTCTAGGGAAGTAGGGTTTTTGAGTGCTTAAAAACGACGCGTACGGCCATTTAGCGTATCAAGCGTGAAATTATAATTTAATTTAAAAATTTGTATCAAATTATTTGGTGTAATTTTTGTTTCAATAATGTTAGGTAGTTCAAAATTTTGTGATTTAAATGGCTTAAATTACTCAAAATGACATCGTTTTTAGTGTAAATGAGTGTAAAACGGCGCCATTTTGACAGACTTGAGCCATTTTAGCCACAAAATTTTAAGTTACCAAATATTTTCTTTTTTGTTTATAATATTTTAAGTAAAAATAATTTAAATATATTGAGAAAAGTTAATTACTTAGAAGTTAGAGAATGGGTATTTTTAATTTCTACTCTCTGATTATCAATTTTTAATTTATAATAAGTTTGGTACTTTAAAAAGAAAATGATATAATTTTATATTTTTTTAGTTATAATTAAAAAAATTATAATTAAAATTTTAAAATCAACAATGTTAGGTGGCCTGAAAAAACATGACTCGAATGGTTCGAAACACTCAAAACGACGTTGTTTTGATACATTCGAACCATATAAATTTGAGCCACCAAATATTTTCCTTTTCAAAATAATGTGATAATTAAATAAAAAAATAGTTATAATTTGAGAATAAAATTATATAACTAAAGGTATGGGCATAATAGAATTCTCCAACTAAACTTGTTAAAATTTTATTATATTTTAATTTAAAAATTAATTTTTTTATTTAAATTTTATATCTTTTTAAATATATTTTTTAACAAACTCTATATTAATTCTTTATACTATTTAAATATTATTTTATTCATTTTAATTTAAAATTATTTTTTTTAAACTCAACACAATTAATTCCAAAATATAAATAGTAATACCTTTTTAATATTTGACTAGATTATTTGTTGAGTTAAAACTATCAAAACTAAAATGACTAACTTGATAATTAGTTTGAAAGAGGTGAAATTTAGGCGTTGTTTGGGATGACCTAAATAAGTGCACTTTTTATCTTTTTATGAAAAGATGTGCAGAAAAGTAGAGAGATGATGTGATGAAAAAAAGATAAAAATATGGATTATTTTGCAATTGCCAAACTTGACCTTAGTGATTTATTCACTATTTTAACTAAAAAATACAAATAACTAATTGATAGAAATGCTCTTATAAACCTCTCATTTGATGGTCCCACCCAGTTTGTTAAATTAAAATTTTCAATTTTTATGGTAAAATTAATTTTTTACAAATCTAATTGGATTTAATTTAGGGGGGGGGGAAATTTTTATGGTAAAATTAATTTTTTATAAATCTAATTGGATTTAATTTAGGGGGGGAAATTTGTCAAAATACGAAGGGTGTAAGTTGTTCTGGGTGCAACTTAAACCTTATGAGTTGCACCCCTCACCCTCAATGTTTGTATTTTTTTTTTTTTCTTTCTGTTAGTAAAGTAATACCCATTTTAATTTATGTCTAAAATTATATAGAAAATGATATATTAATAATTACGTTATATAGACAAGTAAAAAAAATTTAAAAAAAAACAAAAATTAAGACACAAAACACAAAACACATGTGGCAGTGGGTGAGACCCACTGCCACATCCCTAGTGCAACCACTAATTAGTGGTCTGCATCATTTTTCGTAAAGTAATACCCATTTTAATTTATGTCTAAAATTATATAGAAAATGATATATTAATAATTATGTTATATAAAAATATTTATTATATATAATTTATACCTTTGACACAAATTGAAATTTGAATATAATAATATATTTTTATGTCATGTGACAGTTAATATAACATTTTCTATCTAATTTTGAATAGAAATTAGTTTTATAAATAAATTAAAAAAATATATATGAAGGTCTAAAATGAGAAAAAAAAATCAAAAGTCAAAATGAAAAAATAATCAAATATAAAAGGTCTGTGTGTATGTTCTTTTTAATTTGTTTGTAATATGAAATAAACTGTTCAAATTATTAATATGAGTACCAAAAAAAATTTCACAATGTGTCAATTTTACTTATTAAGGGCTGATTTGGCATAGACTATATAATCCATTTTTTTATCTTTTTATTTTTTTTCATCACATCACCTCTCTACTTTTCTGCACATCTTTTCATAAAAAGACAAAAAATGTACTTTTTTAGGACACCCCAAACCAATCCTAAGTTGTCATTTTGGCAACATGGTTGAAAGTGGGTTAGAACTAAAAAAGTATAAAAAAATAAAATAGTTTAAGGGGTTGTTTGTGGTGTCCTAAATAAGTGTATTTTTTGTCTTTTTAAACTAAAAAATTAAGAAAGAAAATATAGATGTTTGGGTTAACTTTTTGACTTTTTATGAAAAAATGTGTAATAAAAAATCATAAAAATTGGTTTGTATGAAAAAATTAGGATTGGGAGTTGTGCATCCCTAATTGTTGACTTTTGGTGAATAGTGTTAACTTTTTAACTTTTTGAGTAATTTTTTGACTTTTTGACTTTTCCTTGACATGCCAAATTTGGCCTAAATAAGTAAACATTTGAGGTTTTGGTACCCTAAGTCCATCTAAGTAAATATATTTTGCCAAGAGAAGTTAAACCATTAATAATATCAGTAAAACGAGTAAACATTTGAGGAATAGTTTCATCAGGCTTCATTTTAAAAAGTTCATAATTATGGACTAGCAAACTGACTCTAGATTCTTTAACTTGTTCGGTTCCCTCATGAGTCACTATAAGCTTGTCCCAAATTTCTTTAGCGGTTTTACATGTGGAAATTCTATTGAACTCGTTGGCATCTAAAGCACAGTACAACATGTTTGTAGCTTTGACATTAATTTGGGCCATTCTAGTATCTGATTCATCCCACTCATCTTCAGGTTTTGGTACCCTAAGTCCATCTATAGTTTTGGTAGGAATTTTTGGACCATTCATTGGCAGACTTTGCCATTCATAATCATTAGATTGAATATGTATGGTCATCATGGAGAAGTGATGGAGTTTGGAAGATTAGTGAGGGATTTGGATGGATGGTGATAGTGATGAAAGTGATCGATGATTTTGTGGATGGTGGAGTTGGTTGTAGGCTATGGTGAGGGTGGAGATGGAGTCGGCTAAGGGTAGAGGAAGAAGGGGAGAGCGAGACAGCAAGAGAAGGAGAAAAAGAGAGAGTAAGGGAGAGAGTGGGTGAGAGATAGAGACGGAACGGAAGAGAGAGAGAGAGAGAGAGAGAGAGAGAGAGAGAAATTATATATATAAA
>NW_021025879.1:634330-746034 GCF_004153795.1 Camellia sinensis
TATTCAATTGACTTGATTGCGCCACCAACTGAGCTTTTGAATGTTGAAAAGCAGAAGCACAGAGAGGGGCTTAGATAGAGAGGTAAAAGGTAAGATGAGAGAGAGAGAGGGTAGAGAGGAGATGATAAAATATGGGAAATGAACCGCTAAAGAGTTGACACGTGTGAGTGATTGTGAGAGTCGATGGTGAGAAATTAATTTAGTACTTTCTGTCACTATCGCTAACAAGACTAGCACACAAAATCAATTACAAAACAATCACATAAAGTAATCATTCTTATATATATCAAATTATATGATTTATATTAAAAGATATAACTTTACCAATCACATAAATTAATCATTCTTATATATATCAAATTATATGATTTATATTAAAAGATATAACTTTACCAATCACATAAATTAATCATTCTTATATATATCAAATTATATGATTTATATTAAAAGATATAACTTTACCAATCACATAAATTAATCATTCTTATATATATCAAATTATATGATTTATATTAAAAGATATAACTTTACCAATCACATAAATTAATCATTCTTATATATATCAAATTATATGATTTATATTAAAAGATATAACTTTACCAATCACATAAATTAATCATTCTTATATATATCAAATTATATGATTTATATTAAAAGATATAACTTTACCAATCACATAAATTAATCATTCTTATATATATCAAATTATATGATTTATATTAAAAGATATAACTTTACCAATCACATAAATTAATCATTCTTATATATATCAAATTATATGATTTATATTAAAAGATATAACTTTACCAATCACATAAATTAATCATTCTTATATATATCAAATTATATGATTTATATTAAAAGATATAACTTTACCAATCACATAAATTAATCATTCTTATATATATCAAATTATATGATTTATATTAAAAGATATAACTTTACCAATCACATAAATTAATCATTCTTATATATATCAAATTATATGATTTATATTAAAAGATATAACTTTACCAATCACATAAATTAATCATTCTTATATATATCAAATTATATGATTTATATTAAAAGATATAACTTTACCAATCACATAAATTAATCATTCTTATATATATCAAATTATATGATTTATATTAAAAGATATAACTTTACCAATCACATAAATTAATCATTCTTATATATATCAAATTATATGATTTATATTAAAAGATATAACTTTACCAATCACATAAATTAATCATTCTTATATATATCAAATTATATGATTTATATTAAAAGATATAACTTTAATTGAGTTATTTCACTTGTAATAAAGTGTGATTGGTTTATGTGGTCAATATGTATCTAGATTTGTTGCAACATCACATATAGGTATACAATTTGAGTAATGTTTGGATGACCATCTCTTGCCCTTCTCATGATGTTTGAAAGTTTGTGATTTGATTTATCTTTACTTAGTTTGAGTTTACACGTCAAACAAATTAACCTAGCATAAATAAAATTAGACTTGGATCTTGGATTTGAAATCCGACCATTGGTCCACCTGCAAACCCTTTAGCAATTATGAAAAAAAAAAAACAAAAAAATAAATAAAATAAATAGTCTTAAATATTAGCATCAAGCCAAGTCCTTTGGTTCATAAGGGGAGCCCCATTGGCCCAACTCACAAGCTCGCCTAGACTAAATTCGTTGGTAGGACTTGTGGTTAAGGTTTTGGCTGACAAGTTAGGCCGACTTGAGCTCTCAAGAAAAAGATTGTTGATTTGGTCCACATGTGAGCTTGGTTTGCACTTTCGTAGGCCAACTGAGCTAGCCTCGACGCCAACCCTTAATTTTTAATGGTGTATTAACTTAATTATCGCAGCATTATATGAAACATATACATAAGTGATGAGACTTATTACACATATTATATTAATAAGTAAGATAATAAATAAAATACGGTATACAAATGTGATAAGTATAAACATTATTTATACAATATATAATCATTTTCTCAAATAAAGTTTTTACTTTTTAGACAAAATAATCATTTTTGTCAAAATAATATAATTAATCGATTTGTCAAAAGATGAATAGTAATTAACCCTATTTTTCAAAAAGAGAATAGTAAAGTTTTTGAAAATATTTAAAATAATATTTAACATATATATTTTAAAAAGATAATAATTTGTGTCAAATAATATGTATATTAACTAATATATTTTAGACATCATCAAAATTAAATAATATGATTAACAGAACCTATGGGACTAATCTAGTAATCATTGTTTGTTATTTTATATGTGTGTGTATATATATATATGTGTGTGTGTGCCATGTTGGATATTGTTTTGTTTTATAATAATTTGGGGGTGTGACACACTTTCTCTATCTTTCTCTCTCATTTCTTTCTAGGGTTCTTTTTTTCTCCCGATGCAGCCAAACCTACCCTAACGCTGTCATCGCACTATCGTTACCAGAACCACCGCCTCCTTCACAACCACTTCAACCACTCCCCTCTTCTACAGCATCACCGTATTTTGCATCCGCGCACTCTCTTCCATGTTTGCCATTCAATAGTGCCGTTGCTTCGATGTTGTCGTTTCTAGATCTAGATCCGTTGTCGCTGCCGGTCATAAGACCTATGGCTCTCACCCACTCTTCCTCTGCTATAACACACAGACAACCGATGATTTCACTATCGCCGCCTCAAAGAATCTTTTGCTAAACAGATATATGTACACCAGTAGTTGTTCAAGTTCATTGGTGAAGGGGGTCGATTGATCTTTACCTTATTTCTGCATTTCTCTCAAGGCAGCGAAGTTCTGCACTGTTGCATATAGCAGTGGGGCCTAGATCGATTTGACTCTTCATCACCTACACAAAGAGTTCAAGACAACAAGGAAGTTTTGGTCGGAGCTTATTCTCTAAAATCTGACATGTTCAACAACGATCCAATTCCTCTTCCCCCTATATCGTTTAGTTTCTAGATCGAATAGATGACCAAATGCATTGATTGTATAGTTTAATCTCTCTCTATATATATGTAAATGTATGTATATTTATCTACATTTTCTTTCTCCAAGATTAGAGATTAGTGTTTCCTCAAAAAGGAGAAAGGCTCTCTCTCTCTCTCGGTATAATTTCTCTCTTTGTTTATGATTTCTTTATTACTTGTTGTTGATGATGATGAATGTTATTGATGATCCAAAGTGTTAAAGTTTGCACTCACTCCCTCCCCCTCCTTCTCTCTCCTCATATGTATATATATATATATATATATGTAAATATATGTATATTTATCTACACTTTCTTTCTCCAAGATTAGAGATTCGTGTTTCCCCAAAAAAGAAAGAGACTCTCTCTCTCTCTCTCTCTTTTTCTCTCTCAGTATAATTTCTCTCTTTGTTTATGATTTCATTATTACTTGTTGTTGATGATGATGAATGTTGTTGATGATCCAAATTTGCACTCCATCCCTTTCACTCTCTCTCCTCGTATATATATATATGTGTGTGTGTGTGCGTGTGTGTGTGTGTATGTGTGTATGTATGTGTATTTTTGGGATTTCAGATAGATAGAAAGTAGAGATGCATATATGAAGAAATTTTTAGATTTTGGACATATTGTTTTCGTTATTGTTGTTGATTGTGTATGTAGTTGTCTATTGAAGTGCTTTGAACAAATAGGTTGTGTTGATGATGATGATAAAATCCCATCGGAGATTCTCTTTTTGTTCGGTTTGGAAGAGAGTGGAAAACATATAGGGTTGATTTCTTCTTCTGTTGGAATCCTTTATCCGGTCATTTTCAACGGATAGAAAAAAGATTATAGAATTTCAATAGATAATTTGAACAGGTAGAATTTTTGAACAGATAAATTTCAACAGATAGATTTTATTTTGACAAATATTTAAGGGATATTTGAATTGAAAAGATAAAAAAATTAAACAGATAGGGTAAAAAAAATTGAACAAATAGAAATTTTTTTGAACAAATAGAAAAAAAATTGAATAGCTAATCAACGAAAGTTAACAAATAAATTAAAGGGTAAAATTAGAAGCAAAGTATTTTTCAAAACAAACAAAAGGATTTCTCACCGAATTATTTCACAAAAGGTAGACCTCTCAGCAATAGAAAATATTCGCTAGACCTAATACTATACTCTCATTAACTTAGACTTTTCAACAATTATCTCTTAATTAAAACTTAATTTCTTACTACATCCATTTAAATAAATTTAAGGTTAATGTTTAGAGATAAGGAGCATTACTTTCGTATATTGTAAGAAAAATAAATCGGTGAAAAATATAAGAGTTATTATAATTTAACGAGAAGTTTACAAAACTTGCGACAATGTTGAGAAAAGCTTCTCCTCAAGAAGAGTTTTGTAAGGATCAATCCATTAAAGTTGACGTGACAATGTTGAGAGTGTCGCTTGATAGCTAGATTTGGAGTTTTGATTAGGGTCATACATATGCACAATAGAAATTGGAGTTTTGATTTCGATTATACATGATGTATTTTTTTATGAAATTAAAAAATTTCCAACAAAATCCTTGCCACATCATTGATGCGAATAGTTTTTCGAACACAATAGATGGTAAGAGAATAAAAAATATAAAGCAATGAACCTTTAGTACTATTATTCACTCAAAAAAAGCCTTTAGCTTCCGTTTGAGAAGTGGGTTAGCTTTTTGACTTTTTTGATTATTTTAACTTGGACTTAAAACGTCTGATTTGGGAAAGACTTTTTGACTTTTTGATATTTTTGGCTTTTTGACTTTTTGGTGAGGTGTCTTCCTGTTAAATTACCAATATGCCCTTTTTGGCTTTTTATTTTTATTTTTTTTTATTTTCAGTTTGGATTTGGCGTATTTTGCTTAATTTTTTTTTATTTTTTTATTTTGGGTTTGGATTTGACGTATTTTGCTAATAAATTATTTTTTATTTTTTTATTTTGGGTTTGGATTTGGCGTATTTTGCTTAATTTATTTTTTATTTTTTATTTTTTTTGGGTTTGGGTTTGGCGTATTTTGCGTACATTTTTTTGTTTTTGTTTATTTTTTATTTTATTTTGGGTTTGGGTTTGGATTTGGCATATTTTGCTTAATTTTTTTTTAAAATTTATGTTTTTGTCTTTTTTTTTTTATACATTAATTAGTTCTTATTCTTTAATTTACGTTTTTTGCCTTCTTTATTTTTATTGATATACAATAACTTATTTATTTATTTATTTGTAAATTACGTGGTGAATGGTAATTTATATTTTCATGTTTTTTTTTAAAATGTTTTTGAATGAGGCGTATTTTTGTCGTTATTTTTTTTAAATTTACGATTTTGTCATTTTTTTTTACTCACATTAATTTATGTTTTTTTTCTTTTTTATTTTTATTGGTATACAATAACTTTTTTTTTATTTTTCAAAAATGAGTTTTCATGTGTTTTATTTATTTTTAAATTACGTGGCAAATGCTAATTTTTGTCTTTGATTTTTTATTTTTTTTGGATGAGGCATATATTTCTGGTTCTTTTTTTTTCATTTACGTTTTTGTCATTTTTATTTGTATACATTAATTTGCTTTTATTTTTCAAAAATAGTTTTTCATGTGTTTTATTTATTTTTAAATCACGTGGCAAATGCTAATTTTTGTCTTTGATTTTTTATTTTTTTTGGATGAGGCATATATTTCTGGTTCTTTTTTTTTCATTTACGTTTTTGTCATTTTTATTTGTATACATTAATTTGCTTTTATTTTTCAAAAATAGTTTTTCATGTGTTTTATTTATAAATAATTTAATAAGTAAAAAATTAAAATAAATATTCAAAAAATTTAAATCGTAAAAATTTAAATAATTTAAAATGTTAATGTTTTAAATTTAAAAACAACTCTACACTCAAATCGTAACCAAACATATAAAATAAAACTCAATTAATAAATTATTTTTAAAACTCATAACCAAACACATAACTCGAAACTCCATACTACTTTCACAATTCTACACTCAAAAAATAACCAAATACATAATAAAAAAATTAAAATATTTAAAAATATTTTTATAAATAGAGTTTGAATTTATTTTTATAAAATATTTTAACAAAAAACAAAAACATGTTTTAATTTTTTTTTTTCAACTTTCTTTGTTAAATTTACGAAAAGGTGTGTTTTGGGAAAAGGTTTTTTTTTTTTTTTTATTAATTTTTGTGCGCTGCAGTTGATGGTGATGTCCAAAATTAACATGTGGGGGTAATTTCGTAAATTGACCTTGGTATTAGCTGTTGGGCTGCACTTGTGAATGTTTTGTCTCCATGTGGCTAAAAAAGCCACCTTTGTCGTGACATGACTATTTTAGCCCAAGTTTAACTTCCCAAACACCACCTTAGTACTATTGCATAGTTTTAGATGGTTAGAGTATTTTCATTCGTACCTTTAAAACTTTGTATGTCATTTTCTTTTTTTCTTTTTTCTTTTTTTTTTTTTCTTTTTTTTTAAGATTAAAGTGTCAAATTGGCATATACAAAATTTCACATCTCTAAAAATAAATAATTCACCCCCCCACAAAAAATAAATAAATAAACAATTCACCTTATATGCCAAATTTATTATTTATATATATTTTTTACTTTAAAATTTTTGAATTTTTGTAGGTGTTTACCATTAATATAAGGGAGCTACTATTAGCCCTTACATAATTTCTTGGGCAAATTACACCAGTGGTTTCTACATTTTACATCTTGTGTTATTTTGATCTCTACATTTTCAATTAGCTCACCTTTAATTTTAAATTTTGTGTTAATTTGGTTCAATTGATAATATCATTAGTGTTTTTTTATAGAAAATTATCACTAATTGATTGAGATTAACTCATTGAGTCCAGTAAATTTATAATTTTACCCTTAAAAATATGACACATAACACTTATGTGCATATTTTTCATAAAAAAAGATACTAAGAGTTCTAATCAATTAGATCAAATTGAAACAAAATCATAAATTCAAGGTCAAAATCGAGTCAATTAGAATTATAAAGATGAAAATGACATAAAGATAAAAATATAGAGACTACTGTCGTAGTTTGTCTTAATTTCTTACAACCCCACATGTTCAACTTTTTTTGTAAAACAATTTTACCTTCAAATAAAATTACTTAAAAGGATAAAATTTTAAAATGCAAACTCACCATTCTGATCATTCTAAAGTAGTGTTTGGAAAGTTGGCTATTTTAGTAGGCTAAAATAGTTGTGTTTGGAAAAATGGTTAAATTTTTTTATAGTTGGATGCGACGTTTGTAAGTAAAAAAGTGAAACAATTACGGATTTGATATGAGATTTTGTCTTGTTGACTATCTTGACGTATTTTATTTTTTAATGCTATTTTAGCCTAAAAAGCCAAAAAAATATATTGCCAAACACCTCTATAGTATTGTATCTGCAAGGGGTAACGGAGAGAGTCTCTCTCTCTAGGAGATTTTCAACGACTTTTCAACTTCTTTTTGGCGAGGTCCAATAACACTTTTATAGTATAGATCTAGGTTGTTAACGCTTAAAAAGAGGGATTTAAGAGTTTCTTCTCCTATTTTCAGCATAGACTTTTAGATTTTGAACATACACAACTGTCTCATTTTCTCTCACTCCTCCTCCCTTACTATTGTTAATATTTTTCTTCAACTCTGATTTTCAGCGATGACTGAATTTCAAAAAGAAGCGGTAACAACGGCAAAATTGGGCAGCGGCAGCAGGGGTGAAGGTGAATGTGTCTTCCCAAAATCGAAGCTGATTTTTTTGACTATTTTTGTAGTTTGTGTAGGTTTCTTATTTGGCCCTTCGAGGCCTTGATTTTCTTTTTCTTATTTTGTATGGTGTTTATTTTTATTTTAATATAATTGCATTATAACCTTTCTCAAAAAGCACCCACTAAAAAAAAAACTCATCATTTTCAACACAAACCCATTTTAATTTTTTTTCTTCATCTTTTTGTTTTCTTCATTCACAAACTATCTTACAAACCATTATTGCATAATTTACAATTCCTTATGAAATACTCAGCATGGAAGAGGATGGGGTTTGAGTGGAATAGTATCAAAATGGTCAGCCCAAGGTTACTGAATCTTGTCAATATGCTTGAAATTCCATACAAAATGGGCTGCCAAACATCTATCCATGTGTTGGTACTAAAATCTTGAGTTTGGCATATCGACATAGATGTTGATGTGGTATAAGACTTTTGATTGAGGTCCAGGTTAAAGACTTGTGAATTGGACAGATGCCTTAGTGCAAGGAGTGTGCAAGACATATGACCAAACAGAGCAAGCAATCAAAGGAAGAGGCAGTTGAAGAAGAGGAGTTACTTGCATGCATTAAGGATGGACACGTGGCTGCAGCAATCGTGGCTAATGCAAGGAAGATAAAAGTTGGGAATTCGAACTGAGAAGGATCCTCAAACTTATTCACAAACTTGTGAAAAAAACTAAGAGTAGCAGTTATTTACGAGTAGTTAATCTGTAATTCAGGCCTAATAGTTATGTTGTAATCTTGTAACTATATTATTCTAGTTTTTTATTCTTTTAGTCAAGTGACAAATTCAATTTCAATTCCAATTTAAGTTGTGTTTGTTACTTCAATTGATTGCCTTTAAAAAGTCTTTGAATTCTATCAAAGCATAGAACTCAACCGCATAGCTTGTTTTCATACTTTTGTTTGTGTGAGTTTGTGATTGTTTGCCGATTGACAAATGTCGATCTTCTCTACACCAGAAATCTACTGACACAATGTTTTCGCAACAACAATAAATACTCATAAAAAATAAAAAAACAAAAACCTTCTCCAAATAATAAAACTAACTATAAAAAGACATTTAAAAAAATAAAAATAAAAAATCCGAAAGGTTATCATAAGAAGAACAAAGTGTAACATTGAGTTCATTCTAAAAAAAAGTGTAACATTGAGTTTGGAAGGACCACCAATGCTTCAAAACTACAACGAAGGCTTCAAATTTTGGAACAATGACTTCATATTGTGAATGGAAATAAAAGATTTTGGCATTTTCTTTTTAATACGTCAAACTTGGCATGGTTTAAGACATGTCAATTGCCAACTAGCTTTCATAAATTTAGGTGGAGTACAAATTACATGCCAAATTTCATTATCAAAAGTGTCATCTCAGATTTGAAAATTCGGGTAGAGATGCTCTTACAATAGCATAGTCACCAAAGGCTCTAGCCAATATCTCCCGGTCACCACATGGTATTTTTAGTGAAGGCCTTGTTCACCCATCCATGCTACTCCGTACATGGTTCTTTCCCACGAACCGCCAACATCGCTCAAAGTGTCAAAGTCTCTACCAACACTGCCTTCACCATTTCCCACTGCCCAACCCGCCTCCCCTATTCTCTCTGTTCTGTATAATCGAACCCCAAGTTCAAGACGGGAAAAATACATGCCACTTACCATCAAGCTATCTCAAGATTTGTATATGCCATTGCCTTCATTATTATATATCTCAACATAAATAACTAACATGAGTGCCAAATCTAATAGTTGTATAACCGTGCTTGTGATATAAGACAAGCTTTGACTGGAGATTCTTCAACTATAGCAGAGCCTTCAACTACAGTAGTGCTAGTGCAACCCAGATTCTATTGTTTTCAATTTTGGAATTATTTTAAAACTTCAAAAATAAAAATTATATAGCCTTACATTTTCAATAAATTAAAAAATATTAAATTCTCTCATTGAGATCATTTAAAGGCCTGTTATGTCGAACAAAATTCCAAAACAAAAAGGGTAAAACTGGTTAGCCAATAATTGTCTCCGCTTTTCAAATCTTGCAGGCAACATTATGCTTTCAGTTATTATGAATGATTACGAAACGAGCAATTTTGAATTGAACCTTGACATGACTACCGTAAAAATTTGCCACATGAAACCAGTATAAAGATAACCTTGTAGTCCTACCAACAAATATTGAATATGGCATAGCTGACAACAAAATAATTCACCACCTCTTCATTGAATAGGAAGGCATGGTTGTGGTGACAATGACAATGACAATAATGTTTCACTCAAATTCGCCATTGATCAAAACAAATTTAGCTATAACCAAAAAAAAAAAACAATTTTGAAGCCTACTTGCAATAGCAATACACCACTTAAACAATTGTCATGCTGCTACAGCAGAGAGAGAGAGAGAGAGAGAGAGAGGCCCTCGTCAGATTGTTTACATTCATCTTACAAGTGGTATGAGCAAGTACTCAGCATAAAAGAGCTGCAAGACCCAATAAGATGTCAGAGATGAATACATTAATGTACAGTGCAGTGCATTTATAATTCAGCAATTGATGACTCTTCCAAGTAATGAGGATGATACCAAAATAACAGTATTAGAAGATCAGGCTGGGGCAAAAAAATTTTTTTAATACCTTTCTTTGACAAATAAAAGGAAGCATATAACAATATTTAAAAGACTAGAAGGATCAAAAGTATTTCAATTGAACATATGGTTGGTTTGCAATCAGATGATCAAGGGGGTCTGTTGAACTTTGCCAGCCCTTCAAACAAATGTCCCATTCAACAAAATTTTGAGGTGCTAACAGCAACTATGAGAAAGAACACCACAAACTAGCAACTAAATTGGTTTTTTCAAGTACCTAATAATGTATAAATATTGTTAAGAACAGTATAGAATTTACTCATACAAAGTGAATTCTAGAGCATTCACTCCTGCAATTGAATGGAGCTTGGGTAAATGGTTGTCTTAGCCATAGAGATTGCATACAGCAGTATGTCGTTATATCAACCAAGAAAATAAAAAATGCCAAAATAAAAGAATAAAAAATAACTGGTTACCTAACACTTGATAAGATAACTGATTACCTTCCATATAAACATGTAGAAGGATGTTACTGCAGCTTTACTCTTCAAATCCAGAGATTTAGCACGGTTCCAGAGTATTGATGCTAATATGGCATGGCCCAAAACCTAAATGAATGTAAAGAAAGAATCATGAACTAGTTATTAGAAGCTTGAATACAGGACATAACCCACGATTTTAGTTCACCAAATTTCCTGTTCTATGTAGTAGCTTTTGCAATTATTGCAACCTCAACCGAGGTTTTCAAATATCATGTACTTCTATTGACTCTGATATATTTATCAAGCAGTCACCTTAGGCAATCGCAAAAGACCGTCCTACCCAGTGGCGGCCGGAGGATTTCTTCCCAGGGTAGTAATTTTAAAGAGATACTATATGCATTATTAACATAGAAATTGTTAATAAACAATGTACAGAAGTGCATTGAAATGTGATGTATGTGTAAGTTTTCTGAATGAATTATGTATATTCAATTGTAAATAATACAAAGAGTACAACCGAGTTATATAGACCTAATCTAAAAAATGAAATAAGAATAAACCTATATACTTATAATCAATCTAATATATTTACAAAATTAGTATAATATTCTCATACCCTTGCTCAAACTCAAGGTGTTTTAACAAAAAATACTGAGAGTTTGCCAAGAAGGAACTGAAACGAGCAGTGGTGCGAGTCTTGGTAAAGAAGTCAGCAAGTTGAAGTGCCAAAGAGATGAAAGGAAACGAGATAGAGCCAGGTTGCCAATGCTGACGAACAAAATGACAATCAATCTCAATGTGCTTCGTCCGCTCATGAAAGACAGTGTTATGGGTAATTTGAATAGCACTGCAATTGTCACAGTAAAGAGAGGTTGGAGAAGACTGAGGTACACCCAAATCAGATAAGAGACAACAAAGCCAAACAATCGCAGCAGTGACATGAGCCATAGCACGATACTTAGCCTCGGCAGTGGAATGCGCAATAGGTTGTTTCTTGCTCTTCCAAGAAATCAAAGAATTACTAAGAAACATGCAGAAACTAGAAATGGACTTGCGATCACTAATATCACCAGCTCAATCAGAATCAACATAGGCCACCAAGTTCAAAGAGGAAGTGGAGGACAATAGTAAGCTCTGAAATGAGATATAGTACCTCAAAGATAGCGAAGAATGCGAACCAAAGCAGCTTAGTGTGTAGAATGAGGAGCAGAAACGAATTGACTAACCATATAAACAACACAGGCAAGATCAGGGCGAGTAACAGTCAGATAGACTAAGCAACCAACAAGCTCTCAATATAAAGTGAGATTATCCAAAAGAACACCATCAGTAATGTTAAACTACACATTAAGCTCGATGGGGGTATCAGAAATATTAGTGTCAGTAAGACCAGCATGGTGAAGAACCTTATTTACATACTTGCCCTAAGATAGAAAGTAGTCCCACAAGAAAAAGTTACTTCAATACCAAAAAAATACCGCAATGGACCCAAATCCTTCATTTCAAAGGTGCGAAAGAGATGCTACTTAACCTCAAAGATAGTAGAAGAGTCAGAGCCAATGATGATCATATCATCCACATACAATAACAAGGCAACAAAGCGAACAAAGGTGTAAAGGAGAAACAAAGCACAATCCTAGGGACAAGGCTGAAACCCAAGCTCAGTGACAGATGCCTGAAAACAATCATACCAAGTATGAGGGGATTGCTTCAAATCATACAGAGCATGCCAAAGACGACAAACCTGTCCAGAGGAATGAGAAAGGTCAGGGGAAAGATGAATGTAAACCTCCTTAGTGAGATGGTCATTAAGAAAAACATTCTTAGCATCCATCTGATAGAGAGGCCAATGACGAACAACAACAACAACAATCAAAATATGCACATTAGTCATCTTGGCAATAGGGGCAAAGGTTTCCACATAATCAATACCATAATCCCGTGAGAAACCTTTGGCAACTAGGCAAGCTTTGTAGCACTCGATAGAACCATCAGAGTGAGCCTTGACTTTACAGACCCATTTGCAACCAACTAGATTTTTGCTAGCAGGCAACGAAACTATCTCCTAAGTAGTAGTCTTCTGCAAAGTAGACACCTCATCCTATATAGCTCGAACCCAATTAGGATCCTAACAAGCCTCCTTATAAGACTGGGGTTATGAAAAAGAGTGAATAGCAGACGAAAAGGTGCAGTATGAAGGAAAAAACATGTTTGAGCAAAGCCAAGTTTGACTACCTGTGTACAGATACGAAGGGGATACTTATGGTTTGGCAAGATCAAAGTCGTCAGAGGTAGAAGGATCGACAGTAGAGGCAAAGACAACTAGTAGAGGGAGAGCCTTGCAACGAGAATAGACTAACAACGAAGGAAGAGGAAGAGGAAGAGGAAGAGGAAGAGGAAGAGGAAGAGAAGAAGGAGGAGACAGAGATGGAGATGAAGGGGGAAGAGAAGAGGGAACAGATTCATAGGGATCAGTGAAAAGAGACTTAGCAGGAGGGATGATAGAAGGAACAAGCTCATGAAGAATAGTAGAGATGTACTCATCCAGAGGGACCTTAGAAGGAAGTGGATCAATGTGAATCAAACCCTCTTTGAAAACCAAAGTAATGATAGGAAGAAGTTGAAAGTAAGACAGATGTTCGAGAAAGGCAACATGAAGGGAGACATAAAGACGACGAGAAATAAGGTCATAACAATGATAGCCTTTTTGGGTAAGACTGTAGCCCAAAAAGACACATACAATAGAGCGGGCACTAAGTTTTGTCCTATCTTTACGGGAAAGAAGTACAAAACAAGCAGACCCAAAAACACGTAGGAGAGAGTAATTAGGAAGTTGGGAGAACAGAACCTTATAAGGAGAACGACCAGAGAATAGGAGAGTAGGCATACAGTTTAGAAGAAAAGCAGCAGTAAGAACTGATTCACCCCAAAACGGGGCTGAAACAGAGGCAGAGAAGAGAGACCTAGTTGTCTCAAGGAGATGACAATGTTTACAAGAAGTTTGGTGAATGGTACCCAAATTGGTCAATTACTCATATAACTCAGTTTTAAAATATTAACACCCAAGTCAAACCATAACAATTTGATAGTAGAGCCAAACTGTGTAGTAACCATAGACTGAAAATACTATATATCAGGTAGAAGTTAGACTTATGAGTCATAAGATAAATCCAAATGTAACAAGTGCCGTCATCAACAAATGACACACAGTATGCAGAACTCCCTTTGGTGAGAACAGGAAAAGGACCCCATACATTAGTATGAACTAAAGAAAACGGTGTATCAGATATAAAAGTATTTTTATGAAAAGGTAAGGCTGTCATTTTGGCAAGTTTACACCCCCGACACTCGGTAATTTAACTAGGAAAAACTTTATCCAATATACCTGACTGAGCCAAAGACTGTAAGCAGTCAGTAGACAAATACTCTAATCTAGAATGTCACAAATAGAAAGGACTTGATAGAGAATCTAATTGAAAAGAAGAAAAGACAGTCAGAGAGGTAGTCATAGGCAGATGCAAGCTCTCTACTACATAGAGGTCTCCAACTCTACGGCCGGTCCTAATTTGCTGCTTAGACATTCGATCCTACACAGAACATATAGAAGAAGAAAAGATAACATCAAAATCGGAGGCATGAAGCTGACCGATATATAATAAATTGATAATTAAGGAACATATAAGACAGATAGAATAGAGATAGCAGACATAGCACACGGCAGAACAGACCCAATAGATATAACAGACATACCAAATCTATTAACAGTAATAGGAAAGGGAGGGAGAGTACAATTCTGAAGTAAGGAGAGATTAGGCGTCATATGATGAGAGGTACCAGAGTCAAAAAGCCAAACAGAAGAGGAGATACCTGAAGAAAAACCAAGCAAACCTGAATGAAGAGAGAAAACAGCAGAGGCAGGTGAGGATAACTGAAATGTAGACAGTATATGGTGAAGGTGACTAATCTGAATATTTAAGGAAGCCAAGTCAAGATTAAGAGCCGAAGCAGATGCAGTATAAGTGGTAAGAGGAGCACGAAACTGGTTCTGAGACTGTTGAAACGACGAGGCAGGCAGACGTCCCTTCTTGGGACAATGATACTTCCAATGGCCCTTCTGATGACAAAAGGCACACTCATCCGAAGCAAGAGACATCATAATAACCAAAAAAAAAAAAAAAACTGAGAGGATTCAAGTGTAATAAACCTAAAATAAAGCAAAATAGCCGAACCAGTGGTTCTAGTGTAATAACCAAAATCTAAGGGGTTAAACTATAATCAAGGAAGCACAGATACGGATACAAGATACGGATACGACACGATACGGATATGACGATACGACAAAACCGAAAAAAATAGGATACCGGTACGGTTAGGATACGTTTTTGAAAAATATATTTTTTAAAATTATTAATAGTGAGTTACACATAAGGTAAAGAACGTTGAGAAACCACAATATAATTTTATAATGCAAAATATTAACCTTTAAGAATTTTGCATTAATTTAAGCTAGTAGCTTGTTTACTTCTTAAATTTTTAATAGGTCTTGCAAATATTTCATTTCAATATCAAGTTTAATATATTTATAATACAATAATAGAACAATTCACAACTTGTCCCTCTACTTTTTCCTTTGACACTAGTGAAAAATATTGTATTCAAATTTACTTGCTTATTTATTTATTGATAATTAATTTTACTATTGTTATATTCTCTTATTAATTCTTACTTTCTATGTAGTTATAGGGGACATGAATGAAATAATTAGGATACATCAATTTGATAAATTTTATTATTTAACTCACTATGCTCTTCTTATCGAAAGACTTAACAAAGTATTAGAAAAATATTCTTATTTTTATACTTGCAATTATATTGTATTATATTATATTACTATGCAAGAAATGTTACAATTCTAATTTCATAAAACAAGTAAACATGACTTGGAGTATCCGATACTTCAAAATTAAGTATCCGATACTCCAAAATTAATGAAAAAATAATTAAAAAGTATCTGATACTTTCAATAAGTATCCGATACGTATCCGCGAGTATCCAAAGAGTATCGGTATTCGATACGGATACAATACGGATACGTCACCCTATTTGAAGTATCCATGCTTCATAGACTATAATACAACATAACCAAATGACCATAGTGTAATAACCAGAAGAATTTGGGTTCAAAACTTAATAATCCACAAATTAAATGTAAAGATCAAACCAATTACGAAGGACGATAGAGAGATCGACCTTGCGAGAGAATTAGGAGTCGCGAACATAGGCACAGAGAGAGAGATTGACTTGGCGACCTCGCGAACTGGAGAGAGAGAGAGAGAGAGAGAGAGAGAGATCCCTCGCACAACTCTTCGAACCAGAAAGAGCCCTTAAACTGTGTTGCACGCACCAATTGAAGGGTCGCCGACAGAAGAGAGAGCCAAAGACTGTGAGATGTGAAGCAGAGGAGATGAGCTACGATCCAGATGAGTCACAATTTCGGGTTGGATGACTTGCAACAGTTGTTCAAAGACGGGTTCAAAGAACCAAAAGGTCATCATGAACCAAAGAACCAAGAGTCTACCTCCAACAATATAGAGATATAAGCCAAAGATGACTTACGTTGAACCACGTATCAAAGACGAGAGAACCAGTTGGAAGTGAGACCCAGTTGCGAAGTAAGACTAGTCACCAAATAGAGGAAAGATTACAAACCAGGTGAATCTTCAAAAAAAGGGAACTTCGAACTAGATTTGACCAAAGCAAATGAACCAAAGAAAGAATCAATTTGTGCAAAACCCTAGCCACCACGAGATCAACAATCGTGCAACTATGATATCATGTAAGTTTTCCGAACGAATTCTGTATATTCAATTGTAAATAATACAAAGAGTACAATCGAGTTATATAGACCTAATCTAAAAAAGGAAATAAGAATAAACCTATATTCTTACAATCAATCTAATATTCACACAATCAATCTAATATATTTACATAATTAGCATAATATTCTCACAGTATGTGTGTGTGTGTGTGTAAAAGTATTTTGGATCGTATAGAAACTTCTTATGATTTTAACTTTTTGGACATTTTACATTCCTTGTTATCAATAATCTATTGAACTAGTCATTAGCATGACCCATAAAATTAAATGCAGACAATATAAGACTCTTTAAATTGAATATTAATGAGATTAATGTAAAATCTAATGTATTAAGTGAGCTATTAAGGTATGCATCCTTAAAAAGAGGCATACTATATGCACCTACTGCAACTTACGTATCATAATCACAACATTTCGTAACAAATACTAAATGTCATAACTTTTCACACCAAAATGGTTCATAACATTTCTCACCACATAAAGTTTGTAACATTTATACCACACCGTTCATAACATAACCATAATAGTTCGTAACTTTCACATTAGGAGTGCACACCATGGATTCATCCATTCGCAACTTTATCACAAATTGATGTAACACACAACAAACATTCCATATATTAATGATTATAGATATGTCTGGCATATAATAAATAAAATATTATCAAAATATTCTATCATCTCAACATATTGTCCTTTTTTTTTTTTAACCACATATGTCTGCAAAATGTAAAACATTCCCAGGAGTAGTTAAGAGTTCAAATTAATCTACTAACATATATATTATATATAATGTAATGAAAAGTTTGAGCTCAAGGTATTTAATTGAATACCCTGAGGTAGTGTTTGGTTCACTAGAATGGAGTGGAATAGAATGGTCATTCCATCAAAATATCCATTCTCATAATTGGTTGACTAAAAAAATAATAAAAAATACATTACAAATGGTATCATCATTAAGCATTGTAAGGAAATGATCATTCCATAGGGGAGCCTACGGAATTACCATTACATCTCATTCTAGTGAACCAAAAAGAGCATGAGTGGTACGTGGAGCCGCCCCTAGTCCTACCCCATATTTAACAACCAAAACCACAAGTCGTCCTTGTGATATTGAAAAAAGACTCCACATTGGTGACAAAGGCCAGTCAACGGAGAACAAAAACAACATCGAGGTCATTGATACTTTCAAAAATATCACAACTGGTTTCTGAAACCCACATTATTTATCAATAATAGAGGTGAGGTGGATTGCAGAACATGATTTTACTTTGGTGCCAAATCAACTTTCTAAAATCATTATAAAAAAAATCCAAACTGTCTTGCAAAAAAATAATAATTAAAAAATAAAAGCAATATGAAGTGTCCAAGCATGTCCGCATCGTGTCAGTGTCAGACACAAGAGCCATTTCTAGCAGGATCATTTGCATATACAGCCACGTTTCTAGTTTACTTGAAGAGAGAAGCTCAGTCACTGTTCAAGAATCAAAGCCCATTTATGTACTGTAGATTAATAAATCAAATAAAAACTGAACCAATTACCGTTATGTATTTGCTCCAAAGGCAGGAAGAGACTGCTCCCACTAACACAGCAACACAATATGCCAATTCAAGTAGCCAAATACAAATCCAAAACACCTGAAAAGGTTAGATTTGGAACAAAAATAAAAATTATAACACCCAAAAGCTTTTAGAGGATCCTGCATATAGTTTAGATTGATTACTAACCCGCTCTTGACCCAATCTGACAGTGAAAGATCGAATGCCAAATAATTTGTCTCCATCAATATCAGGTATATCCTACAAAATAATCAGTGAAAAGTTAAAACTGGGTATGAATTCTGTACTTCACAAGTATCGTAAGTAGTGGATGAAAACCAAGAACAAAAAGAAACATAGTGCAATGTACACAAATCTTACTCATTTTCTTGTCAATAATCTGAAATACTTTTCCAAATCTATATGAAAAAATTATCTTTATGCTCAGAGGCAATGATCACCGGATGATGGAACTTACGGTTCACGCAGCCCACCAAGCTAGGAAGTAAAAATAAAGAACTCAACCTTTGAAACTAAGAAGACTGAGCCTACAATCAGAAATACATCTTCTGGTTCATTTTTATAGAAGTGTACAGCCCAATACACGAATACTTCACTGAGTTCAGCAATATGTAAAATCTCAGAAATACTATTGAAACTTCTCTAACAATAGTTTTGTAAGTCAACAATCATGAAGACACTTTTCTGTGAAGTTAAAAACACCGCTCTTTTTCGACATGAAAAATTAAATTAGGAAATTTACCTTAAATAATGCTATAACAACTGAGAAGAAGCTCATGAATGCAGTTGCGAAAATCACAGGCCTTGAAAAGACAGCATGTCTTCTGTACACATGGGTCTGGACATTGTTAAAACATTAACAATCAGATAATGGAAGTGCATCAGAGCATGAACAAAAGGCACTGACTTTTAGAAAGGTAAATATAATCAAATATAAGATGCCTTCCAACATTTTTTTGGTTTGAGCCACTATGAATACTCAAAATCCTGAAATTGCAATAATTTATGCAACAAGTCAGGTTTTATTCAACCATTTTGGGTACAGTTTCATGCATCCAACAACCATGTCCACATTAAGTTTCAATTGATGTTCAACATCATAGTCACAAAGCCACTACATATCCCGCAAATAAATAGTTGGGCAAAATCCACTATACTCCATGCGATTTGGCCTTGAAGCACTTTATCCCCTTGTTATTTAAAATAAGCCAAAGACCCCCACGTGGTTTTAGACTAAAGTACAAAACTAACTCCGTTAACGGCAAATGTAAAATGACCTTATTATCTCCTCCTTTTTTTATTTTTTATTCTCTCTCTCTCTCTCTCTCTCTCTCTTCCCTTTTTTTTTTAATTTTTATTTTTCTATACAACTAATTTTAACTTAAATCACATATCACCAAATAAAACCACTTATAATAACCTAATTTCTGACGTTGAACTTCCATTCTAATTTAATCTCATATTATTATAATATATATACACACATATATACACTGTGCCTGTATATATACATACAATAGGGTCATGTGCAGTGGAATGAGGGGGTGGTGGGTGATATTTTGGTGAAGGAATCTTAAATGAAATGGAAGTCATTTAATGAGATCATGAGTTTTAACTGTTGAAATTCTCATTAAACTCTGCTATGCTTCCAGATCTTGTATTAGGGGTGTCAAGGCCATTGCCTATTACAAGTATACACATACATGTAACCAACATTCTTACTTGTTTGAGAAAGTTCTTCTTGAGAAAGCAGAATTAGAGATAATGGGCATGTTTGGTTTGGATTTCTAGAGTGATTTTGGGAAAAAAATTGTAAAAAATTTGTTTGGTTTGTAAATTTTCTAAAACAATTTTCAAAATCACTTTCTGTTACATATCAATCAATCACTTTTTCTCTCTCTTCTCTTCTTCTCAATCACTTTTTCTCTCACACACATCTACTCAATTATAACAAAATATCAAATCATTCAAAACTCCCAAACTCTAAAACTATTTTCAAAATACACAACCAAACAAACCAAAAAAATTTCTAAACTCTCTTCCCAAAACAATTTTTAAAAATTACTCTCCCAAAATCAAACCAAACATACCCAATAATTTGCTTCTTCAATGATGGTTCGATTATCTTGACACCTTGATTTTGAAGAAATAATTTGCAAAGAGGGTGATGCATAGTCACGAGGGAGGAGGTATGGCATGGTAGGGAAGAGGAGAGGGTTGGAGAGGTCAGACGTCGGTGGGGTGGATAGAGGAGGGAGAGGGTGGTAGGGGCAGCGGAGCTGGAAAGGAGAGAGGATGTGCGAGAGGTGGTGGGGGGAGGAGAATCCAGATCCTCTCCTTGGAGGATTTGTACTTGGCTCCCTACTTGGTGGGCGGTTCACTTTTGGGCCCAATTTCGATGATCCAAACCGTTTACATTTAGGATTTGTCGAGTATATTATAACTATAAAAAATCAAATTGATCGGATATCGGAAACCACGTGTTCGAATCACCGAACTAAAAATTGTTTATTAAAAAAATTTAATTATTTTTTAATAAAACGGTTTTTAGTTCGATGATCCAAACACGCGGTTTTCGATATCCGATCAACTTGATTTTTTACAAGTATGATATACTTGACAAATCCTAAAATGTGAATGGTTCGGATCATCAAAATTGGGTCCAATGGCCCACCAAGTAGGGAGCCAAGTACAGATCCTCCAAGGAGAGGATTTGGACTCAGAGAAAGAAGGGGGTGGCAGGGGAGGTGGCTGGTGTCAGGTGGTGTTTGGTTGGTTAGGGTTTCTAGTAGTTAGGAGGAAGAAGAAGATGAAGTTGGGTTAGGGTTTCCAGTAGTTTGGAGGAAGAAGATGAATTTTGAGGGTATATTTGTACTTTTACCTTAAACTTTAATTTTGACTTATTTTTGTTTTTCCATGTCAACATTTCGAATAGGCGTGTACAGCTTACTTTCCTTCAATTTGGATGAAAATTTTAATGGTTGGGACGTAAAGTGCAACACTACCAAAATTGTATGAGTCCTTGGCTATTTTTAAATGATAGGGTTAAATTATAGAAAAGTAAAGTGCATTTTGCCTAAATAGTTTAAGATAATAAATCAACGCGAGATTCTATTTGCACACCACACTTTGTCTCTCGTACACACCATTTGTGCCGTTTAAATATAAACTTCCGAACAAAATACAAATATTCAGATATCTACTTCCAAACAAAATACAAATGTTCGGATATCAATTATTGAATGGGATTTTGTTCAAACAATTGGGTTTTTGTTCAGAAGTTGATATTCGAAGATTTTGATTTTGTTCGGAAGTCGATATCCGAACAACACAAACGGTGTGTACTAAGATAAAGTATGGTGTGCAAATAGAATTACCCTAAATCAATCATATATCCAACATAAATAATAAAACAAAACCTGAATGTGCAAAAAAAATGCAATTTGAACAATCACTGCTCGTACAGCCAGGATGCACATTGCTGCAACAAGAGCAAATCTCTTCCATCTCAACAGTGGCAGCTGAAATAATTACAAGTTTCAAAGATCAAGTCAGAAAACCAACTCTGTTATGCATTACATATTTAACATTCATATTTACTTAGCTTGTTTGAACTATAACTAGAACTTAACTACAACGGGCACCTTCTACTTGAACCTATTAACTCATATGAGATTTTGGGCTTGTGTGTCCCCCATTTAAAGGGATCCCCCCTTTTTTTGGTTTCCAAAGACTGGGGAGCCGTTTGGCAGTCCTAGTCTTAGGGATGTTTCCTTACTTGCTTTATTAGTTAGTTTTTTTTTTCCCCCCCTCAATGTACGAGGACATCTTGTCCTCTCTTTGTTATCACTTTTTTATTTTTTGTTGATGCTCAAAAAAAAAAGGAAAAAAAAAAGAAGAAAAAGAAAAGAGATTATGTTTGATCTCTTGAATGTATTGAACTAAACATATTATGAGTGTAGACATTCATGTTCCCATATACACAGTGTTCTACAGATCTCGGTGTAGGCAAGGGACATCCACTTGCCAGCAAATGTATGATACCATACCTACACCTACATCTGCATGTCAGACTGGTATTCTTCAACAACTTACGCGTCCATGGACTCTTGAACAAAATGGTGTAGCTGAACGTAAAAATCGTCATATTATGTCTGTTATGCGGTGTCTCCTTTGTGGTATGAGTGTCCCTAAGTCCTATTGGCATATGGCTGTCCTCACCGCTGTATATCTTATTAATAGGATCCCTAGTCGTGTATTGCAGGGTCTTACTCCATTTCATGTTCTTATGCCCCACACTACTCTATTTCCTCTCCTACCCCGTGTCTTTGGATGTACCTATTTTGTTCAGGATTGGAGTCCCGCTCGTACCAAGTTAGATGACACACCTATTTGTTGTGTCTTTTTTGGGGTATTCTTCCATGTCAAAAGGGTATAATTGTTTTGATCCTATGTCTCGTCACTTTCACCACACTTTGGATCAGTGTTTTTTAAAGCGAAAAGCGAACTGAGGTGACAAGGTCTCCTAATGCCTAAGTGCGAGGTGACGAGGCGAGGTGAGGGCTTCATCGAATTGAGGCGAACACAAAGGATATTTTTTTAAAATAAATAGTATAGACAAAAAATATAAATATTTTCAAGAACCATCATGCATTTATCATGCTAAACACTAAATATCCTTAAACAACACAAAATATCCAACAAATCTAACATTCTAAATGCTAAATATTCATCAAAAACATAAAACAAAACATCAAACCAATCAACCATCCCAAATAATTCTTTCCCCTTCTTTAATCAAAAATCAATGCAATGCTTTAATAATTTTTATTATTCTCTTTATTAAATAATGTGACACTTATCTTATTATTAAAGTGAATTATATTTTAAATTTTAAATTTTTATTAGTACATGACATTAATTAGTAAGACAATGTTATAAAATTTATTAGTCTGTATAATACTTTTCAGCAAAATAATTATACAATTAACACAGCAAAATAATTATACAATTGTAAAATCAATTTAGTAAAATTAATTGAAAAAATTTTCAGCAAAATAAATAGAAAAGAAACAGAACAAGAATCAGGGCAGAGAAAAAAAAAAGGCGAATAAAAAAAACAAAAGGGAAAAAAAAATCTGCTGAGAGATGAAATAAAGGAAAGAAGAAGGAAAAAAAAAAGAAAAAGAAAAAGAAAAAAAAGACGAAACAGGAAAGACAAAGAAGAGAAGAGGGAGAAGACGAAGCAGGAAGAGAGAAGAAAGTAGGAGAAGAAGACTTACCTTAGAAACAATGTCGAAGACGAAGACGAAGTAGGACCAGGTTCGTTTCTCTCCTCTCTCTCTGCTTTTCGTCTCTCTCCCCTTTCGATACCCCCAGAAAGTAGGGTTTTACACTCAATAAATAGTAGAAAGCAATTCTAAGGTGCAATGCATGTCCACAAATAACACAAAATCAAGAAAAATGAAAGGCCCAGATCGTAGAAGCAAGAAGCGACGCTTTGTTTCGCCTTGCGCTTCATCGCCTAAGCCTCGCTTCACTCGCCTCAACCTGGCCTCTCCATATCGCCTCGCTTCGAACCCTATGAAGCACAGTAGCCTCGTCTCGCCTCGCCTCGCCTCGCCTCGCCTCGCTTAGGCGAGCGCTTAGGCGTGCCTCTAACAACACTGCTTTGGATGTTACTTTTTGTGAGGACCCATTTTTTTAGTACTAACCCTCTTTTGAAGGCTTCCACTCCCGTTGCTTCTGGTGTTCGCCCTATTCCTATTTTGAACGAGGTTACAGATAAGGTTGTCCTCTCTCCTCATTCTCCATCTTCGCCTCCTTCAGCCCCCCCATTGCAGGTATACTCTCGTTGCCCTCGCTCTCAGCTCCCCCTTGCCGCCACTCCGGTCTTTGAGTCAGGTATTTCTTCTCCTTTACATATATCCCCTTCACCTCCTCGTCGTAATCCCTCTCGGGATCGACATCCTCTAAACCGTTGGGGTTATTTGAGTAGTACTAATCATCCCATTTGTCAATTTCTTCCATATGATAGGTTCTCCCCTACCTATCACTCTTTTCTTGGCAAGCTTGAATACGAGGCCATTCCTTGTTTTGTGTCAAAGGCCCTTCAAAATCCAAAATGAGTGGAGTACTGTGGGTGGTTGCGATGCCAACTTTAGAACAGAATCATACCTGGGATTTGGTTCCTTTACTTTCTGGCGAGAGTACTGTGGGTTGCAAATGGGTATTCACTATTAAGTATCTAACTGATGGCTCTGTTGACCATTACAAAGCTAGCTTGGTGGCCAAGGGCTTCACCCAGGTTCCTGCCAAGGATTTTGGAGCCACTTTTGCACCTGTTGCCAAGCTCACCTCGGTTTGTCTTCTCATCTCTCTTGCAACATCCCATTCTTGGCCTCTTCATCAGCTTGATGTCAAGAATGCCTTTTTTTATGGGGATCTTCTTGAGACAATTTATATGGCACCTCCTTCTGGTTTTCGGGCTGAGGAGGAGTATTCGGGGAAAGTGTATCGATTGCACAAGTTTTTGTATGGCTTGAAACACTCTCCATGAGCTTGGTTTGGTCATTTTAGTTCTGTCATCATCTCCATGGGGTTTGTTCAATGCCACTCTAACCATACTTGCTTCATCCATCGTAATTCAACCGGTCAATGTATAGTCTTGTTGGTTTATGTGGATGATATTATTCTCACAGGTGGTGATTCTGTAGGCATTGATCAAGTAAAAAGGGATTTGGGACACACCTTTGATATTAAGGATTTGGGGAGTCTCAAGTACTTTCTTGAGATTCAAGTGGCTTGCTCACAGCAAGAAATTCCTTATCTTAGAGAAAGTACACTCTTGACTTATTTCAGGATACTGGTATGTTAGGATGTAAACCTGCTTCTACTCCTATGGATCTCAATGTCAAGCTCACATCAGAGTCTGGCAAGTTATTAGAGGACCCAGGCATGTATTAGCGTCTTGTTGGACGTCTAATTTATTTGACCAACACTAGACCTGACTTGACATTTGCAGTCAGTGGTATTAGTCAATTCATACATGCATCTTGTACATAATATCTTGATGCGGTTCATCACATTTCAAGTTTGGGAAGATCCAAAAAAGCCAAAAAGCCAAAAAGTTACTCAAAAAGCTAAAAAGTTAACACTATTCACCAAAAGTCAACAATTACTCCTATGGATCTCAATGTCAAGCTCACATCAGAGTCTGGCAAGTTATTAGAGGACCCAGGCATGTATTAGCGTCTTGTTGGACGTCTAATTTATTTGACCAACACTAGACCTGACTTGACATTTGCAGTCAGTGGTATTAGTCAATTCATGCATGCATCTTGTACATAATATCTTGATGCGGTTCATCACATTTAGAGATGTTTGAAGACCTATCCTGACTTGGGATTATTCTTTACAATCACTCCTCAATCTGGGCTCTCTTATTTCACTGATGCTGACTATGCAGGATCTAGAACTGATCGACATTCTACTTTTGTTGTTGAATATCTTCAAACCAGTTTGAGGGTGAGTGTTGAATATAGAAATTAGAATACATAAAATCTTTTTATTTTTAGTATTATGTATATAATCTGTGATTGTGTCAATCACTGATTTAGTGCCTTATTTATATTGTTTCCTCATTTATATCGTTTTCTAAATTGTATCATGAATATATTATATATACATGGTCTCTACCTCATTCATGGGTAAGCCAAATCATTCTTTTTATCATTTTTCCATAAAGGAAGATATCGTCAAGGATATTTATAAAATGATTAAAATTTAAAACCTTTTACCAGTCTTTAGCCAACATCTAGCTTGATATTCTGTAAAATCATAATGTGCTGCCCCAAAACTGAGATTCTGGCAGAGTATCATGGTTGTTTCCTCACCTACCCTTCTCAAATCTGCTCAAGGAGCAGTACCACAATCGCCCATGGAATAAAGGGTGACAATATGAGACTGAGGCAATTACAAAGAAACTGAGCCAATTACAAACAGAGAAAAAAAGTTGTAAATAATTGAAAGTATACGATGGATGGCACAGACTAATTTGTTTGTAGTCTAAATTGCCCCATTAGTCTTTTCCATTCCAATTTGTGGGATGAGCTGGCAGATGGCATGAGGACATACAGGCAACATTGTGCATGATGAGATACTAGCTGAAAAAGAATGACTGTTGTCTGCAATAGAAAAGATTGAGAAAAGGAGCCAAGATTTTGAAACTATGCTACCTGGAACGTACCACATGCTCTAAAATGTGGTACGATAGAGGTAGACTTGTATATATTACAATTAAAATTAAGGTGCTTGTAGAGTAATTTTCTTTTAACTATTAGGCATCCAATAAAATGTTTTTTTTTTTTTCCTTCCATTTTTTATGTTTGTCTTTTGAAAACTTAACTCACCTTAGAGTTAATTATATTTGATTTTTTTTCCTCATAAGGTAAAGGAAATATGTTAAAATTGATGTATTATTAAGGAACCTTCGTGGGAAATATATTTGTGGGGGTTTTTGTTTGGACACACTGGATTACATCAGTTTTCCTCTCCCTTGTTTGTTTGTTTGTTTTTTTTTTTTTTTTTTTTCCTTCCATTTTTTATGTTTGTCTTTTGAAAACTTAACTCACCTTTGAGTTCATTATATTTGATTTTTTTTCCTCATAAGGTAAAGGAAATATATTGGAAAAAACTTTTGGAATCACTTCGGATCACTAAATTTACTGTTTTGGAACGACAGTGTACCATATTTCGGAGCATGCATACCAATATGTAATTCGCTAGGGTATTACCGTATTCTGGTAACACAGTTTTGAAATCAAATTTGTCTGAAATATCAGACCTTTGATGTTTCTTCTCATGATTCAATTTTAGATCTAATTATCTTTTTATCTTTCCCATAACATACGGTTTTTCTCTTCTTTTTTTGTCCTAGAGTACTATTTCATTTACTACGACGTCTACAGGCCTTTCATGCTCATATTTGTCTACTTCTAGTTTCTTTTTTTTTTTGTTAAATGCTCTACAAATTTAATTTTGTTAACTTTTTTTCCCCACTTTACCCTGGTTGGGTCTCTAAATGGTTTGGGAAGAGTTTTTATTTATTTATATACATAAACACATTCACCCAAAAATATATACATAAATATATATATCATTCAGGCTATTTCCAAACTAAACCCACTGTGAATGCTACTGCTCTTTCCCCTTCTCTTGAAAAAGTAAGAAAACTGAACTTCTCATCAAAGAAATGAAAAGATAAGATAAAAAGACCACAAACAAAGGTATAGCTGAGCTGAGTGAAGTCTTACAAAAATTCGTAGAGGACAATAATTCCCTCCAAAATCTCAACAGGAAAAGGCCCTTCCTGCCTAATTAGTCTATCTTCTTATAAGCTGATCCCAAAAGCCAGCTAACCTTCTTTTCTAACTTTTCTAACTGGAGCGATTCTCTCACATCAAAGTGAAACTACACCATCTTGGTGCTTTACACTTCAATGATTGATCTCAGAAGATTTAATCACTTGAGGACAAAAGATAGAATCCCAAGGAAAATTCACTTGAGGATGCCGGCTCGCTAATATTGCTCACACTTCATTAATTCACCATCATATTGAAAAAGGTAAAACACTTGACATATTCTGTACTAAATATTTAGCAATAAATTGTCTAGACAGAAGATAGTTTATCTCACATTTCTTGGAACAGTATTGGAGGCAAGTAAATCAATTATATAAATACAGAGAATTAGAAGAGCATTATATTTATGTTTCATGATAAAAATAAAATGGAATAAATTTAATTTTTTTTTTTTTTTTTTTTTTTTTTTTTTTTTTTTTTTTTTTTTTTTTTTTTTTAAATAAAAATGTAATGGAAAATTATTTGAAAAGGGCTGGCTCACTTTCCGTGGAAAAGTGTGTAAAATAAATAAAAAAAAGAGGGAAGTGAGTGCTGGTGTGGTTAATGATGAAAGTTGGGATAATATATATTATTTTGAGTCGGTTGTCCATGTGGTGGATATAAAAAGATGGGTCAGGAAGAGAACAAAATAAAGGTGATGAAAAGTTTGAAAGAAATGATGGTGAAAATAAAGGAGGGACAAGGAAAGTGGCCATAGTGGTGGTATTGGGAGAGTGGGTGTAAAGTGAGAGAGAGAGAATGGGTTGAGAGGACACTGTTATAGGGCTCCACAACAGAAGTAGAGACTCGGGGGGCTTAATGGACGGATGAGATTCAGAGCCAGATCTATGAATGACATTCTTGAACTTGCAGACTTAACAATGGAGAACAACAACAACAATCCACCAACTGGGTTGTTGTTAAGAAGTGACGATGAGAAGGAACCTTGGCTCAAGAACAAGGCCAAGAAGAAGGAGAAGAACCAGGTGTTTCTTGAAGGGTACGTAGAGGCAGCAGATGAGGATGATCTTACGAGGACAAAGAGCTTGACTGATGAGGATTTGGAGGAGCTCAAGGGCTGTTTGGATCTAGGGTTTGGGTTTAGCTACGATGAAATCCCTGAACTCTGTAACACTTTGCCTGCTCTCGAGCTTTGCTATTCCATGAGCCAGATGATGGTAGTGAGGATAGAGGAGAGAGCATTAGGGGTTGCGAGTGTGGGCCACCAGGATTCATGGCGGAGAACAGCATGACCTACATTTATGGACTCAGCGTACCAGGCTTGGAGCTTTTTTGTCATTGCAGACTAGGCTTGAATCTGGGTAGTAACGGTTCACATAAGTTTGAACCCATTTCTGTATGGCGGACCAGATCAGGAGCCCATCAGCTGCATAAGGGTAGTCCTCAATTAGTAGCTTCACTCCATGTGGTGGTGTGGGGTCCGCTACAGCCATACCCCTTCGAATGAGATCAGCTGGAAGGCCTTCGAGATCAAAGCGCCAGAAATTCTTGTAGGCGGCTGCACTAATCTCCATGCAGTATCGACCAGGAGTATATCTAGAAAAGTCAGCGGACTAGGTTGAGGTCCGGCGGGCGGCTAAGGTGAGGTTGCCGCCCGCCGGGAAAGCAAAAAATACTAGGTTCTAAACCTGCTCTGATACCATGTTAAAATTGATGTATTATTGATTGTTGTATGTTATATATTACAAATGGTGAGGGGCTCCTTATATAGGAGATGTAGTGGAGTAGGTGGTAGTAGGTGGTAGTGGTAGGTGTGTAGTAGGTGGTAGTAGGTGGTGGTAGGTGTAGTAGGTGGAGTAGGTGATGGTAGGTTTTAACAAAATATATTGGAAAAAACTTTTGGAATCACTTCGGATCACTAAATTTACTGTTTTGGAACGACAGTGTACCATATTTCGGAACATGCATACTAATATGTAATTCGCTAGGGTATTACCGTATTCTGGTAACACAGTTTTGAAATCAAATTTGTCTGAAATATCAGACCTTTGATGTTTCTTCTCATGATTCAATTTTAGATCTAATTATCTTTTTATCTTTCCCATAACATACGGTTTTTCTCTTCTTTTTTTGTCCTAGAGTACTATTTCATTTACTACGACGTCTACAGGCCTTTCATGCTCATATTTGTCTACTTCTAGTTTCTTTTTTTTTTTGTTAAATGCTCTACAAATTTAATTTTGTTAACTTTTTTTCCCCACTTTACCCTGGTTGGGTCTCTAAATGGTTTGGGAAGAGTTTTTATTTATTTATATACATAAACACATTCACCCAAAAATATATACATAAATATATATATCATTCAGGCTATTTCCAAACTAAACCCACTGTGAATGCTACTGCTCTTTCCCCTTCTCTTGAAAAGTAAGAAAACTGAACTTCTCATCAAAGAAATGAAAAGATAAGATAAAAAGACCACAAACAAAGGTATAGCTGAGCTGAGTGAAGTCTCACAAAAATTCGTAGAGGACAATAATTCCCTCCAAAATCTCAACAGGAAAAGGCCCTTCCTGCCTAATTAGTCTATCTTCTTATAAGCTGATCCCAAAAGCCAGCTAACCTTCTTTTCTAACTTTTCTAACTGGAGCGATTCTCTCACATCAAAGTGAAACTACACCATCTTGGTGCTTTACACTTCAATGATTGATCTCAGAAGATTTAATCACTTGAGGACAAAAGATAGAATCCCAAGGAAAATTCACTTGAGGATGCCGGCTCGCTAATATTGCTCACACTTCATTAATTCACCATCATATTGAAAAAGGTAAAACACTTGACATATTCTGTACTAAATATTTAGCAATAAATTGTCTAGACAGAAGATAGTTTTATCTCACATTTCTTGGAACAGTATTGGAGGCAAGTAAATCAATTATATAAATACAGACAATTAGAAGAGCATTATATTTATGTTTCATGATAATAAAACATACTCAACTATGCCCTATCTGGATATGAAAATGGCCCATAAGCTTGATGATCCAACTCACATTAATTGAATATGCAGTTCCAAGTACAAAACTGATGAAAAGAGCCCAAAATAGTGGCCAGGAACCAACAATCCATCCAAGACAAAAACTCTGCAAAGAAAGGAATATTTGGCTTTCTTAGTCAATAAATCAATTGCGGTACGCAGAAGTTTCTAATCCAGGAAAAAAAAAAAAAAATTCCACTGAATAATTCATAACGAGAAGAAAAAGTAAAATTTCAGCACTACATGTGATACAAATTGCTTAGTGAACATTGATCACCCAAACCTATTTCCTTGGGTTTATTAACTAGATGGCACTTCAGAAAAATCAAGATTTATGAACAAGAAAAATTTGGATGGAGAGAAAATATTAAGGACTATTAGAAAGTGGGAATGTACTAAAAACAGTGCATATCCTTTGTGCATCTTCATTCAAATAATGGAGGGGAGAAGTGGATTACAATTTACAAGGTACAACAGAACAGAACCTTTTAAATGCTAAGAAAGTCGCAGAGGTCTTTTTCCTAGTTGATTTTTCTTTCATTTATGTATTAATATTGACTACTGCTGTTACTCTTTTCTACATTTTTTTTTTAGAAATGCTGTTGTTCTTTTCTACATAAACAAAAAATATGGATTGGTTCTTTACTTCATATATCAAATTTTAGAAATTAAGACAGAAATGATAAAGATCTGAGTAAGAAGATAAAATGAGTTACTAGAGAAGAAAAAAAAAACTTATTGCTTATATTTCAACAATTTTAAGAAGAAAATCCAGAAATATTATCGCCCTTAACAATAAACTTCTAGTAAATCAAGAAGCAAATATATTCGAAGGTCTATGAAATGTCAACTGTCAAGCTTGAGAACTATATCACCATCACCTTGGAAGCATGGACAGCCCAAAATGGTTGCTGTGTCCGTGTCCAACAACGACACAACACAAACAAACGTGTCCATCTGTCGGACAGACATGTACATGTGTGTCCTATGTCTGGACATGCCTCAAGACATCTTTGTGGGTTTTTAAATTAATTTTAGAAAGTTGATTTGGGCTAGCAAAATATACAGAAGCAAAGAGGGAAAAAGTGGGAAAAAAAACAAAAATATACTCACATATACATCAATGTCTCTCACATATCTTTGTGCCCTAAATTTTTATTCACATACATAACAAATAAAAATATATACCTTTTTTGTCATATCCTCGTGTCTGTAACTTAGTTGCACGAAGCGGGAGCGGAGGCGGGAGAGGGGAAACGTGGCCATTTAGAGGAGTCGTAAATTAGGAGCGCTTATGTATTATTTTTATTAATTATATTTTATTTATTATAATGAATAATAAATTATGTTAAAATAAATAATAAATAAAAATTAGATGTTTTATTTTATAAATTTAAGATTTTTTTATTATATATGATTTAAATAGATTTCTTTTTAACAATTTGATGATTTATTATATGTTAAAAAGTTAAGAAATAATTGTTAAAAAAATAAATAATAAATAAAAATTATATTATATATGATAAAATAAATAATTTTTTATTTTACAAATAAAAATTATATTGTTTATGATAAATTATATTATAATTTATAATTTATAAATTATATTATATATATATATAATAAATTATATTATAATTTATAATTTATAAATTATATTATATATATATTATATGATAAATTATATGTTTATAAAACAATGAAAACGGAGAGAGAGAGAGAGAGAACATAATAGATCGAGAGAGGGAGAAGCAAGAGGCGCAACAGAGATGAAGAAAGAGAGAAGCAGAGACGAAGAGGAGATCGAGGGTGAGAGAAGAAAGAGAGAGAGAGACGAAGACCTAGGGCTTCGAAGAGAGGGACGAAGACTAGGGCTTCGACGGGGAAGTCAAATGGCGAGATCGAAGTCATCGAATAGAGGATCGAAGCCAGCGATCAGGTACTCTCCTTGCTCTATCAATAGTGCTCCCTTCTCGCATCAGATTCGCGTTTCCCTCTCCTCAGATTCGCGATTCTGATGCGATTCTTCCTTAGAAGCGCAAAATCGCGCTTTTTCCTCGGAGTCGTCGCCATCTGAAACGATTCCTGCTACTAAGGTCTGTAACCTATTTTTTAAAAATTTGTTGTATTCTATGTTCTTGTTTGTCCATGGTTTTTAGACTATCACTAAGAACTTAAGAAGCATTTTTGTCAAATAGAAAATTGAATTGTGAATTGTGACCTAAGAAGCACGTACATAGATATGGATACAGATGCAGAAACGGACACAGATGTGGACACGGCAAACTGCGATTTCAAAAAAATGGGGATACGGATACGGTGGGGACACAACAATAAATTATGTTTTCATATATTTTTATTTGCTCTCTAGATTACTATTACATCCACAAACAATCAATATTAACAAAAACTAACTCTAATTCTATTTTTTATTTTATTTTAAAAGGCACTTTTAAATTAATACTTACAGTTTATATCTTTTTTTTTATGAATGATCTATTAAGTATTTAAATCTAAGAACAAAAAAATAATAAACATTCAACATTCATCAAAAGCTGTAACGACCCCAACATATGTTTATTTTTATATATTATTTCATTGAGCATATTTGCATGATTATGTTCTTAATTGATGCTTATCTATTTGTTTGTGAATTATCTGTTAGAATGCAGACTTATTAGAATTCGAATTTGAAAGCCTAAACATATTCAAAAACCGAAATTGATTGGTTCAATAGGCTAATTGAAATATTTAGAACCTTATGGCTAATTTAATTAAAATTTGATTCGGATTAAAATAATTAGAATAAATTAATTAGAATTGATTAGAATTAAGCTTAATTAATTAAGCCTAATCCCACTTAATTAGTCTAACCTAAGCCAACTATATATATATAATATGAGCTTAATTAACTCATTTCATCATCTTCTTGGGCTGAAAATTAGAGAGGGAGTTGAGAGCTCAACACTTTAGAGAGAGAAAGGGGGAATTCAAGAGAATTGAAGAGAGATTGAAGAGATTAAGCTAGATTATCACCAAATTCAAGCACTAGATATGATCTTTAACCATAATTCATGAAGATAATCCATGTAGAAAATTGAATTCACTTAGTTGTAGGATCAATTGTATGTAATTGGAAAGGAAATATTAGAAACTTGAACATGGTAGAAATGAGTCAATTGTGTACATGCATGCATAATTCACCATCCTTGAGCTTAGTTTTCTACAAATTCATACATGCATGGGACTTACACTTGTTTCTTAAGATTCTTCATGATTTTACACTTGACATATCATATGAACATGTTTTGTAAAGAAAAGAAATGAATTCTATACATGCATGACAAGAACATAGAGTTTTGAACCCTGTTATGGAAAATTGGAAGAGAATTTGAGATCATGGTTACATAATTTCCATGCATTTATGCTTTATAAGGAGTTTTTATCCTTTTGAGCCAAGCCATGCAAGTTAGGAGCATGGGAATTGCATTTTTGAACTTCAAATCTAGTTCTAAAAATTTCAGAATTCGTTCACTTTGCTCGAGTGATGAAGTCATTGCTCAACCACACTTTGCATGCTCTCAGTATTTTTGCAGATATTTCCAGTTGGCTCAAGCGGCCAAGTGTGCGCTCGAGCAAACTTAACTTTGTTCAGCACTTGGCTCTAGCAAACATTGAGCTTACTTTGATAGCATCCAGTACTTTTGCAGATAGGCCACACTGCTTGAGGGACCAAAGGTGCGCTTGAGCGAACTGCCTTGTTTTTAGCATTTTTGAAATATACTTCACCTACTACACACCTACCACTACCACCTACTACACACTCACCTACTTCACCTACTCCTCACCTACTACACACTCACCCTCTTCTATATATAGGAATCATGAATCATTGTAATAAATATCAACATATCAATCAATAATACAATTATTTCTCTTTATACATTAAATTTCTACATGGTATCAGAGCAGGTTTAGAACCTAGTATTTTTCGCTTCACCGGCGGACGGCAACCTCACCTTAGCCGTCCGCCGGACCTCAACCGATTCCGTTTAGTTTCTACACACACCTTGCCAATCAAGTCCTCCTAGCCCACCGCTGTTCTCTCTGTTCTGCATACCCGATAAATCAACCTGAGCAGTCTGATCCGGAAACCCAGCCGAGATCTGCTGCATCTTCAATTCATTAGGTACCGAACACCCCATCTTCTCCTGCTGTTCCTGCCATATCTGATTCGAATTCAAATTAGACCAAAGTCCCACCTCATAACACTAGCCGGCCAAACAAAGCCGTAGTGTTTTTTTACCATGGAGACCGACAACCAAACCACCGCAACAACCTTGCCCGACCTACCTAGACTCATCATCATCGATCGTCCGTCTCTTCTCAAAAATTGCTCTCTGCGTGGTGCCCTCTTCCGTCTTCGCTGTCTGCAGATGGCTTCATCCACTGTCAACCGATGGTTGAGGCCCGAGGTTTATCCATTGTTTGCGGCCGTAGGGTTAGCTGTCGGGATTTGCGGATTCCAGTTGGTGCGCAACATATGCATCACTCCTGAAGTCAGGGTGAACAAAGAAAAAAAAAGGGCTGCAGGTGTGCTGGATAACCATGCAGAAGGAGAGCAGTACGCCGAGCATTTTGTTCGGAAGTTTGTCCAGGGGTATAAAACCAATCTGCTTCCTCGGGAATGCGGGTTCGAACTGTGCTGGACAACAAGAAATGATGCATGCCGATCTCGGCAGCCTATGCACATGGGCACACACCATTCACACTGCCACATGGACCTATGCACATGGGCACACACCATTCACACTGCCACATACACACACATGCACGACATCTCTCTCACTTTTAACCCTCTCTCTCTCTCTCCTTTCTTTTTATTTTAATATTCACATCCACTCCATTTTTTCTTTCAACTCAAGCAGCTGTCTGCTCCCACCGCCCATCAAAGACTTATTTTATCTTATTTTATTTTATTTTAATCCCCTCCTCATATTTTATCATCATCATTTTTCCCATCATCATCTTCTACCCCATTCTTTTCTTTATCACACTTATCTTTATCTCTTTTCTATGCAACTTCCACCGGCGCACATGCTATTCGCCATTAACATATTGTTATTCTTATTAAATATTAAAAAAAAAAAAAAAAAAAAAAAACGTGCACCGCAACAGACAAGTGCACAAAGCACTCACATGACATCGTTTTTAAAACACATTTTCCTTTTCTTCTTTTATTTCTTTATTCTTTCTCCGCCCACATTTTATTTTTTATTATACAATTTACTTGGTGCTCTATTTTTATTCATTATTATATATTCATCATCCCCATGCTTATCATTTCATCACCATCTCCATATTTTTTTTTTTATTCGATTCCCTTACTTTTCAAAAAAAAAAAAAAAAAAAAAAATTCCACAAACTCATTTTATTCATGTTGGGACTCACCCCGATCACCATTTTACACCAAAAAAAAAAAAAAAAAAAAAAAAAAAAAAAAAAACAAAAAAACCACCCCCGCCACAAGCCTCCCAGCTATGTCCTTGGAGGTGGCATGCTTCCTGTACCTGAAAATGATATTCCCATATAGGGTGAGCCACAGCCCAGTAGAAATACACTAAACCAAATATGAACAATGACTAAAAAATCAAGTACAAGGCCACGTGGTGGTGTGGAATGTTGGGTTGCGTTGTGAAGTGTAGGATTGGGAGGTGGGCCAATTGCTGGCATTGTTGGGCTTTTTGTACGGACTCTAGTTTGGGCGCGTTGGGGAGGATTCTTTGAGATGGGATTGTCTGAAGTTCAAAGGGGTATTTTCTGCGTCTTCTTTTTACCATATGTGTACGGGAAGGGATGGGGTGCCGTTCCCATGGAAGAGTGTTTGGGTGGTGGGTTGTCCGTCCAAAGTTGCTTTCTTTGTGTGGACAGCAGCATTAGAGCGTATTTTAACAATTGATAATTTGGTTCGTCGTGGGCATATTTTAGTGAACTGGTATTTCATGTGTTGTGGGGATGCTGAGACAGTGGGCCACTTGCTTATTTGCTGTTCGGTTGCTTCACGTCTTTGGATGTTTATTGTTGCTATCTTCGGTTTGGCTTGGGTTCAATTAGGGACAGTGAGGGCGGTGTTACAAAGTTGGGCTGGGGAAAGGGTTGGGAAGAGACGTCGGAAGGCATGGAAGTTGGCTGGCCATTGTCTAATGTGGCTAGTTTGGTTGGAGCATAATAGGTGAGTTTTTTTGGAGGAGATGCGTTCGGTGGTATGGTTGGAGCGGCGTTTGTTCATTGTGCTGCATAGTTGGATATCTTTGACAGTGGACCCGAATGTTTTGACTTTTGTTGATTTTGTAGAGGATTTGATTTAGTAGCTATTTTGTTTGTTTTGTCTTGATGTTTAGTGCTGTTTTGGTTTGTTTGCTGATAACTGTTAGGTTCGTTTTTGTATTCTTTGTATCATCTTGAAGCTTCTTCAATAAATGTGTGGTAGTAGGTGTAGTGGAGGTGATAGTGGGTTAGGTGAAGTGGAGAGGTAGGTGAAGTGGAGTGTGTAGTGGAGTAGGTGAAGGTAATGTGGTAGTAGGTGTAGTGGAGGTGATAGTGGGTTAGGTGAAGTGGAGTGTGTGGTGAAGTGGAGGTAGGTGAAGTGGAGTGTGTAGTGGAGTAGGTGAAGGTAAAGATGGGAAATTCTAACACTTTGCATGCTCTCAGTATTTTTGCAAACTTTTGTAGTAGGCTTTGAGTGACCAAGTGTGCACTTGAACGAACTCAACTTTGTATAGCACTTGGCTCAAGCGAACATCGAGCCTACTTTGACAGCATTCAGTACTTTTACATATAGGCCACACCGCTCGAGCGACCAAAGGTGCGCTGCAGCGAACTGCCCTTTTTTTAGCATTTATGAAACACACTTCTAAGTGCATATTTGCATCCTCATGCCTTTTAGGCATTCTAAGCATCATTTAGACATCCTTAGCCCTAGAATAAGCTAGAAGCTCACGTAAGAGAATTGAATTATGATACGCTATCGGTTGAAAACATGCTTCAATGTGTATCTGTGTTATGTGTTTTGTGTAGGTGGTCAACCGAGGTCCAACACCTGTGCCAGACCATTTTGAGTAGTATCTTTGTAAAGATATGTTGTTAAAATATATTTTGATTAACTGCAAGAATGTTATTTTGAAGTGCTATTTTGATAAGAATGAATGATTGTCTCTTTTAAAAGTAATTGTGGCATCCTTAGTGTAACCCATGTCTGGGAGTAATAATACCGTGGCCCTCTACTATAAGGCTCTCGCTCGAGGAAAACAATACTGTGGCCCTTTGTTATATGTGCACAGAGATTTCTGATGTTGACCCAAGTAGTCCCTTTGCTTGACCTATATGGTCCCTTTGTTAGACCCATGTGGTCTCTTTGTTATGCCTTCGGACCCTTTGCTTTACACTATTGGATGTTCCACATATGAACATAATTTGTGAACTTTCATACGACAAGTACTCATTTATGCTTTACTTCAAAACTCATATGATATGATTTTGTATTACAATAGACATCATTCATTTAACCTCTTTATACTGGTATTACTCACTGGGCTTTAGTTCACCCCCTTCCCCTATATATATATATATAGGTGAGCAAGTGACGCGTCAAGTTTAGAGCAACCTCGGGAGTCCACCCTTCAGTAAAGCCGCTTTGGAGTGCCTCCATGATAAGGCGATCTTAGACTCATGTGGAGCCAAGCTGTGTCAACCCTGTTGTTCTAAGTTATTTTGTTTCGTTTTCTTTTGTTATTTGGAAACTTGTTATGTATGATCTTTTGTATAAGTATCTAAGATGTTATGATGTAACTATGTGCTCATATTTATAAAAGAATGTTGAAATTTTAAATACTTGTGAGGTTTGCATGTATGCACCACTCGATGGACACACTTAATATTGCTTCCTGTTAAAGAAAGAAAAGAAAAAGAGGAAGAAAAGAGAGAGCACTGCTGCTGTATATTAGGCCTGTTTGGTAAAGCTTATAAGCTGCTTATTTCAACTTTTAGCTTAATTTAAGCTAAAATATTGTGTTTGGTGCAACTTAAGTTAACCAGCTTATAGCTTAAATCAAACTATTTCTCAGCTTATCTCAAAAGTTGATCAGGGGTACTTAAATTTTTGACTTAAGCGCGCAGTTTGTGTGGTGTGTTAAAATTACTTAAATGTCCTCGTCAATACTCAAATATTAATATTAATTAAAAAATAAAAATTTGTATATTTTTGAAGAAAAAGAAAAAAATCAATATTAATTGAAAAATTAATTGGTATTAATTATTAATAAATTCATATTGTATATTTTTATATTAATTAAAAAATAAAAAATTGTATATTTCTGAAGAAAAAGAAAAAAAAATCAATATTAATTGGTATTAATTATTAATAAATTAATATTGTATACTTTTGTAATGAATTAATTATTAATTGATACTAATTAGTAACAATTGTTGATTGTTAATATTAATTGATACTAATAAAAATTAAATATTAATATTAATTTATACCGATTAATAATTTTAGTATTAATTGATACTAATTAAGTAATTAATTAATACTAATTAATTTATAATGAAAAATAATTGAGACAATAATACTTCCATTCATTTTTAGCAAATATATCAATTTTTATATTAATTGATACTAATTAATACTAATTATATTAACTTTTATTAATGAAAATTAAAACTGAAAAAAATGACAAAATAATCATTTTTATATCATATATGGGTAGAAAGGACAATTATACAGTAAAAAGCTATTTTACAACTTATTAACCAAACACTACTCTGCTACTTAAATCCATAATCACACAGTTACATCAAACAGGTTAACAGCTTATGTTCACAGCTATAAGCCATAATCTGTTAAGTTATAATCTATAATCACTTTTCTACAGCTCTACCAAACGGGACCATTATTTCACACAACTAAACATATTAGGGTTACACATACTTATAATAAAATACTAAAGGAACAAAAGACATAACTACCCTTATACACTACTACTTAACACTCTCACTCAAGTTGGTGCAAAGATATCTCTCATGCCCAACTTGTAGCAAATAGGATGGAAAACCTTACTACTAAGACTCTTAATAAAGACATTAGCTAATTGATCTGCAGACTTTACAAAAGGCATACATATGAAACCCTTATTCAATTTCTCCTTAATGAAATGTCTGTCGATCTCAATATGCTTTGTTCTACCATGCTGAACAAGATTGTCAGTAATACTAATGGCAACTTTGTTGTCACAGTACAGTGTCAATGGTTCACTACAAACAAACCCAATATCATTCAACAAGGACTGGAGCCACATCAATTCACATGTACCATGCGCCATAGCCCTGTATTCTGCCTTTGCACTAGATCTGGACACCACTGTTTGTTTCTTACTACGCCATGTGACTAAATTTCCCCCCACAAATGCACTATAACCGGAGGTAGATCGCCTGTCATCTATAGAACCAGCCCAATCAGCATCTGCGAATGCCTCCAACCTCAAGTCACCATGATTGGAAAACAAAATCCCTTTTCTAGGAGCAGATTTAAGATACCTCAAAATACGATACACTGCATCCAAATGAGGGGCACGAGGCTCATGCATAAATTAACTCACTATCCCAACCACATAAGCAATATCTGGATGAGTGTGGAATAAATATATAAGTCTTCCCACAAATCACTGGTACCTTTCCTTCTCCACAAGATCACCAACACCACTACAAAGATGGTGATTAGCCTCAATTGGCGAATCAGCAGGCCGGCAGCCTAACATGCCAGTTTCCTCAAGAAGATCTAGAATATAGTTCTGCTGAGAAAGAAAGATGCCTTTGTCAGATCTGGCAACTTCAATCCCAGGAAAGTACCGCAACGAACCAAGGTCTTTGATCTCAAATTCCTTGGCCAACAGCATCTTAAGATGTGTCACTTCTTCCTCATCATTACCTGTCACAACTATGTCATCCACATATACCATAAGCACAATTACCTTATTTGCATGACATTTGACAAACATTGTGTGATCTGCATTGCTTTGCTTATACCCGAACCTCAACACAGCCTTTAGGAATCTGTCAAACCAAGCTCGAGGAGACTGTTTCAAACCATATAACGCCTTTTTCAACCTACAAACTTTCCCAACTGTAGACTGAGATGAGAATCTTGGTGGTATATATATACCTCCACCTCCAAATCACCATGGAGAAATGCATTCTTCACGTCTAACTGCTGTAAAGGCCATTCCAAATTAGCTGCACATGACAGAATAGCTCGAATGGAATTCATCTTTGCCACAGGAGCAAAGGTTTCTTGGTAATCAATTCCATATGTCTGCGTAAATTCCTTGGCCACTAATCGTGCTTTGTACCATTCAATTATTCCATCTGTTTTCTACTTAATGGTTAACAGCCACTTACACCCTATAGGCTTTTTTCCACTAGGAAGAGAAACCAACTCCCAAGTGTTATTCTTGCTTAGAGCTTGCATCTCTTCTACCATAGCTACTTTCCACTTAGGATCATTGATAGCTTCTGTCCAACCCTAGGGAATACATGTAGAAGACAAAGACGAAACAAAAACACGATATGTAGAAGACAATGAATCATATGACACAAATTTAGAAATGGGGTGTTGAGTACAAGCCCTAACTCCCTTTCTAAGAGCAATAGGAAGACTCGAATCATTGACGACAGGACTCTCAACTACAGGTAGAGGGATAGACTGAGATGCATTACCTGGAACTAGCATGAGGGATGATGATGGGTTTGGTGGCACAAGGGATGCTTGCTCTTTTGGACGTCGAGAATAAGTCTTAAGATCAGCCCTGTCCAAACGACCACTAATGTCAGGCTCCACATCAAGAGAACTATTAGGCTCCCCCTCACCACAAATAATTGTCCGCTGACTAGGAAGGAAAAAGGACAACTCGTGTTGATAGGCCATCCCCTCATCCGCAATCTCATCCATACCACTACTACTCTCCCCCGGAAGAGATGGTGGAGGAGAAGGAAAGAAGGACACAGATTCACGGAAAGTGACATCCATACTTACATACACTTTGCAAGGGTGAGGATCATAGCATTTGTAACCCTTCTGAGTAGCAGAATAACCAATAAAGGCACAATACACAGCCTTAGGATCGAGTTTCCCACGAGTACGAGGTTGCAAATGAACAAAACAGACACACCCAAACACTCGGGGAGGAAAAAAAGAAGCGGGATATGCGACGGGAAGCAGTTGTAGAGGAATCTGGAATTAGAGGATATTGGAAGGCATACGGTTGATAAGGTAAGCAACGGTAAGAACATCATCACCCCAAAATGACTTAGGGACATTCATGGTAAACAAGAGAGAGCGAGCAACTTCAAGAAGATAGCCATTCTTGCGTTAGACAACCCCATTCTATTGAGAAGTACCAACACAACTAGTCTGATAAAGAATGCCATGCTCCTCTAGGTATGCCCAAAAAACTCCATCAGCATACTTAGTCCCATTATCACTACGAAGAATTTTGATTTGAGCATTAAAAAAATTGGTCACCATTTTATGAAAAGTTTGGAAACAAGAAAAAACTTCACTCTTAATTCGAAGCAAGTAAATCCAAGCCACACGGGAAAAACAATCAATAAATATAACAAACCATCGATATCCAGAAGTAGAAACCACAGGGGAAGGGCCCCACACATCGGTATGAATAAGCATAAAAGGAAAAGTACTTGTTTTAGTAATTGAAGGGTAACAAGTACATTTATGCTTTGCAAGTTCACAAGCATCACAACCAAAAATGCTCCTAGGACAATCACGAACTAAAAAAAGAAAAAGTTTCTCTAAAACACTAAAGGAAGGATAACCCAAACGGCGAAGCCACTGATGAAGGAGAGAAAGAGAAGAGCCAGTAGAGCGCTTGAGAGCTTGAGATGGGACGACAGGAGGAACGACATTCAGAAAGTACAGCCCACCTTGTGCTCTACCATTGCCAATCGTTTTCCCCGTAGCCAGGTCCAGATAGAAACAATGAGTAGGAAAAAATGTCACTGAGCAATTTAGAGAAGTAGTAAGACTACAAACAGAAAGCAGGTTAGTGGAAAAAGTAGAAACATGAAGCACAGATGAAAGAGAAAGCAAAGATGAACAATGAACCGAACCCTTGCTAGAGACGGAGGATAAAGTGCCATCAGCCACTCGAACCTTATCTCAGCCAGAACAAGGAGAATAAGAATAGAAAAGACTAGAGGCACCTGTCATGTGGTCGGTGGCACCGGAATCAATAATCCAAGAAGGCGATGATAAGGTACTAAGAGCACTAGCAGGAATACCTGTGTTGGCAAAATTGGGAGAAGTGGAAGCAGAAGAAACTGTGGTAGAAGGAGAGTCAAGTCGAGCCATCAAACGCTTGAGAGTGTGTAACTCATCTAGGGAAAGAGTGTTGGGCTCAGAAGGACTCACAGCAATCTCGGACACATGTGCTTGGGGTCGAGCTGTACTACCACGACCTCGACCCCGAGTAGGGCGACCATTCAGTTAACAACAATGCTCTCGATCATGTCTGTCTTTCCCACAATAATCACACTTCAAGTTATCTCGATCAACTAGTATACCCTGACTCCTAGACTGAATTGGACTAGGCCGAGAAGCCCAAGTAGGAGGAGCAACAGCTAAAGCAGAACGATCTTGAATAGAGGAATGCACCATAGCACTACGACGACTCTCCTCTTGCTGGACAAGGGCATAAGCCTCGCGTAGGGTGGGAAAAGGTGAACGACCCAACACCTGGACGCGAATCTGATCATACTCCAAGTTCAAGAAAGTCATACATGCTCTTTCTCCACGGTTTGCTAAAACAACGTGGCATCCCCAGAACAAACAGCCTGGAAACTTTGGTAATAATCTAGTTCCTGCCACAAATTACTCAACTCAGCATAGTAGATTGCGAGTGATCTATCTTTCTGATCTAAGCTCCGAAGCTTCTTCCTCAACTCATATGCCTGCGCATCATTACCTTGTTGGGAGTACGTTTGGGCTGCAACTGTCCAAATCTTATGAGCAGTATCTAATAAAAGGAAACTCCGACTAATAGTGGGCTGCATAGAGCTGATTAGCCAAGTCATAACAAGAGCATTTTCAGAAATCCATTGAGTATGAAGTGAGTCATCACCAACCGGTAGGGGAAGAGAACCAGTAATGTAGCCAGTCAAACGGCGAGCAACAATAGCAAGACCACAGGAGCGTGACCAAATCAAATAGTTGGAACCATCCAATATAACGGGACTAATTTGAAGAGAGGGATTGTCAGTAAGAGTCAAAACACGACGGAGGCCACCCTCATCACTAATTGTATGTTTAGTCTCACCCTTAGCCATTGAAGATTAAATGCCCACAATAGAAAAAAACAAATACCAGCCCAAAACAGCAAAAACAAACAGAGGCAAATCCACAAACTCAACTTAGGGACAAAAGTTACCTCTAGAGACAAAAACATAGCTGAAACAGGGGCTGGAGAGGCCAAAAACCAGTCAGAAACTGACAGAAAACATGCTGAAACTGAGGAAAATCGACGAAAATAGAGTGAAACCTTGCCAAATCATCAAAACCAATCCTCCCAACCCTAGGAGAGTCGCAGTCGGCTCCCAAGGTAGTGGGAGGAAGGAAAAAACAGCAAAAAACAAGCCCTAGCAGGGACTTCCAAAAAAATCAATCGGTTTTTCCAAAAATCAACAAAAATTGGAAAAACACTCAAAAACTCATCAAAAAATTAAAATAAAAATCTTGGGTGAAAACCCATCAAATTTCGACCATGAAGGAATTTTTTTTTTTTTTGAATTTTTTTTCCTGTGTACAGGGAAGAACGAAAGAAACAAGAAACAAGAGAAGAATCTTCAAGGAAAAAGATGAAACTCTGATACCATGTTAGATTTGCATAAAAGAAAGAGAAGAAAGAGAGGAAGAAAAGAGAGAGAACTGCTGCTGTATATTATTTCACACAACTAAACATATTAGGGTTACACATACTTATAATAAAAGACTAAAGGAACAAAAGGCATAACTACCCTTATATGCTAATACTTAACACTTCCGCAGTGCCCCGCTATTATTATTCATTATCTGTTTTGTCTTTGAGGCTGGGTAATCTAGGATTACTAGCCGGTCATAGCTTAAATCTCTAGGGGCGGATTCGGGTCGTAACAAAAGCACTAAATAAAATGGCAGAAAAAACAACTTGGCATGTCTCTAGTGTGTCCCTGAAGTGTTCCGGCGTGTCCCTTGAAAATAAGGTAATTAAATAAGGGGACACACCATGCGGTGTGTCCCGTACATGTCCCCGAAGTGTCTGTGTGTCCGACATGGATACAACACTTGTTTTGAAGTGTCGATGCTTCGTAGATCGTAACCAAGGTTTTAAAAAGCGGCCGCAACCATTACCTAACGCCGTTACGTAACGGTTTTGGCGGTTACCGCCATCCATTACGGCCGCTTTTGCAGTGTGATTGAGATTCACAAGTGTGTCGGCGCCGTAACAGCCGTAACGGCCTGTAATTAATAATTTTAGTATTAATTGATACTAATTAAGCAATTAATTAATACTAATTAATTTATAATGGAAAATAATTGTGACAATAATACTTCCATTCATTTTTAGCAAATGTATCAATTTTTATATTAATTGATACTAATTAATACTAATTATATTAACTTTTATTAATGAAAATTAAAACTGAAAAAAATGACAAAATAATCATTTTTATATCATATATGGGTAGAAAGGACAATTATACAGTAAAAAGCTATTTTACAACTTATTAACCAAACACTACTCTGCTACTTAAATCCATAATCACACAGTTGCATCAAACAGGTTAACAGCTTATGTTCACAGCTATAAGCCATAATCTGTTAAGTTATGATCTATAATCACTTTTCTACAGCTCTACCAAACGGGGCCATTATTTCACACAACTAAACATATTAGGGTTACACATACTTATAATAAAATACTAAAGGAACAAAAGACATAACTACCCTTATACACTACTACTTAACACTCTCACTCAAGTTGGTGCAAAGATATCTCTCATGCCCAACTTGTAGCAAATAGGATGAAAAACCTTACTACTAAGACTCTTAGTAAAGACATCAGCTAATTGATCTGCAGACTTTACAAAAGGCATACATATGAAACCCTTATTCAATTTCTCCTTAATGAAATGTCTGCCGATCTCAATATGCTTTGTTCTACCATGCTGAACAAGATTGTCAGCAATACTAATGGCAACTTTGTTGTCACAGTACAGTGTCAATGGTTCACTACAAACAAACCCAATATCATTCAACAAGGACTGGAGCCACATCAATTCACATGTACCATGCGCCATAGCCCTGTATTCTGCCTTTGCACTAGATCTGAACACCACTGTTTGTTTCTTACTACGCCATGTGACTAAATTTCCCCCCACAAATGCACTATAACCGGAGGTAGATCGCCTGTCATCTATAGAACCAGCCCAATCAGCATTTGCGAATGCCTCCAACCTCAAGTCACCATGATTGGAAAACAAAATCCCTTTTCCAGGAGCAGATTTAAGATACCTCAAAATACGATACACTGCATCCAAATGAGGGGCACGAGGCTCATGCATAAATTGACTCACTATCCCAACCACATAAGAAATATCTGGACGAGTGTGGAATAAATATATAAGTCTTCCCACAAATCGTTGGTACCTTTCCTTCTCCACAAGATCACCAACACCACTACAAAGATGGTGATTAGCCTCAATTGGCGAATCAACAGGCCGGCAGCCCAACAGGCCAGTTTCCTCAAGAAGATCTAGAATATAGTTCTGCTGAGAAAGAATATAGCGATCCCGGGTTTACCCTTGTTGTATAGTGATCCGGACATGTGTCCGTGGATGTTGGTAGTTGTTTATTATCTTGTTTACAAGCATCTTAAGATGTGTCACTTCTTCCTCATCATTACCTGTCACAACTATGTCATCCACATATACCATAAGCACAATTACCTTATTTGCATGACATTTGACAAACATTGTGTGATCTGCATTGCTTTACTTATACCCGAACCTCAACACAGCCTTTAGGAATCTGTCAAACCAAGCTCGAGGAGACTGTTTCAAACCATATAATGCCTTTTTCAACCTACAAACTTTCCCAACTGTAGACTGAGATGAGAATCTTGGTGGTATATCCATATATACCTCCACCTCCAAATCACCATGGAGAAATGCATTCTTCACGTCTAACTGCTGTAAAGGCCATTCCAAATTAGCTGCACATGACAGAATAACTCGAATGGAATTCATCTTTGCCACAGGAGCAAAGGTTTCTTGGTAATCAATTCCATATGTCTGAGTAAATTCCTTGGCCACTAATCGTGCTTTGTACCATTCAATTATTCCATCTGTTTTCTACTTGATGGTTAACAGCCACTTACACCCTATAGGCTTTTTTCCACTAGGAAGAGAAACCAACTCCCAAGTGTTATTCTTGCTTAGAGCTTGCATCTCTTCTACCATAGCTACTTTCCACTTAGGATCATTGATAGCTTCTGTCCAACCCTAAGGAATACATGTAGAAGACAAAGACGAAACAAAAACACGATATGTAGAAGACAAAAAATCATATGACACAAATTTAGAAATGGGGTGTTGAGTACAAGCCCTAACTCCCTTTCTAAGAGCAATAGGAAGACTCGAATCATTGACAACAGGACTCTCAACTATAGGTAGAGGGATAGACTGAGATGCATTACCTGGAACTAGCATGAGGGATGATGATGGGTTTGGTGGCACAAGGGATGCTTGCTCTTTTGGACGTCGAGAATAAGTCTTAAGATCAGCCCTGTCCAAACGACCACTAATGTCAGGCTCCACATCAAGAGAACTATTAGGCTCCCCCTCACCACAAATAATTGTCCGCTGACTAGGAAGGAAAAAGGACAACTTGTGTTGATAGGCCATCCCCTCATCCGCAATCTCATCCATACCACTACTACTCTCCCCCGGAAGAGATGGTGGAGGAGAAGGAAAGAAGGACACAGATTCACGGAAAGTGACATCCATACTTACACTTTGCAAGGGTGAGGATCATAGCATTTGTAACCCTTTTGAATAGCAGAATAACCAATAAAGGCACAATACACAGCCTTAGGATCGAGTTTCCCACGAGTACGAGGTTGCAAATGAACAAAACAGACACACCCAAACACTCGGGGAGGAAAAAAAGAAGCGGGATATGCGACGGGAAGCAGTTGAAGAGGAATCTGGAATTAGAGGACATTGGAAGGCATACGGTTGATAAGGTAAGCAACGGTAAGAACATCATCACCCCAAAATGACTTAGGGACATTCATGGTAAACAAGAGAGAGCGAGCAACTTCAAGAAGATGGCCATTCTTGCGTTAGACAACCCCATTCTGTTGAGAAGTACCAACACAACTAGTCTGATAAAGAATGCCATGCTCCTCTAGGTATGCCCAAAAAACTCCATCAACATACTTAGTCCCATTATCACTACAAAGAATTTTGATTTGAGCATTAAAAAAATTGGTCACCATTTTATGAAAAGTTTGGAAACAAAAAAAACTTCATTCTTAATTCGAAGCAAGTAAATCCAAGCCACACGGGAAAAACAATCAATAAATATAACAAACCATCGATATCCAGAAGTAGAAACCATAGGGGAAGGGCCCCACACATCGGTATGAATAAGCATAAAAGGAAAAGTACTTGTTTTAGTAATTGAAGGGTAACAAGTACATTTATGCTTTGCAAGTTCACAAGCATCACAACCAAAAATGCTCCTAGGACAATCACGAACTAAAAAAAGAAAAAGTTTCTCTAAAACACTAAAGGAAGGATAACCCAAACGGCGATGCCACTGATGAAGGAGAGAAAGAGAACAGCCAGTAGAGCACTTGAGAGCTTGAGATGGGACGACAGGAGGAACGACATTCAGAAAGTACAGCCCACCTTGTGCTCTACCATTGCCAATCGTTTTCCCCGTAGCCAGGTCCAAATAGAAACAATGAGTAGGAAAAAATGTCACTGAGCAATTTAGAGAAGTAGTAAGACTACAAACAGAAAGTAGGTTAGTGGAAAAAGTAGAAACATGAAGCACAGATGAAAGAGAAAGCAAAGATGAACAATGAACCGAACCCTTGCTAGAGACGGAGGATAAAGTGCCATCAGCCACTCGAACCTTATCTCAGCCAGAACAAGGAGAATAAGAATAGAAAAGACTAGAGGCACCTGTCATGTGGTCGGTGGCACCGGAATCAATAATCCAAGAAGGCGATGATAAGGTACTAAGAGCACTAGCAGGAATACCTGTGTTGGCAAAATTGGGAGAAGTGGAAGCAGAAGAAACTGTGGTAGAAGGAGAGTCAAGTCGAGCCATCAAACGCTTGAGAGTGTGTAACTCATCTAAGAAGTCTAAGGAACTATGGTAAATGAAGAATCAAGCCGAGCCATCAAACTCTTGAGAGTGTGCAACTCATCTAGGGATAGAGTGCTAGGCTCAGAAAAAGGACTCACAGCAATCTCAGACACATATGCTTGGGGTCGAGCTGTACTACCACGACCTCGACCCCGAGTAGGGCGACCATTCAGTTAACAACAATGCTCTCGATCATGTCAGTCTTTCCCACAATAATCACACTTCAAGTAATCTCGATCAACCAGTATACCCTGACTCCTAGACTGAATTGGACTAGGCCGAGAAGCCCGAGTAGGAGGAGCAACAGCTAAAGCAGAACGATCCTGAATAGAGGAATGCACCATAGCACTACGACGACTCTCCTCTTGCTGGACAAGGGCATAAGCCTCGCGTAGGGTGGGAAAAGGTGAACGACCCAACACCTGGACGCGAATCTGATCATACTCCAAGTTCAAGAAAGTCATACATGCTCTTTCTCCACGGTTTGCTAAAACAACGTGGCATCCCCAGAACAAACAGCCTGGAAACTTTGGTAATAATCTAGTTCCTGCCACAAACTACTCAACTCAGCATAGTAGATTGCGAGTGATCTATCTTTCTGATCTAAGCTCCGAAGCTTCTTCCTCAACTCATACGCCTGCGCATCATTACCTTGTTGGGAGTACATTTGGGCTGCAACTGTCCAAATCTTATGAGCAGTATCTAATAAAAGGAAACTCCGACTAATAGTGGGCTGCATAGAGCTGATTAGCCAAGTCATAACAAGAGCATTTTCAGAAATTCATTGAGTATGAAGTGAGTCATCACCATCCGGTAGGGGAAGAGAACCAGTAATGTAGCCAATCAAACGGCGAGCAACAATAGCAAGACCACAGGAGCGTGACCAAATCAAATAGTTGGAACCATCCAATATAACGGGACTAATTTGAAGAGAGGGATTGTCAGTAAGAGTCATAACACGACGGAGGCCACCCTCATCACTAATTGTATGTTTAGTCTCACCCTTAGCCATTGAAGATTAAATGCCCACAATAGAAAAAAACAAATACCAGCCCAAAACAGCAAAAACAAACAGAGGCAAATCCACAAACTCAACTTAGGGACAAAAGTTACCTCTAGAGACAAAAACATAGCTGAAACAGGAGCTGGAGAGGCCAAAACCAGTCAGAAACTGACAGAAAACATGCTGAAACTGAGGAAAATCGACGAAAATAGAGTGAAACCTTGCCAAATCATCAAAACCAATCCTCCCAACCCTAGGAGAGTCGCAGTCGGCTCCCAAGGTAGTGGGAGGAAGGAAAAAACAGCAAAAAACAAGCCCTAGCAGGGACTTCTAAAAAAATCAATCGGTTTTTCCAAAAATCAACAAAAATTGGAAAAACACTCAAAAACTCATCAAAAAATTAAAATAAAAATCTTGGGTGAAAACCCATCAAATTTTGACCATGAAGGAATTTTTTTTTTTTTTGAATTTTTTTTTTCTGTGTACAGGGAAGAACGAAAGAAACAAGAAACAAGAGAAGAATCTTCAAGGAAGAAGATGAAACTCTGATACCATGTTAGATTTGCATAAAAGAAAGAGAAGAAAGAGAGGAAGAAAAGAGAGAGCACTGCTGCTGTATATTATTTCACACAACTAAACATATTAGGGTTACACATACTTATAATAAAAGACTAAAGGAACAAAAGGCATAACTACCCTTATATGCTAATACTTAACACTTCCGCAGTGCCCCGCTATTATTATTCATTATCTGTTTTGTCTTTGAGGCTGGGTAATCTAGGATTACTAGCCGGTCATAGCTTAAATCTCTAGGGGCGGATTCGGGTCGTAACAAAAGCACTAAATAAAATGGCAGAAAAAACAACTTGGCATGTCTCTAGTGTGTCCCTGAAGTGTTCCAGCGTGTCCCTTGAAAATAAGTAATTAAATAAGGGGACACACCATGCGGTGTGTCCCGTACATGTCCCCGAAGTGTCTGTGTGTCCGACATGGATACAACACTTGTTTTGAAGTGTCGATGCTTCGTAGATCGTAACCAAGGTTTTAAAAAGCGGCCGCAACCATTACCTAACGCCGTTACGTAACGGTTTTGGCGGTTACCGCCATCCATTACGGCCGCTTTTGCAGTGTGATTGAGATTCACAAGTGTGTCGGCGCCGTAACGGCCTGTTACGCACCGTTACGTAACGGTTGCCGTTACGTAACGGTTTTGGCGGTTACCGCCATCCATTACGGCCGCTTTTGCAGTGTGATTGAGATTCACAAGTGTGTCGGCGCCGTAACAGCCGTAACGGCCTGTTACGCACCGTTACGTAACGGTTCCAAACTATTTCTTTCGAAAAAAACACACAAAAAAAAGCTGAAAATGGGAGAAGAGGGATAAAGAGAAGAGGGAAGATAAAGAGAGAAAATGGAGGAGCAAGAGATAGAGAAAGAGAAGAGGGAAGATGAAGAAAATGTTATTGATTTGTTGAAGCTGTAAAGCATATGCTATTTTATTCAGCTGCTATCACTAAACTATTTTGTTTGTGTGTGTCTATTTATATATTGTTTGAAAATAATAATAATAATAAGTGTGGTCATTATCTATTTGGCTTGGTTAAAATATGAATATATATATATATATATATATATTTAGGCTCTTAATTATTCTCTTGCTTTTGTCATTGTTTATCTTATATATAATAGTTAGTGATTGATTTTTTATATAGTATAAAGTCATTAATTATTAAAATAAAATGTAAAAAACTCAATTTGTAGTGATTTAAAAATATGAAATATATTGGATCATTCTTAAAAATTTACAAAAATTGATCAATATTTATTTTTAACCCAATAAATATGATCATGGAAAAAAAATGTGTATTGGTAAACTTTTTTCAAATTGTGCAAAAAATAAAAAAAATTCACAGTTCCGGTTACCGCAACCGTTACACTACGTCCTTTACACCCCGCAACCGCAACCGCGTCACCGCCACCGTTACGGCGACCGCAACCTCTTTTCAGAACCTTGATCGTAACGTTCACTTTATTTAGCATAATATATAATTTATATATATATACATGTAAAAACATGGTGTGTTCATGTCGGACACTGACACTCATTAGACATTTCCTAACACATGACAAACACTAGTCAAAATGTGTCCAACTATTACTTTTCAATTCTTTTAGTCCCAGACACGCTTCGAATACATAGGACAAGTGTTTGTCACTTAGACAAATATCAAATTAATTATAAGTTTGAACAAAATAACTTTGGATACATTGATAAAAGAAAGATTTATATGAATGTGTTATACTGCATTTTTTTTTATTATCATTGAATGATATATTCATATATAATTGTGTCGTGTCCTACATTTTTTTTAAAGCAGTCATGTTGGCATATTATAAAATAAGTATTGATGAGCCGAGGATGCTTAGATAGATATATGGTAAAACTAGGAAAGACAAATTAAAAATAAATATATTTGTAAAATGGTAAGAGTAGCACCAATTGAGCATGAGTTGACAGAGAATAAGTTAAAATGGTTTGATCATGTACAATGAAGATCTAAAGATGCAATGGTAGGGAAAGAGTGATATGATCACCGTAAATGAAAATATTAGGGGGAGGTATAACTGAGCATACTGCCATTGATAGAGCGGAACGGCAAAAACGAATTCATGTAACCGACACTATTTGATTGGGACATATGGCTTGGTTCTATTAATCATGTTAGCATGTTCTTGTTGTGTCGCGTGTATATGCTTCTTTGGCCATCACAAATAAAAAACTGAATTTAAGCATATATCTACTCAAACCGTTGGGAGGACTAAATATATATATTATATTAATTTTTTCTACCAGAATGGCAAAAGATGAAACAATCATAACACCAGTTGCAACAGAATATTCCCCCGACGCCAATGGAAGATACGGCTTGTTAACCTGAAATAGAAAAAGTATTAAGAATAAACAAAGTAGACTTTAAAATTAATTCCAACACAAGTGGAGGAAAAAGTTTGAGAAGGGCACTTAAAAATTTTAAACATGAGGCATTCATAATTTCCATTATTTTCCTTAATCCACATTATCACAATGTCATTAGTAAAGAGTTATTATACATGAGCTTGGATGCCCAGAAAAAAATTAATCTGTGGAGGGATTAAAAGATACCCAGAAAGATTTAAAAACTACAAAAACCCAAAAACCCCTATCAGAAGTGAAGATCTGAAAATACAGAGTAAAAAATGCGTGGAGACTAATAAGACATTGAAAAGAAGAGTCTGATACCAGTTTTAATTGAAGAAAGGTCGGCTGAAACTGGAAATGAAAGAGAAGATGAAGAAGGTTTGGGAAAAGACCCAAAAAGCAGAGATTCCATTTGGGCTTTGCTTCTTCAATCAAGATAAAATAGTTGCCGTCTAGTTCGTGCACTTGTTTTGATTCCCTTCTTTTCTTGGTACCTCTTATACAACTCTATAAACACTCGCTACTCTCTCTCTCTCTCTCTCTCGCTCTCTCTATGTCTTTCTCTACTTATCATATAACTCTGGCCCGTTTGTTTTCCCCCTCTCTCTCTCTCTCTCCCCTCTTTGTCTCTCTCTACTAATCCTAGTCCAACGCTGGCCCATTTATTTGAATCGGATCTCCTCCTTCAAATTCTTCCATGGCTTCGTACTTGTTGGGTTATTGAGTTTATTTTTAGATTCAATTATTCGGATAAAAGCATGTGTTCAGAAAATTAATTATTAAATTTTTTAAAAAAATAATTTTTAGTTTGATAACTTGAACACATGTTTTTTAATATTTGATTAATTTAATTTTTTATAAGTATAATATACTTAACAAATTTTACAATGTAAATAGTTCGGATCATCGAAATTAGACCTAAAAATGAGCCTAATGATTTAGCAAGTGAGACGTCAAGTAAGAAATTCAAAGAGGGGATCTTGATTCTATTTATTTTGGAAGATAAATGGGAGAGAATTGACAGTAAAGGAATTAAATAAAATTATATTTATTTTGATGATAATTATTAATATAGAGATTGTTAAATTATTTTTATATAAAATAATAAAATAAATAAAATTATGATTTTTACTTAATAAAAATACAAAAATATTAATCATTAATATTCAAAAAAAAATCCAATATGTAAAAAAAATTAAAAAAAAGTTAAGCCAGATGAGTAATTTTCTAATACCAAATCTTTGGCTTCTATCTCAATCCCAACATCCAATGCCCATCCTAATTTGGAGGGCTTATGGGCCTGTTTGGTTTGTGCTTGTAGAGTAGTTTTTGAGATAAAAAGTATAAAAACTTGTTTGGTTTATTTTTTTTCATAAATGGTTTTGGAAAATTATTTTGGGGAGAGAGTTTTTAAAAAAGTGATTGAATTGATGTATATGAGAGAGAGAGAGTGATTTTGGAAAGAAGCAAACCAAACAAATTTTTGAGATTTGTTTTGGAAAAATTTGTTTGGTTTGATTACTCTTAAAAATTTGTTTGTAGATAATTTTTCCTAAATTTTTTTTCTAAAAACAAACCAAACAAGCCCTATGAATCCCCTCTCTATTTTTTAAAACAAACACAATATTAATGGATTTCACCTCCATCTCAATCACATTCCTTCCTCCATCTCCCATAAGAGCGTCCACACCAAACTCTTTAATTTTTTAGTTAAATTAAAGCTATTTCATTATTTTAGTTACTCACATTTTAACACCTACTACATCAAACTCTTTATACTAACTTATTCTTATTAAATATTATTTTCTTATTATGTTTGTTAATATTTTTTTTTTTATTAAATTGATAAGTTATTAGCCAAACAATTCTTAAAAAAGTAAAAATAAATAAAAATCCCGTTGACCGGTCGAACTTTCAGCCAGACATTCGGTAACAGGCAAATATCATTGAAGAGTGCCTTGTTTATTGTAATGAGTTACTGTAGCATCGTAAATTTTGACGAGTTATAATCGAGTTTGATAGAATTGATTTTTAAAAAATTTTAACTAAAAAATGATTTTGAAAGCTTGATAGATGCTTTAACAAACGGACCCCCTCTCTCGGCAAACCAGATGGAAATGAAGATTGCACCACCATTCTGTTGGCAAAGCACATGGAAATGAACATTGGACCACCATGATGTTGTAATTTTTAGTTGCACATCTAATGCGTGTTATTGAAATAAATATAAATAGAAAAGAGTTAATTATCTAAAAAAATTATTTACAAATATTATTATAGTTTAGGTCTTATTTAAAAAAATTGAAATCAATAAGTCCTATTTATAGTAAAACTAAAAATATTATCTATTTTTTTAAATTTTTAAAACTAAAAACATTATTAATTTTGTATAGTAATATTCTAGATAATTTTTCACTAACTGATAAAAAAAAAGAATGTGAGATTAAATATTTTTACCTTTCTACTTATGATTTGATTCAATTATCCAATAAAATCGAGAACATTAAAGGTTTTTTTTCAGTTTTAAAATTGAAAACATTATCAATTTTTTCATTTTAATTTTTTTTTTCAGTTTTGCACATCAATATTCCATCATCATGCTCCTTTATAGACACAAAATTTTTAATTTTACGCAAAAAAAAAATAATTCAATTTTTTCAACCAAAAAAAAAAACATTCAGTGCGTTTGGTTTCAATTTTTTAGAAATTGATTTTTTTATTTTTTGTGAATATTTTTAAAATTTTGAGCACTTTTTTTACTTTTTTAGATACACCTTACTTAAATGTATCTAAATAATAAAATATTTATGAAAAAAATATTTTTAAAAAATTAATAAATACACAAAAATAAGAAAAATGTACTAAATTTTAGTAAATTTTTAAATATTTTTTATATTTATTGAGTTTTTAAAATATTTTTTCATAAATATTATACTTTTTAAGTGTATTCATATTAGGTGTGTCTAAAAAATTTTAATTTTTTTTTAAATATTAAAAAAATTCATTAAAAACAAAAAAATATGAAAAATAAAAAAGTGAAATTTTCTGAAAAGTATTTTCTGGAAACCAAAACAAAAACCAAACAAGCTGATTATTTATTTATTTATTATTATTTTTTTGCACATAATTTTTTTTCTTCTTAGTTTTTTCAATTTGAAAGTTTTAAAAATCAAAATAAATGTCAAATCATCACGTTCCGTTATAGATAATCATAAATGATGAATAATTATTATTTGAAGAGTAATTCTAACTATTAAAAATTTAATGAGACTTGAAGGTAAAAAAATCTTAATTAAGATTTAATGGAGTATAAGTTCTTAAATAGGATTTGTGTGTAAATGCCTATAGACACCCCATTTTGACCGTCCTTATTACTTGGACGCCTCACGTTGAACACTTGATGGTGAATTATTACATTGTACAATCGTTCAATTTTTTCAGTAAAGGCTTCGGTTTTTTAAGCTTTAGAACCTAAACCTTGTACCATTTTTGAACCAAAACCTTTTTTTTTTTTTTTAGCCTGACCACTCAAAGGCCTGTTGGCCAACAAGTGGCCGACAGGCTATTTTTGGTTGGCCGGCCGTCCATCTTCATGGTCGATCGGCCATGTTTCTCGACAAACAGATATTTTTGGCTACCAGTTGTCCCCATGTGCATGTCTTGCACCAGCTGACTCGATATAGATATTTTCGACGTGAGGATATATTTTTTTATAAATACATGACCACCCCTCATGGTTTAGGGTTAGAAAATTTTGCTAAGAGCCTATAGCTTACCAAATACGCTACCTCTCTCTCTTGCAATATATATACACCATACATACACCTTAGCCAAAATTAGAAACCTCTTGCTGAGATTCTTAAACCTAAATTTCAACTCTTGATGGTGGTCAACTTGTGGTTTGTGAACTAGAAGGTCATCATCTCTTTAAAGGGTAATCTTTGAGCCTTTGTACCATCTTTTTCTATCTTTTTTTTTTGCTTTTTCCTAATGTTTTCAGAGTTTATTTTAGCTTAAAATTGTAGTTTTGAGTCACAAAAAAAAGAAGGGGTTAGCTACCATTCCTTAGGCTTGTTGCTTGTTTGAAACCCCTTGGCTTTAGCCTACTTTTGCTGACTTTTTCCACCTCAAAAACTCAATTTTCAGCACTGTTTTAGTGTTGTTTCAGTGCTGTTTTATGAGGTTTTATGTTGTAAATCCTCATGGATATAGCTTTCAATCCATTTGAGTTGATAATCTTTTTTTACATTTTTTTATAGCTTTTATACATCCTCATATCATTATAATCAGCTCTGCACTCTCCCTCCTTGCTTTACTTTCTTTGATTAAGAGTTGTATCCAACACTAGATTGTTGCTCAAGGCATAAGAAACAGACTTTCCAGACTTAAGGGTTTAATCTCTTCGGAGGTTCATTACCAAGGAATTACATCTCTCTCATGCGAAGCACAACCTTTTTTCTGATACTTCTCTTTATCCTTTTTTTTTTTTTTTTGTACTTAGTGGACGTGATTATCACTTTTGGACAAAAATGAAGAAGAGATAAGAAAATTGCGAGGTAATGTAAAAGAGGCTAATAAAATTGAAGTAAAAGAAGTAAAAAAAGGGCAATAAAATTGAGTTGGGTTCAATCGGACGTTATGTTGAACTCATTGCATCGTGAACCATTGCATACTTTTTGGTGATGTTCAATGATTCATGAAGCAATGTCCACAATTTTCATTGAGGTAACTCCATGATAAGGAAGAGGTGTTGTTGGTCTTTCATTTTCTTTTATTGAACTTTTGTCCTATCGGTTTATAGATCATCCTGCAACAAATTTGCTATACTTGATGATTTGTGAATCGAATCTACTCCTCCCTTGATCATCTTCATGATAGGGAAGGGTAGAGAAGATAAACATCTCCTGGAAACACTTTGTTTTTGCTCTGTTTTGACTCTGTGGCAGTAGGTTATTTCCCAAAAGCATTGGCCAGCCGACCAACCACAATTTTGTCCGGTTGACCACCCACTATTTTTGTATAGACAGTGGTATTTTTGTGGCAGAACAGAGTAGAACCTGAGGCCAAAATAGAATAATTTTCTGACTGTGAACAGAACAGAATCTGACAGCAAACAAAGAGGTTTCCGGGAGGATGTTCTCGGTTGCATGTGTACGGGTCCTCGCTTCCCGTTCAAGTCCTTTAAATTAATGCTTTAAGAATTAGTATTTTGTAAATTAATTAGTTAGATTCATTTGAATTTGTAATAGCTAGTTAATTTAGTTTTAGTTAATTCATTTGTTGTTGTAATAATTAGTTTAAATTAGGACATTCATTCGGACTCTCTTGTGTGAGGGCTAATTTATAACACTTGTAATATTTTGTATGTCTTCCAACCCCCATTCTTTCTCCCTTTTATTTATTTGCTTACTGTGGTTGCATCTAGTATCATATTTTTTTTGTTTCATATCATTTCCATGACTTGCACCCATTTTCGCATACATTAGGATTTGCTCATAACACTTGATAAGCATTGATTATTTCTTGTTTGAATACATGTGCTGCCATATGCCTTGAATTGATCCATATGTCATGTTAAGAAGCTGAATCTGATAGTTACATTTTGTATGTGTTGCATTAGTCACTTGCATAGTAGAGCATGCATTTTTCTAATTATTTTATTTATTTTGGCTTGCCTCGGAGTACTAGGTGAGTATTTTTTTTCGCTTTAGCATATTGCATGAGTGTTTGTGTTGTCATATCAAGCAAATTTCCATAAGGCTAAGTGTTTATTCAATATATCTCTTTGAATGCCTATGGATGAAAGCTATTTTGCTTAAGTTAGGATGACTTTGATTAATGTATATATGGACTCGCTTTTTCAAATGGCACATATGCAAAACTCTTTTCAAACAAACATAAAATCAAAGTATTCCAAAATGGGTGACATAGTCTATACTTGTGTGTCTCACATAGTAAGTTAGCATAATAATCGGAACAATAGCATATAATGTACTTAAAAATCACATAATGATTAGTAGAAGTCGATCTTTGAGCGGGTGAGTGGGGTGTTCAATTCATGACCTTTCCCCCTTATATCTAAGTTCACGAGCCAAGAAACTTTGGTTATGACGGATCAGTGGCCATTGGCACAAGTCATGGGTTTCCTAAATTTTTCAAAAATATTTAGATGGCGACTTTGTAATCTGGCAATGCAGTTTATTTTTGGCATCTCTGGTGATAAATGGATTTTCTTAGATTTGCCGGATTTGGATTCTCATTTGTTTAATCTATTTCACACTGCACTTGTAAAACCAGATTAAGAACCACGGAAGTCCGAACTGTAAGGCTATTGCATCCGAGGAGACTAAATCTCTCTGAGGAGCACGAAAACCAAGCTACAGTTTCTGGTGACTCTGCTAGGGAAAATTAGAGAACTTGACTTAGACTTCATGATGTGAAATTTTATTTACAGATATATATTCTTTGCATTGCATTTGCATTGGTGCTTTAAGTCATTGTGTTTTCCATCTGCTATTTTTGGACAGCTTGTCGGTGGCTTGCCTAAAAAGCTTGCCAAATGGCTGGCCGGTCATGGGCTCTGCCATGTTGGAAACACAACTCTTGGATCTAGATTACCGCCGTACCGCTTGATCCTCCTTTCACTTCTCGGTGTTAGGTGTGAAAGGTATATTAGGTAATCTTGCCGTGGTACCCCTTTTTACCAATCGACCTAGCTGCGTATAGTAAAGCCATATTGACTATTCCAACATAGGACAAGATGCTTACCTGTATGTAGAATTTTGTGAAAACTACTTGGTTGAAGTAATGAAACCCTAGTTCTTGCCAAAGCCAGGATAGGGTAACCCTACCCCCTCATAGGGGTGCTTTGGCTCTCTTTACCTAGTATGTGCTTTATAATGAAACTGTACAAGAATGCTTATATTAGTGGTACAGTTGATATCAGTTTGTGCAGAATTCAATTGGGAGTACAGTCCTACAGCTTTGATCATATTTGTTCTGATGGAATCTTAGCTGAGGTGTTGTTCGATTTTTGATTGTTGTTTTTTCTTTATTTCTTTTGCTAGGTAGTCTAAAACCATAGCTTTAGAAATTTTTGATATCCCCTAAGTATTTTGGACCCATGTCGGAAGACTTTGTAAGGTCGGAGATCTTGTTCGGGGGCAGCCAGTGTTTACTTCACTGTCACTAATTGCAAGGCAAAGAAGGATCAGACAAAGTTCACCAGTTCAGCTGTTTTAGCAATCACCCATCTGCTCACCCATATTCAGTTCACCTTAAGCACAACCATCTACTCCCAAAATGGCGTAGTATCCACATCAGATTTGAAAGAATTACTACTTCGTTTGTAGCAGTCAATCTACTTACTCCAGCATGACATAGCCCGTCAAGCTGAGGTCACGAATAGGTTACAGCAACAACAACAACAACAACCAGCTTGGCTTTTGCTTCACACACACCTAATGTGCCTATCCCTATACCTGGCACCACTACCAATGTTGCCACAGCTCAGGATCCGCAAGCCGAGGGTGTTCCGACTTTTCCCGTCCAAGCAAACCCAATCCCAACACAAACGTCTAGAACCCCAATTTATCAGACTGAGACAGCTTTTAAATTTGAGGTTGACTTGACCGTACTTATAGTCAACAATTTGGAAAAACTATTCAAGAAGACACAGGGGGTTAACTCCATTCCAGATATAAAGGATAGGTATACTGAATCTGTAGTTACTTTGCCGAAGCGATTCAAAATGCCGCATATTGACTGTTTCAATGGCGTTGGAGACCAATGATACATCTACGACTGTTTTATGATATCCTGCGACCAATGGGTTTGACTAGACTTCAAAAGTTGTCGCTCTTCGGCCGAACCATGTCAGGTATAGCTGCCATCTGGTACGCTAAGTTAAAGGACTCTATGAAGTAGAACTGGGAGGAATTGGCTGAGTCTTTCCTTGCTCAATATTGCTACAACACGCAGATCAAGGTCATAACTCGTGATCTTAAAGCAACATGTCAGGAGCTAAAAGAGGGTTTCTCAGAGTTCGTAACTAGATAGAGGGCCAAGGCATCGATGATGACCATTCGACCCTCGGAGAAAGACCAAATACGGATGGTTGTCTGGAATCTTCAAGGCAAGCTATTGTAGAAAATGATCGTTCTTCCCTTATTCACATTCAAAGAACTTCATGAAATAGGGGTTCAGATTGAAGACGCAATGAAATAGGGCATTATCACAGATGACAAAGAAAGGCCTTTTGTTCGTAGTTCCAATGTTGCCGAGGGTAACACAGCTGCGAGGCCGTCAGAGGTGAGTGTCGTCACCACAACCAAAGCTGCCGACCCCTTTGCCAACATGAGCCCACAAAATTCTAACCCTACCTGACCTCCAGGTAGAACTTTCAACTAGCTTTACATAACTCTATCTCGAGCCATGCAGGTGTTAATAAAAAATGGGCATCTAAAACCCCTAGAACCTCGACAACTTCTAGACCCTCTTCTACCCAAGCACAATCCCACCAAATATTGTGTTTTCCATTAACAACACGACTATGAAATCGACCGGTGCTTCCGCCTACGTCATGAGATTCAAGATCTCGTCGACAACAAAGTCATAGTTTCACTCCAAAAGCCACATGTGACCACCAACCCACTCTCTGTCCATAACCAAGTTCCTCTACCTAGAAATATCCACTTCATCCATACACTACCACCTACCTTCGACCGGAGTGTCTATATTACCCCCTCCTACTTACCAAAGCCGGTGTTGTTCATCCCTGAAGGCACAGATGTGTTCATGATGAACACATCCAATCCACAACCTGAGCCTTACAGATCTGTGGTGACAACGCTCAAAGAAGATGAGGTTTCGACCTCAGAGGGAGGTGCCAGTCTATCGCTGGAAGGTCTGGATAAATTATCTAAATGTCACCCAAACCAGGCCTGAGGTAGTATTGCCAACCTCAATGGACATTAATTTGGTTAGAAAAAATGGCCCAAGCCAAGGGTTGGATGATCTTGCAGATCTTGAAAAAGATTTGGACAACCTACAATTCTTCGAAGAACAAAACCAAGACAATGTGCAAATCGGTTGGTTTGATCTAAGCTTGTCGACTGACAATGGGAGATGGTTGAGCGATGAGTCCAACGAAGAAGAGGAAACCAGAGTTAAATTGGAAGAAAAAAAAAGTCGTTGTAGCTGTGGTAGCCAGAGAAGTCAAAGGAAAGAGAAAGTGCCAGAGGGCGGTAGTATGGAAAAACAAACCCAAGAGTTGGGTGTTATGGAAATTACGAACGTTGAACGGGAAGCTATACTAGGGCAGTTTGAACGGGAGATGATCGAAGATAGCCTGAAGATCGCAACATCTTATCGCCCAAGGGGGATACTTATCCTATGGGAGTGATCTAAATTAAGCCGTACAGCTGTTTATCGGCAGCTAATGGTGAGTGGTGAGAAGATAGCGACTTGCATCTTACCCATATAGATAAGGACTGGGGAGACCATATCCCGGACAATACTTGGTATACAGAGGAAAATAGATCACTTGACCCAGAGTGAATGGTATTTCAAACCTCCACATTTGGATTAGGCTAAACCCTCAAGAAAAGACCGGGAGGTTGAGAAGGAGAATAACAAGGAAAAGAAGCTGGAGGAGGAACTAATTCTGAAACAACTTAAAAAGATCCAGGCTGATATTTCCATTTGGGGCATCCTTATGGCTTCGCGAGTACATCGACTAGCGGTTTTGTCGGCAATGGATAAGGCTAAGTTGTCGATTGATACTACGCCAGAGCAGCTTGTTGGCTTGATCTTCCCAAGTAACACCAAGCCTATGCTCACTTTCTCCGATAAAGAGTTGTCGCCGGAAGGATCGGCTCACAATAAGCCATTGTACATATCTATCGAGTGCAGAGGAAAGTAGGTGCCAGTGGTTTTAGTGGACACTGGCTCAGCAATCAACGTTTGTCCTTCTCGTACTGCTTATGTGATAGGCGTAAAGTTGACAGATTTCGTCCCCACAGCCCAGGTGCTTCGGGCATATGACAACACGAGTAGAGAAGTTATGGGGACGGTGAAATTACAAGTCCAAGTGGGCCCTTCTGAGCATGAGATTGAGTTCCATGTACTTGATGTGTCAACTACCTTTAACCTACTTCGAGGGAGGCCCTGGTTGCATTACATGAATGTTACGTCCTCCACCTTGTACCAAATGATGAAATACCCTCATAAGGGAGGAATGGCAACCTTTTTTGGGAATTCATCTATTTATCCACCGCTAGAGGTAACCACACCTTTGCTGGAGATCAATCATGGTGATGAGAATGTTTTTCTTTCGAGATTCACTTTGGCAGAAGCCCAGATGGTACAGACAATCTTAACCGAGGACGAAGACATGTATGTCAGTGCTCAGTCTATCTATTTCATGAACAAATTACAGCATATTCAAGGAATGAGGCTTGGAAGGAGCAGAAAAAAAGGTGTTGTGGCGCTAGCTAAGGTGCCACATAATCCCTATGCCTTTGGGTTAGGCTATGTGCCCACCAAAAAGGATTAGAGAAGGAAGGGAGAATAAATAAAAGAAAGGGCCAAGGCCAAAAGAGCCGAGAAGCATTACGAGCTGGTTCATAGGCCAATTTGGAGAACGTTGAATAGGTGCTTTGTTAGAGAATGAGAGGATTTCCCCTTTTGTGACTTTCCTGAGCCTTGGGTGCATTCTTCAACAAAAAAGCGTTTTCCTAGATTTGAAAGATTTTTCGACCACTAACTCTAAGACAGTGATGAAGAGGGGGCTAATCCGAGCACCAACACAAGCTAGAGCAAAGACGACAATTCAGATAGCAGTAATGTTAGAGTAGAGGTAGTGCTAGCCAATCTCTTGACAAATCCTGAGACCAATACAGAGAACATGGGGGATACCTTTACTGTCCCTGTGATCGGAGATGAATCGATTGTGGTTTTCACCAGTCGCATTCTGGACGCGTTAAGGGCACCACAACTTACTTGGCAGTTGGAGAAGGGCTTTTATTGCTAGTTCTGAATCGGATGACGAGCCTGAATCTGATTCCACGGAGTCTGTTAAGTTGGAATCAGATTTAAGTCAATTCGAGAAGTCTGAGTCTGGCACATCTAGGGTGGTAGCTTGGGTGCCATGGTCCTGTCTAGGTCCTCTTTTGTATTTTCTTTTGAGTTTGTTGTAACTGAAGAACCAGAACTTCTGAATGAGAATGCTGCAAATTCCGTTTACTTCTTTATACCGTTAATTTATTGCATTGACCAAGATTTTTAAAATTTTAATGAAAACGAAGAAGAAGAAATTCCTCAGGCTTTGAAAAACTTGATTGACCAAGAGAATGAGAGACGTGTTATGTCACGACCCCAAACCCGGCCCCATGGGTTTAGCACCGTAACCGGCCAATAATCCGAGATTACCGAAGGCCTGCTTAACAGTAATACAGTAAAACAGAGTACAGGGCCTGGCGGAAGCCAATACAGTAAATAAATAATGTCCAATGAGCTGTGACAGTCTGTATGCCAAAAAGATTTTTCATGCATTAATACATAAACAGTACAGAACAGTATGTACAATATTGACATCCATTCAAACTAGGGACTCAACCCTACATAGGTCTGGTGCCTGTACACCTACATATATATATGAGCAGTGAGCTAAAGCCCAGTGAATAACGTAATGCGTAAAGAGGTTAAGAATGAATGTCCTTACAGTAATGAAAACAGTTCGTTAATTCAGTATATCAGTCATTTAGTCATATGTGGTACATCCATTAGCATAACAGTACAGTAAACAGTAGGTCTTAAAAGACCGAGCAGTAAATGATGGCCATCAGTCAGTAACAGTAGTGGTTCCAACAAGGGAACCGGCAGAGAATTCTGTCACAGTAACAGTAAACAGTAGGTGCTAAGGATGCCATAATACAGTTCAGAATATAGGACATACATTCATTCAGTTAACAGTAATCAGTTCAGAAAACAGTACAGTTCAGTTGTTTAGAAGACAATCATTTGTGAACATATCTTTACACAATCATTACTCACAGAGTTTGGGCTACAGTATGCTAGAGCGTGTCTTCCCAGTCGCCAACCCTACACAGTTAACAGATTGAACACACTAAGCTACACAGCTGGGAAAGATAATAACTTAATCCCTAATTTGCCTCGGTGTGTTCTACATCTATAACCTCATTCAGATGTCTTAAACTAGGCCTAAGAATGCCTAGAATGAGATGAGGATGCAAAGATGCACTTTTAAAAACATTTTCAGACTTTTCAGAAAACAGGGGTCACGCTCGAGCATAGGTTACTCCGCTCGAGCGGACATGCAGACAAAGGTTTCCGCTCGAGCGTAGACTTACCCGCTCGAGCGTTCTGTAAAAACAGTCAAAAGTGCTGGATAGGTGAAAATCACGCCCGATTGGGCGCTCGACACCCGCTCGAGCATGAGGCATAATGTCCCGCTCGAGCATCAATTTTTCTGCTCGAGCGAACTTCAAAACAGAACAAAATGCTGGAAGCACGATTTCCACGCTCGAGCGCCAGTCACCTCGCTCGAGCGTGAGTCCAGATTCTGGAAATTCCAGATTTGAACCTCAAGCTCAAAACCAAGTTTTTAAAACCATAAATTCGATCCTCTTGGGCCAATTTTCCAGAAAACACATCAAAACTCATACTTTAACATAATTCAAAGTTCAATTTGTAAAATCAAAGCCCAAGGGTGTTTCAAATAAATCCAATTCAAACCAATTCCCATGAATATGAAGAACATGCAACATGCATGAATTCGAACCAATTCAAAGCTTCAATTTCATGCTCTAGTGAGCCCATTGATTCACAAACATGATGAAAACATGGCCTACACTCAAAACATGGACATGCATGTGACAATTCGCCATGAACTTAACTCAAAATCCAACAACACTAACATGCATGCATGGAGTATGCTCTATTTCAACATATGAAGCTATTTCATGACTCAATCCACTAAATTTGACATGAATCATGTAAGAACAAGCTCAATTCATAAACAAGAGGGCAATTACTCTACCTTTGGTCTTGAATTAGAAGACTAGGAGCTCAATTTGCCAATTTACTCTTCAATTCTTCAAGTTCTCTAGTCAAACTCTCAAGAGCAACACAACTCTCTCTCACTCTCTATCTTGGTTGGTTATGCACAAGAAATGAGCTGAGCAAATGTGTTCATTGAATGTATACAAGTCTCCAAAGGTGTAAGGTAGTGGCCACTAAGTGGTGGCAATATGGTAAATAAGTCCAAGTTTGCAGTTTAACTCATTTCAATCTAATTTAACCATACCAAATCAGTTTTCGGATAAATATACCATAAAATCCTATAAATTATGAGGATCATGAAACATTAATCAATTTCCGGTTCGGCCGCCGATAAGGCCTTCAATTTGCAATTTTGACATAAAACATGAACAGATCAAATAAACAATCAAACAGATAGAATACCGATTAACATACATACTCAGTCAATTCAGTTCCAGTTCTCAGTCAGTCAGTTCAGCACTTTAATCAGTTCAATTATCAGTCATGATCAGTTCAGTTTAACGGTAATCAATGTTTATCGGTAAGCAGTGGTGAGGGTTATTACATGTTAAGCCCTGTGTAGATGAGATCATTGCGATTAATGTGGGTATTAAGAAGGATCTACGCTTAGTCCAAATCGGGTTCACGTTGTCTTCAGAGGAACATGAGCGTTTAATCGCTTTATTAAAATATTTCAAAGATGTTTTCGTGTGGTCCTACAAAGACATGCTTGGAATCGATCCAGAGATTGTATAGCACCGGATCCCTCTTGACCTCTAGGCTCGACTTGTCAAACAGAAACTTCGTAGAATCCATCCGGATTGGGCACTGAAGATTAAAGAGGAAATCACCAAGCAGATTGACGTTGGATTTTTATTGGTGTTTGAATATCCGACTCGTTTGGCCAATATTGTTCTAGTTTCAAAGAAGAATGGTAGAATCAAAGTCTGCGCTGACTTTTGGGATTTGAATAAGGCTAGTTCAAATGATGACTTTCCACTGCCGCACATTGATGAATTGGTAGACTTCACTGTCGGCCATGCATTGCTATCGTTAATAGATGGGTTTTCTAGGTATAACCAGATTTTGATGGTGCTTGAGGATAGTGAGAAGACTGCATTCACCACGTCGTGGGGTACCTACTACTACAAAGTTATGCCTTTCGGGTTGAAGAATGCCGGGGCTACGTATCAAAGAGCTGTAACCACCATTTTGCACGACATGATCCATAAGGAAGTCGAGATGTATGTAGATATCATGATTGTTAAATCCAAAGAACAAGAAGACCACTATACTGCGTTGGAAAAATTCTTCGAATGGATCAAGGAGTATAGACTGAGGTTAAACCTGCAAAAATGCACTTTTGGGGTGACTGTAGGGAAAATGCTAGGACTTCTGATCACGCAGAGGGAAATTGAAGTAGATCCATCCAAGATCAAGGCCATCTTAGAAATGCCACCACCAAAGACTGAAAATGAGGTGTGCGACTTTCTAGGCAAAGTGTAATTCATAAGACAATTTATCGCAAAACTAACCTTGACTTGTGAACCACTATTTAGTCTCTTGAAAAAGGGAAAGAAGTTCTGATGGGATAATCGATGTCAGTTTGTTTTCGAACAAGTCAAACAGTACCTCTAGAATCCACCCGTATTGTCGCTGCCAGAATTGGGGAAGCCGCTGATCATGTATTTGTCGGTAATAGATTCAACCATGGAGTGCATGTTAGCGCAAGAATTAGAAGCTAAGGTGGAAAAGGCCATCTACTGCCTAAGCAAGAAGATGCTGGATTACGAGACCGGCAACACTCCTCTAGAGAAAGCTTGCTTAGCTTTGGTTTGGGCAACTAGAAAGTTGAGACGTTACTTGTTAGCTCACTCTGTAATTCTGGTTTTGAGATTAGATCCTACCAAATATCTCTTTGAGAAATTGGCTCTTACGGGTAGTCTAACTCGTTGGTTGCTTCTTCTCTCTGAGTTTGACCTCAAGTACATCACTCGCAAGTCCGTCAAAGGCAGAGCATTAGCGGAATTTTTGGCAGACCACCTCGTGGAAGGAGATAAAGCAGCAGAGTACCTATTCCCAGATGAGGAGATTCTGGATAATGTACTTTGACGGAGCTGCTAACCAATATGGTTATGGGATAGACGTGTTGCTGATAGCACTCGATGATTCCCATATACCCCTAGCTGTTAAACTTTTGTTCAAAGTATCTAACAATGAAGCAAAATACGAGGCGTGTATCGCTGGATTAGAAGCTGCGCTAGAACTAAGGGTAATAAGGTTGGACGTTATTGGAGACTCAAATCCAGTTATTTCTCAAGTCAATGGAGACTGGAAGGTTAAGGAAGAGAAAATGAAAGTTTATCATCAGACCCTAGACATTCTGATTCTGAGGTTTGAAAAATTGACATTTACATATCTGCTGAGAGAGAACAACCGGTTTGCTGATGCACGAGGTTTGAAAAATTGACATTTACATATCTGCTGAGAGAGAACAACCGGTTTGCTGATGCACTGGCAACTCTATCCTCCATGGTAGACATACCACTCGGGGTTAAGATACGTCTAATCATCATTGAACAGAAGTGTACACTTGCTTACGAGACAATAGTCGTGATAGGTGAAGTTCAAGACAAGAACCCCTAGTATTATGACATTTGGAATTTCCTGGAGAAGGATATGTATCCACCAGGAACAAATGCCAAGGAAAAACAGGGAATACGACATCTGGCCGTTCAGTTCATCATCTGTGAGAATAAGTTGTATAAAAGAGACCATCTGGGAATGCACAAGCTCTGCATTGAAGAAGAGAAGTCAAAGCGTCTCCTGGAGGACATCCACAGAAGAGAGTGTGGAGCACACATGAATGGTGTGATAGTGGCTAGGAAGATCCTCAGGCAAGGCTAATATTGGTCAACTGTGGAGGAGGATTGTATCAACTTTGTTTGGCGATACCACAAATGTCAAATTCATGCCAATCGCATGAATATCCCGCCAACAAAGCTCTACAACATGACTTCGCCATGGCCTTACTCATACTGGGAAATTGACGTCATTGGGGTAGTCTCTCCAAAGGACTCAAACATACATGAATTCCTTTTGGTGGCGATCAACTATTTTACCAAGTGGGTGGAAGCGCAGTCTTACTCAGTGTTGAAAGCGTCACATGTGGCCAAGTTCATCAGGAACAGTATCATCTGCAGGTATGAAGTACCAAATGAGATCGTATTAGACAATGGCTCACACTTCAAGAAAGAGGTGGTAGATTTGCTTAAGAAATACAACGTGACTTTTCACAAGTCATTAACATACAGACCACAGACCAACGGAGCCATTGAAGCCGCAAACAAGAATGTCAAAAACATCCTGCGAAAGATGGTTGAAACCTATAAAGGCTGGCCAGATAAATTGCCTTTTGCATTTTGAGGATATAGAACGTCAATTCGAACATCTACGGGGGCTACTCCCTACTCTCTAGTATATGGGATGGAAGGTGTTTTACCGATTGAGATCGTAATACCGTCATTGAGAATTATGGCCGAGTGTCAGATAGCAGGGGTGGATTGGCAGCAGAATAGATTCGAAGAATTGATGTTGTTTGAAGGGAGGAGATTAAAGGCATTATATCATATCCAAGGATATTAGCGTAGAATTGCCAAGGCCTTCAACAAGAAAGTCAAATCTAGAAACCTCAAAGAAGGAGACATGGTGCTCAAAGACAACCGAGCTCCCATCCATGACCCTAGGGGCAAGTTCGGACCCAATTGGATTGTTCTTTACATTATCAAATCTATTTGGTCAAGGGGAGTAATCATCCTTATGGATTTAGATGGCTTGGAGTTCTCGCAACCGATCAACATGGACAAGTTGAAGAAATACTATTCCTGAGAGGCTTGCTATGTCGAAAACTCGAAAGGGCGACCTAGGCAAAATTTAGAGCATGAAAAATTAGAAATAAAGAAAAATAGATCTCGCAAGGTTGAAAACCTGAAAGGGTGACTTTGGCAAAAGTTAGAGCGCAAAAGGAGAGAGTTAATACACAAGTGAATCTTAACCGAACTACGTAAGGCCTAATTCTCATCTTTGGGATACGTAGGCAACTTTATCCCAAAGTTCGGTCAGAGCCATTTTCAACTCAACTGTCCTGTTCATTGTTTGATCGATCCATCTTTTTCCGTCATCTGTAAGTTTGATTATGTTACCTCTGTTTAGCAAAAGAGCCAGTTGCAAGATAGAGTAGTGATGGTAAATGCAGTTGTGGGTAGTTATGATTTGTTGATTCGGGACTGTACGTGTTAAGGATTGATTCCCTGTGTGTCAAGTAATGACCATTTCCGAAAATTGTTTTGAAAAGTTTTAATGAAGTTGGTTTTCTCAAAATTTTACCTTTTACAACACAGATCATTATTTGGACCAAAAAGGAAAATTTTCAGTGCTTACAACTTAATTACATGATTTCAACACAAGTATATTCTCCAACTCTCAAGTTAAATCAAAGTTGCTTTTACATCATAAAAACATGCAAAGAAAAGTCAAAGCAATAAACTAGGGGCATAGATGAGTCAGATGACTATCCTTTACCTCCTACTCGCACTATCGAAAGTCACTGCGGCCAAGGATGTCCCAACCTATGCCTCGTCCTCGAGCCAAGCCAAGCACTTGCTGGAAAGGGCATAACTGAAGCTAGCAGTAGGGGCCAAAAGCTCTTTCGTCCTCCAAGAAGCGAGGTATCGAGCCAAGTGTGAGGCACGAACTGGAAATGGAGTAGGGTATTCCACCTCCTCATCTAGGCGGGTTTGATCACGTCCAAACTGGCATCTGAACCGGAATGGGAAGTAGAAGATACAGTGCGTAAGGCCGATCAACTGTATGCCGGGTTGGCGAGACATGCTGTAACTCATCTTGGTCAAGTTCAACTAGGGGCAACGCCAAGCAATGTCAGTCGTAGATTTACTGCACAAGCAATCGCACCACAGTCCCTCTGTGGGAAAGTCCACTAGTCGTGGGAGAAAACAGTAGGATCTGGGTGAATACTCAGGGCAAGGGTCCATGACCTTCAGCTTATCCATCAACCATATCTGGGAAGGGATGAAAAATAAAAGAGATTAAAGAATACAGAGATGTACGTTGAGACAAAAAGTAAGGAAAAGCGTTTTGAAAGAAAAAGAGTGAGTGCCAAGTGATGTGAGAAATTATAAGTAAGAAATGGTGGGAAACAATATGTAAAGAAACAGTGGACTCCTTGCAAACCAAGAAGTCTTCCATCGATGGAAGGTATCCAAACCCATTAAAGTCTTGACCAATGCCAAACCTATGCAGCTTTTACCCTCCTTTAGGCATTGAGCCACTTCGATCAACCTAATGCTAGCTCCGTTATGACTAAGGGCAAGTAGGAAGTGTGCAAGTAAACATAAGCAGAGGGCATGTTGACGATAGCCTTGCCAGAGCAGGTTACCTCTATCTCCAATGCCGAAAAATCGATGAATCAAGTCGGGTATATCTAACTCCCCGTCATGAGCCAAGGACTGAGCCTCGTGTAAAGTAAGCCCACACATCCGTGCAAGAGCCCGGGCATGGCCAAAACAGGGTTGAGGCATAATCTCCTCATTATGCTGGGACTCCATTAATGCTTGAAATTCTTCAAGAGTAGGACACATCTATTGTGCTACGAAGCGAAACACATGAGTGAGTGGATCCTAACATCGGTCAGCAACATGAAGGAATAGCAGTGTACGACTCAACAAAAAAAGAGCGTTCATGCCAAAACTGTGAAAATTTACCTTTTCCGTGCCGTCCAAAGTGGCCATCCAATCCTTGAGCCCTTCGGCAAGAGAAATCTCTATTTTTGAAGAAAACTATAGAAAATATGAAGTTCTATCGAAGAAATGGCAAGAAAAGACCTTTACAAAGGATAAGGTTGTGTGAGTGGCTGACAGCTATTGCCACAGTTTATGGCCGATCGGCCACCTTTCTTAGTCGGCCGTCCATTCACTTAGTCGGCCGACCAAGTGTGCTGGCCAGGCAGCTGGGCAGCAGTGTTATGATTTGCCCTTTTTGCCGTTGAGTCCTATTTTGAGTCTTTTGTTTCTGGTAAGTGTGAATAGCTGTGTTTAGGTTGTTTTACTTTGTTTTTCCTTCATTAAGTTGTATTTTGTATTTTGGTTAGTTAAAGGCTCAATATCCAATTATGAACATCGTTCAAATATAAGTATTTTCAATTTCAAATTCAGTTCCAATTTTGTGCAAGTATGGTGCCATTCTTAAGATGTTGTGCAAAATAAAGCTCATTCTCTCATAAAACTTCAAGGTTCGACCCCGATTATAGTTTTTACAAAAGAGAAAATATAAGTTTTCAAAACAAAAGTAACAGTCCTATCTGAAGCTATACAATGTTTTACACTACAAAGCAAAAGAAAAGAGCAAAAAGAATACAAAAACCGATATCAGTTGCATCAAGCTTGAGAGGCCCTCTTCGTCCTCTTTCGCGGAGGGGACGCAGGGGTACTGTCACCATTGGCATTGCTATCATCGGAGGATTGGGACTCATAGTTGGTGTCATCCTCTCCGCTCCTTGACTCAGAACCAGCATCATCATCCTCGTTTCCAAACTTGGAGTGCCTGCTCACTATCTCCTAAGTGCCTTTGGTCTCGGCATCATCTCTGCTCAAAATTGGCTCCAAGGATAAGGAAGTCTCCTGCACCTGAGACTCTCCACTTTGGGCACCCCCTACCTTTGCTTCGACTTCTACTCTTGCCCCTGCCGCGCATAGAAGCCCGTCTACCTCTTCTCCCTATAGTCAAAGGAGGTGTCGCTAGTGCAAGTGGAGGCTAAAAACAAGAAACAGAGAATCAAAACATTATCAGTATAGAATCAATATGAGTATGGAAAATCAGTATAGTTTTGGTGTAGAACAGTATAAGTATGGCAAAAAGAAAATTAGAGCAATTAGATGAATGAGAGAAGTAAGAGTACTTGATAACCGTAGAGAGCGAGCAAGGTCTCCCTCCTCCGTACCATCTGTACCAAAAAGCCGACCAACCTGAGGAGGCCATCCACGTACTCCACTAGCACCTACAGGTCAATTTGAACGTTAGTATACAAGGAAAAGATAATATGAAATACAAACTACAAAACAAAATGCATACCTGCTGGACGTTAGGGTCCTTAACATACTCATCCTCCTCCGGCTGCTCAATCGGGATTTGGTGGACTCTCCCACTCGATCGATAATATCTGATTGAAGTCGAGGTCATGGGCAGACTGGCAACATGTATAGTAGAGGCGGCCCCTCCAACATCAAGCTCGGCCGCGTGAGCAACTCCTCTAGCAGTAGACGCATCTGCAGCGTTTTCCGCGTGAACTCCGGTCAGGACTGGCATAAGATGGGTTTGGATGAATAGAGAATTCACAGTTGTTAATTGCCATCAGTTGTCAGAGTATGGATCAAAGCAGTAGCAATGAAATGGAATGGGTATGGGTTTCGGATTACCTCATGTGCCGCCACCATATCAAAGAAACGACGGTAATAAGCGAAGACAGTATCACCACAACATCGGGGATGACACCTGCTATCGTACCGCTTGGACTAGGGCACAACAGCCTCTATCTCATCTCGCAGAATGGGGGCAAGGGTGGAGAGGTATGCATGGACCCAGAGTGGCAAGAAAAGATCAGTTTGTGAGTCAACAGGCAGAAATAGAAGTAAAGACAAAAAGTGCAAAGCAGAAAGCATAATATGAAAACAAAAATGAACAAAAAGTGCAGTGCGTACCTCTCAGGCTCTCCAATAGGCCCCGACCTTGTTCCCCTTCGTGCGGGAAGCAGAGCTCATGTAGCCATTCAGAGTGGTAAGGCCAGCGCCACCCTAGTCATAGAACTGTACTTGCGGCAAAACCACTAAAGCGCTGAGCAGATACAAACCTATGGTATTTCACCTATTTGCAAACAAGGTGGTATCGAGGAGATAGATCAAGAAGCCTGTGGTATACTGCTCGACCTGCTTCTGTGTCACGCCCCACTTTTTATTACTCGAAGTCATTACCAAATTCATTAACTTAATTCAATTTCAAGGATAACATGCGGAAATAAACTCATACATTCAATCCGTAGAAATGATTAACAATACTCTCATTCGTATGCAAAGTAAAGATTACATGAACATACTTAATAAATTGCCCTTGGGCTTACATCACTTAAGGTACAAGAAGAAGGGTGTAACCCTTTTACAACAATGGCATTCCGCCAACATAACTGAGGCCCCGTGGCCAGTAAATAAGTAGATCCAAAATCTTGCAGCTCAATCTGCTTAATACCTGAAAAAGATTCAACAACGTGGGATGAACATATAGTCCAGTAGGGAACTCAACATGATCCTCAACAATAACAACTTACAGATAGCTATGATCATGAACACTCATTCTCATACTAGAATAGTAAAGTGACAGTTTATACAAAATATATATATAAGAACTTTTCTCGAAAACAACCGTTTCATTCAACGCTACAAGTGGTTTGTCTTTCCTTTTTCCTTTCATTAACCCCTATTCCCAATCTTTCTTAACATTAACAAATACTTAGGAAGTAATCACACTAAGCCCGATACTCTCTTCCATTTCCTATACATACTCAGATGTACCTTTTCAAACATGTTTATCTTTAAAACATTCGTTCTCCTCCACACTTTCCAAAAGACAAAAATGACATTTTGGTTCGTTTCCATTACTATCAAAACTATACATGCATATCTTTGTAAAAAAAATAAAATAAATTTACAACCCACCAACATGTATACATTCAACCAATGGAGTAACTCGGTCCTCCGAACTGTAACCAATCAAATCCATGATATTTTCAGTTACAACGAAACAACAACAATCCCATTTCGCTCTACTAGCTATGTGCGTAGTAAGCCAGCAATACACCCCAATCAACAACATAACAACAAGCCAGTTTACCAGGCGCTAGCTGGAGGGGTATGGTACCTTCGATTATTAGCGCAGACAGTTCTCCAGGCGCTAGCTGGAAGGTAACGGTACCTTTGATTATAAGCGCGGGGTATAACACCAACAATCACAGCACATCAAGGCATAACCAACATGTATAATGCATATACATAAACTATCAAGACACCAGCAATGTGTTAAAATATATGAACACATGACTATCTCCTTCCGAGCAAATATACATATATATAATGCATCTAGCACTTCACCACATACGATGTTCAATTAATCAATGGCAAAATGCAAACCCGACAATTCTACACAACCGTGTCATCCTCCACCGATGACCAAGGACAAAACCTCTAGATGCACATAGTTAGTACATCTATTAAAAGACTCAAATATCATGAATCACAAACCCAACAACAATAATAACACGGTAGTTAAAGATACAACTTCTACATGTGTGTTCAACACTCAAGACACAACAATCCAATTCTCAAACTTATTTCGAAAAACAAACTTATTTCAAACGACTTCCCCAGTTTTCACAAAAATCGATTCATAATTTCCTTTTTGTTATTACAAAACCGACTCCACCCATCATTGTTTCAATAAAAGCAACTCTAAAGCGATGGTTATATCCCTTAGGCATTAACGACCCTTAGCCACAACTCTTTTGACAAAAAGAGATTTACACTACAATGGTCAACGACCCCCATTATATATTTACCCAAGCAAAAATAAATTTAGGCTTTTCTTCTATTAATACAACATGCTAATTTATATTCTAATTAAGCCGAAGACAACAATCAATGAATTGCCAAACATTCTCCCCAACCAACCTAGGTTATTTCATGATTTTCAAAACAAATCCAACTTGATACATTTTTATGCAATACAAAATTATAGACGGAGTATTTAAAAAGAACAAGGAGAATCCCTACCTCAAATGGAGAACTCAAAAGGAGAAGATGACCCGAAATCAAAGTGCTCCAAATCCCAAATTTCTTGGATCACAATGAAGCCCTCGATGATCAACACACTTCTTACAAAGGCCCAAGGTGAGGAAAACACTCTAGCTAGATCAATCCTAAGAGAGAAGTTAGGTTTTAGAGTGAGGTGCTCTCCAATGGCGGTTTTGAAAAAGTAAGAGAGAGAAAGGAAATCAAAAAGTGAACAAAAAGGTCGGATCTCGGCTTTATATAAAAGTCGCCCCGCTCGAGCGTCGAACTCCCCGCTCGAGCGTCACTCACAAATCCCCGCTCGAGCGGCGGATGCACGCTCCCAGAACTTATACAGACATGATGCCCGCTCGAGCGTCAAACTCCCCGCTCGAGCGTCAGACACATACTCCCGCTCGATCGTCCAATCCCCCGCTCGAGCGTATACCACTGCAGACCAAATACTGGATGGGTGATTTCCCCGCTCGAGCGCCAAAACCCCCGCTCGAGCGGAGAGGCCAAAAACTGGGCAAAGATTCTAAGTTCTAAAACATCACCAACTTATTCCCAACAAGTCCAACACAACCCAAAACTCTAAGATAAAGAGAAAGGGATAGAAAAGAGGATAAGACAACAACAAATCTACGGAACCAAGTCCGGATTACAGTTAAACAACAACAGGGAACACCGGGATTGCTATATTCTGAGTCTCTGGTTGGTTTCCTTGGAAGTGATCGTAGAACCAGCTATATTTAACCATGGCCGACTTGTCCAAAGGAGGGCATGCTCCAAGTAGATAGATCCAAGCTGCCTCTCACCGGCCCATGTCGATGTCAAAGGGGATCGGATCACCCTCTACTCGCAACCCTGTGATCATAGAGAAGTCGTAAGGGGTCATCGTCATCACCCCAGTGGAGGAGAAGTGAAATGAGTTGGTGGTGTCCCATCACCTGTCCACTAAAGTACCAAGTAAGGCTCGACTGGTCTGTAGTCATGCAAGCCCCGAGCAGAATAGATCGAAGCCTGCCTCATCAACTAGCTCTCGGACTCGAATGGGGAGCTCCTAGTACCAATTCCTTGCGGTCACAGTCCCATAGCCTCTCCAGACGAGAGCATTACCCTATGTTGAAAAAGGAATTTGGTAAGTATATGGCAGATGAAAGAGTATAATGAAATATCAAAGCAAACAAAGTGCATAAAAAGGAGCAAAGTTTCTTACCTTAGTGGCATCGTGGGAGAGATGATAGGCACGCTCCCTCAACAGAAAGTCCTCAAGCATGTCCCCAGCGAAGTCCTCAAAATGCCTCTAGGGGCCCTCGCATGCGCGCGTGAATGGTAGGTGGCGGGGTCGAAAAGCCTCACCCCTAACGGCAATAACTCAAGCTTAGGCCCCGGAGGGTAGATCTCACCCGCAACAATTTTGGCGGTGATGTCCACTGTTGCTCCGTTAGCCTCCTTAATCATCGACTCCGTAACACCCTCAGTAGGTAGAGGCATGAGTATCTCGAGAAGGGCACCATCATGAGGAATATCATCCGCCATGGAGAAAAATAGTGGGTGGTGAGAGAAAATGGGAAGATATGAGGAAAATAGGAGAAAAATCCAAAAGTCAAACTCTATAAGAGAGAAAAAGAGAGAAAAAAATCAAAACCCGGGAGACATTACCAAAGGCCAAGAAAAACCCACGAGAATGACCCTAAAACAATGAAAAACCCAAAACTCAACCAAAATCGATTCAAAGTGTAGAGGGCCAAATGGGTTTTACGAATAAAGTTTGCGTGGGTTGTTGGGTAACGCGAATGGAGTGAAAATCTAGACAGAATGAGAGCCTTGAAAGAGAGAGAGAGAAGGTTTTCGGATGGTGTAGATGTGGAAAAAGTGACCCAAACATGTTTTAAATAGACCTCGAGTGCGAAAACCTGAAATTACCGCCGACATCAACATGGTTGGCCGGCCGGCCAATTTAGTGTACGACCGGCCCATTGTTTTGGCCAGCTGACTCCTCAAGTGGTCCAGACTTGGTTTTTGCTGAGGTCTTGCTTATTCTGTGCATATTGGGTCCCGTATTCATCTGTAAAGTGAAGAATTGAAGGAATTGGGTTCATTCATGCTTCAGAAAATTCTGAAATGTGATTCTGGACACACTGTTCCGAATCTTGTCATTTCTCTGAAGTGGGAAAATGCCCCAATCTCAAGCTTGAGTGAGCTGTATCCTTTTCTGAGCATTTGAGGAGCTCCGAAAGGTAGTCGGAGATCTTTTTGAGGTGTTTTCAAAAACCGCTTCTTTCTGTTTATCTTTCCAATTCTATTATATGTTATGTTGCATGGAATATGCATCGCATCATATTCCGCATTAATTATTGCATTTATGTTACATTCATGAACATTGTGCTTTTCATTTATTGTGTTTACCCTTGTCACACGTGTGTGGCTTGGCTTGCGTCGCCCTTTTCCCTTTCTACGCAAGGCGTAGCTTAGCTTGTGCCTTTTGTCTCACCTCCTTTCTGCGTGAAACGTGGTTTGGCTCGCATCTTTTACCTGGTTAAAACCTTCCCTCTCTCGGTATGAAATACAGAGAGATACGCCTATTGGTTATACCACCCGTTGTTTCCTGTTAAAACTTTTCCTCTCTCTGTGTGAAATACAGAGAGATAGGCCTGTTGGTTACACCACCCTTTGTTCCTTGGTTAAAACATTCCCTCTCTCTATATGAAATACAGAGAGATACGCCTGTTGGTTACACCACCCATTATTCCCTGATTAAAACCTTCATTCTCTTTGTATAAAATACAGAGAGATATGCTTGTTGGTTACAGCACCCGTTGTTCGCCAGTTAAAACCTTCCCTCTCTTCCTATGAAATACGTTGAGATACGCTTGTTGGTAACACCACCCTTTGTTCCTCGGTTAAAACATTTTCTCTCTTTGTATGAAATACGTTGAGATACGCCTATTGGTTACACCACCCTTTGTTCTCACCACCCTTTGTTCTCCGGTTAAAACCTTCCATTTCTCCGTATGAAATACAGGGAGATACGCCTGTTGGTTACACCGCCCTTGTTTTTCTTGGTTAAAACCTTCTATCTCTGTATGAAATACGGTGAGATACGCCCATTAGTTACACCACCTTTCCGCCCTTTCACGTAAAACGCGTTAGGACGTTGCTTTCCCTGGTTACAATTTCATACAAAGAGTTATGCCTGTTAGTTGCACCATTTTCCCTCATTTCATGTGAAACGTGTTTGGAATTGTTATTTGCTAACTCCTTTTCGTGTGAGGCATAGTTAGATTTGTTTTGATTTAAGCTGAGGCTTCTTTCATTCATATGCTGTCATTTATATACTGTTATCTTGTTATTGCTCATTGCATTGTCTTGCATGATAATGGATTTTCAAAATAATCGGCTTTGCGAAGCATGTAAGTGCAATGTTCAATAGTGTATGCATATCATTTGCATTTTGCCCTTGAACTATGCTGGTTTGATTCCTTGCAAAGAGATACGCAGGCAACTTTCGAGTTCAACTAATTGCATTTACATTTTGATTGCTTACCTAGCCTTGTCAAATGGGTCGTCTTCGGATTTTGACATTCACTCACGTCATTTCATGACTTCGAGCTTTGTCAAAGAAGGGCAACTGTAGACACCCCATTTTGACCGCCCTTAAGACTTAGGCACCTCATATTGAACACTTGATGATGAATTATTACGTTGTACAATCGTCTAATTTCTTCGACAAAAGGCTTTAGTTTTTTAAGTTTTAGAACCTAAACCTTGTACCCCTTTTGAACCAAAACTTACTTTTTTCTAGCCTGACCACTTAGAGGCTTGCTGCCTAACAAGTGGCCCGCAGGCCATTTTTGGTTAGCCGGCTATCCACTTTTATGGCTGGCCGGCCATGGTTCCCGACAAACAGATATTTTTGGCTACCAGTTGTCCCCATGTACATGTCTTACACCAGCTGGCTTAATGTAGATATTTTCGACGTGAGGATGTGTTTTTCTATAAATACATGACCACCCCTCATTGTTTAGGGTTAGAAAATTTTGCCAAGAGCCTATAGCTTGCCAAACACACTACCTCTCTCTCTTGCAATATATATACACCATACATACACCTCCTTAGCCAAAACTAGAGGCCTCTTGCTGAGATTCTTGAACCTAAATTTCAGCTCTTGAGGGTGGTCAACTTGTGGTTTGTGAACTAGAAGGTCATCCTCTCTTTAAAGGGTAATCTTTGAGCCTTTGTACTATCTTTTTCTATCTATTTTCTTTGCTTTTTCTAACAGTTTTTCAGAGTTTATTTTAGCTTAAAAATGTGATTTTGAGTCACAAAAAAGAGGAGGAGTTAGCCACCCTTCCTTAGACTTGTTGCTTCTTTGAAACCCCCTGGCTTTAGCCTACTTTCTTGACTTTTTCCACCTGAAAAACTCAATTTTTAGCACTATTTTAGTGTTGTTTCAATGCTGTTTTATGTGTTAAAGTATGCTTTAAATACTATAGATGTGTTGTTGTAAGTCCTCATGGATATAGCTTTCAATCCATTTGAGTTAATAGTCTTTTTTTACACTTTTTTTTTTATAGCTTTTATACATCCTCATATCATTAAAATCACCTCTGCACTCTCCCTCATTTCTTTACATTCTTTGATTAAGAGTTGTATCCAACACTAGATTGTTGCTCAAGGCATAAGAAAGAGATTTTCCATGCTTAATGGTTTAATCTCTTCGGAGGTTCATTACTAAGGCATTACATCTCTCTCATGCTAAGCACAACATTTTGTTTGATACTTTTCTTTATCCTTTTTTTTTTGCACTTAGTGGACGTAATTATTACTTTTGGATAAAAATGAAGAAGAGATAAGAAAATGGCAAGGTAATATAAAAGAGGCTAATAAAATTGGAGTAAAAGAGGTAAAAAAAAAGGGCAATAAAATTGAGTTGGGTTCAATCGGACGTTATATTGAACCCATTGCATACTTTTTAGTGATGTTCAATGATTCATGAAGCAATGTCCACCCCTTTCCTTGAGGTAACACCATGATAAGGAGGAGGTGTTGTTGGTCTTTCATTTTCTTTTATTGAGCTTTTGTCCTACCGGTTCATAGATCATCATGCAACAAATTTGCGACACTTGATGATTTGTGAATCGAATCTACTCCTCCTTTAATCATCTTCATGATAGGGAATGGCAGAGAGGATAAACATCTCCTGGAAACACTATATTTTTGCTTTGTTTTGACTTTGTGACAGTAGGTTATTTCCCAAAAGCAGTGGCCAGCCGGCCACAATTTTGTCCGGCCGACCACTTTCCAAGGTTGGCAGGCCACCATTTTGTATAGGTAGTGGTATTTTTGTGGCAGAACAGAGTAGAACCTAAGGCCAAAACATAATAATTTTCTGACTACGAATAGAACAGAATTTGGCAGCAACTAGAGAGGTTTCCGGAAAGATGTTCTCGGTTTCGTGTGTACGGGTCCTCGTTTCCCGTTCAAGTCCTTTAAATTAATGCTTTAAGAATTAGTATGTTGTAAATTAATTAGTTAGATTCATTTGAATTTGTAATAGCTAGTTAATTTAGTTTTAGTTAATTCATTTGATGTTGTAATAATTAGTTTAAATTAGGACATTCATTCGGGCCCTCTTGTGCGAGGGCCAATTTGTAACACTTGTAATATTTTGTTTGTCTTCCAACCCCATTCTTTCTCCCTTTTATTTACTTGCTTACTATGGTTGCATGTAGTATCATATTTTATGGTTTCGTATCATTTCCATAACTTGCACCCATTTTTGCATACATTAGGATTTGGCTCATAACACTTGATAAGCATCGATTATTTCTTGTTTGAATACATGTGCTGCCATATGCCTTGAATTAATCAATAAGTCATGTTAAGAAGTCGAATCTGATAGTTGTATTTTGTATGTGTTGCATTAGTCACTTGTATAGTAGAGCATGCATTTTCTAATTATTTTATTTTCTATTGCTTGCCTTAAAGTACTAGGTGAGCATTTTTTTGCTTTATCATATCGCATGAGTGTTTGTGTTGTCATATTAAGCAAATTACCATGAGGCTAAGTGTTTATTTGATATATCTCTTTGAATGCCTGTAGATAAAGGCCATTTCACTTAAGTTTGGATGACTTTGATTAATGTATATATGGGCTCGCTTTTTCAAATGACACATGCTAAACTCTTGTCAAACAAACATAAAATCAAAACATTCCAAAGTGGGTGACTTAGTCTATACTTGTGTGCCTTACATAGTAAGTTAGCATAATAATCGGAACAAAAACATATAATGTACTTAAAGATCATATAATGATTAGTAGAGGATGATCTTCGATCAGGTGAGTGGGGTGCTCAATTCATGACCTTCCCCTCTCATACCTAAGTTCCCAAGCCAAGACACTTTGGTTATGATGGATAAGTGGCCATTAGCACGAGTCATGGGTTTCCTAAATTTTTCAAAAATATTTGGGTGACGACTCTGTAATCTGGCAATGTAGTCCATTTTTGGCAACTCTGGTGATAAATGGATTTTCTTAGATTTGGACTCTCATTTGTTTAATCTATTTCACATTGTACTTGTGAAATCAGATTTAGAACCACGAAAGTCTGAACTGTAGGGCTATCGTATCCGAGGGGACTAAACCCCTCTGAGGAGCATGAAAACCAAGCTACAATTCCCCAATAAAAAATAATAATAATAAAATTGTATTGTGTATTTAATTTAAATAGTATAATTCTTTTTACCTTAATTCTATGGTTATGGGTTCAAGTTTTATCTATCTCTTTGTGTAATTTTTTGACATAAGGAGAGTAAATGTTTCACTACACCAATTGAGATTTTCACTTAATAATAGTATAGAAGAAGATAGATAGATAGATAGATGATTTTGTAATTATAATTTAAGAAGAGCATTTTAAACCCTAAATACAATAATTTGAGTGATTTATTGCAAAGAATTGTGGTATAATTATCTGATCAAGAGGTTGCTATATATTTTAAAATATATATTTTATTAGTCAATAAATTTTAAGATAAATTACAAATACGTCCCTAAAAATTTTTTAAAATAAGAATTCTCCCTGTAGTTTTGAAAGTTATAAATATTTTTTATTTAACAAAATTAACAGAAAAAAATAAAATTCTTAACTACTCTCCTACACAACAATAAAATTACTAGAATTGTTAATTGGAATATATTTATAATATCATTAAAAACTGTTAATTAATTTAATGATTTATTAATAAAATGATAGAATCATGTGGGAGCCGGATAAAACGGGACGCATATAGGCCGAGTACATATTTGGTTAATCGATACATATTATACTTGCCCCCGTTTTATGCGTTCTGGATGCCGAATATATTATTCGGCCATGAAGTCAGTTGAACGAGGGGCCGATTGAAAGTTGGAATACGACGAAAAAAGGGCCGAGTGAGCAATCACACGACAGATTAATAGTGGGCCCTATCCTGAAGACCAGGAGCGTATATAAATAGAAGAATAATAGCCAAAGAGAGGTATGTGAGAACTAGTACGCTTAACTTAAGATACAAGTAACCAAGAGATTATACACTGACTTAACTGTTGGAGTGCTAATTCCGGCATCCCCGACAGGAGTGTTCATTCCTTTTCAGGTCACTAGCTGAGGATCTTGAATGCCCCAGTGGATCAAAAGAGTATTTCCAAACCACTTCCCCACAATTGGGGTCGTCTGTGGGAATACTCCAGTACATCCATGGCGGGCGTGACGGAAGATCCTCCGGTAGTCGCTGACAACCTTACGCCACGAGTTGATACCACTCCAAGCACCATGTTGGGACCAGAAAACATCACCGCACGAAGAGCCCTGAACTTCAACTCAGCTGATGAGACAATGTAAGCGATTATGGATTAGGCGAAACAAAATGAACAGAGGTTGGAGAACATGATGGCTGAGAACGAGCGCCTTCGTTAGGATTTGGCCTTGGAGGTGGCGAAATCCCAACAGGCAGCGCGCCAAGATTTGGCACAACATCTGTGAAAAGACGGTCGACGACCTTGAGTTCGAAGAGAGGATAGTGGCAGTGATTCTGATTCTTCATCCCCAAAACCCAAAAAAAAGGGGCGAGTCGAAGTCTCCAGTTCTTTTGAAGGAAGTCCGCGTGCACGGAATAAGAGGAGAAGAAATGATTTAGATGAAGAGGACCAACATGACCCCTTTGTGCAACGGATTGCAAGGGCAATACAACCCAAAAATTTCAAGGCTCCATCGTTCACCCTATACGACGGAAAATCGGATCCCATTGACCACATCCGTCATTATAAGAAGGCCATGACACTGCATGCAGACGAGAAGGCTTTCATGTGCCGAATATTTTCGAGTAGTTTGCTGCCATTGGCCGTTAGATGGTATTATAAGTTGGAACCGGCTTCGATTAAGAGCTTCCATTAATTACAGAAATCCTTCAGGATTCATCACCAATGAGGTCCAACTGAAGCAAGCTGACTCTCTCTGGGCCATGCAAATCCAGCAAGGGGAAACCTTACGAGCGTATTCGGCGCGCTATTGGGAGTGTTTTAATCTTGTGGATGACGCCTACAATGACTTCATGGCTATCACCGCCCTTAAAATGGGGTTGCATCCGAATAGTGCCCTTTACAGTTCTCTGACTAGAAGGCCCACCAAAACAGTTTGGTCATTGATGAGGAAAGTCGAGGAATACTGCAAAGTGGAAGATGGCGCCCTGCGGGTTAAAGCCGGGCAAAAGGCCAACAAGACGGCCCTATCTGAAATCGTCCAGCCGATAAATTTTGCACCATCCTGGAGCCCTGAACCATGGAATCGGGCTAAACGAGACAAGAGACGGGATTCGCGCCGATCAAATGACCAATGCTTCTACCGAGCTGGTGAACAACTTCAAGTGGATAGCAGGCGCACGAGGTGCGCGAACAAGAAATATACGGAGTTGTCAGAGCCGATCAGCACGGTTATGTCCGAAGTCCAACACTTTTTGTTCTTCAAATGGCCATCCAAAATGGTAGGACCTCCTGACACAAGGAGACGGGATAGGCAGTGCGAATATCACAAAGACCGCGGCCATGATACCGAAAGTTGTTATGCGCTGAATGATCACCTTGAGGAATTGATACAAGATGGTCAGCTTAAGCAGTACGTCCAAAAAGACAACTCGACTAAAACAGTAGCTTTACGGCAGGATTCACCTCATCTCGGCGTGATCCATATGATATATAGCCTACCGACAGCATCAGCGTGTAGACACCCCATTTTTGACCGTCCTCAAGACTTGGACGTCATCGTTTGAATACTCGATGATCATCTATGCTCGTGTTCGTTTTGAGTTCCCGGAGGTCTCGGCCACGCGCCTTGCCTCAAGATCTCTCAACTTGACTGTTTTGTGCTTGGTTGTGGACCAAGCACTTGTGTTTTTGCTTTTAAGGGAAGAGGGTGGCTTGTTGGCCATTTCCTCAACCCATCGGCCAAGGCATGAGGCCATCGGTCCCTTTTTCTTGCCATCGGCCAAAGGTGCTGGCCGATCGGCACTGTTTTTGGTCGACCGGCCACCTTTGTTGGTCAATTGGCCATATTTTCCGACCGACCCCTTTCCATCAACTTTTGGCAGATATTTTATGCCAGCTGTCACAGCTGGCATGCACATTTCCTTCCTTCCATACATGTGTATGGAGAGATTTGCACCTTGTGTTAGCTTCTTCAAGAAGCCTTGGAATTGGATTCCTATAAGAAGGGAGCTCCTCCTCCCTTCTCAAGGGTTAGAAAAAATCTGAGGCGAAGTTATATATCTATTTATCTCTATATCTCCCTCTCTATACATTTGTGTGTGCATTTGTGTTCTAAAGTGCATTTTGTCCATACTTTGGCACTAGAACACATAGAGTTACACCATTCTTGTGTGGTGAGGTACTAGGAGGTTGGTTTTAAGGTTCTTGAGCTGGTTTTGATCAAAGAGAGTCGCTGGTCTTGTGTTCTTGAAGTTGTTCTTCAAAGGTGACATTCTAAACTTTAGATACCCCATTCTTGCTTAAGCTTTTACACATACTTCTACATTGTTTCAAGCTTGACTCTAAACTACAAAACGTTCTGATTTTGTATGCTTGTTATGGTTGCTTAAGGTCACTTTTTGGTTGGGGGTTGTCTACCCCATCTTAGGCCTTGTTTGGCCTTGTTTTATGCCTTTACTTTTAAGCTTTGGGATTATCTTATTTTGACCTTCCCACCACTGAAATCTAAAGGATTTTCAGTGGTGGAGAAGTGGTTTTGGAGTCTTGTATACGAGGGGGACACCCATCTCTCCTTATGTCTCATATGCTTGTGTTGTTGGCTTATAAGAGTAGCATGTTTACTTAGCATGTCTTGGTTCTATTCCAGCACTTTTTAGTGGCTTTTAGGACCTGCCTTAACTCTATTCCATGTTGGTTTGATGGCATCTTGCATGCTTCACATACTTGTAGAGTAATCTTGCATGTTTGCGTCACATGCATCTTGTGTTTGGACCACTATTCTTGCATGTTTTGGCTCTACTCCAATGAGCTTTCCCTTATGTTTTACCATGATTAAACTCTATTCGGTGTTGTCTTGGTCATGCCTGCATTGTTTTGCATAGCCTTGGTTCATTTTAGCTTGTAAGCTTTGTGCCTTGAGTTCATTAGCATGTGTTACTTGAAGTATTTTCATGATTTGGCATCATGTGAAATGTAATTTCAGTCCATAATTCATGGTCACACACTTGCATTTATAACCTATTCCATGCTTTGGATAGTTTGTGTTTCATGCCTTAAGAATAGGTCATTGTGCATGCCATCATACTTAGGCGTTTGAGATGCCATCTAAGTGGGTTTTTGGGCTCCTTCTAACATGCCATAACTCTGATTTTATTGGCGTAAGTCATGCCATGTTTGGTTGTAATAGGTGTAGTGCAATTGCCCCTTTTGGCCTTGTATGCGTCTTGTTTTGTGCTCACTTTTCTAGCATGTTTTGGCCTCATCCCATGCATGTTCTAGCCTTGTTTTGGGCTGCCTTGGGACTGTTTTGGGTCACCTTGGTCCTTTGGGGCTTGGTTGATATGGCCATGATTCAAGTACCTTGGCTAGCTTTGAACTTGAAGTCTATTAGCATGCCTTACTTGTGTTATGTGTTTGATTTGGTATCACTCTTAACATAATTTCAGAGCTTATGGTGTCACCATACTACCATGATTGTCACCCCTCGCTCATGTTTGGGTGTTGTGACCTTATGCCTTAACTCTTGGACCATTGCATGTACATGCTCATTGTGCGTTTCATTCTATCACTTCATCATTATGGCCACTGTTTTGGTATGGCTGAGGCCTATTCATTTTCAGTATAAGTCCATGGATCATGCGGTTTGTGTATTGTTGTATGCCTATCGCATTGCATGTTGTTGCATACTTATTGTTGGTATCATTGTTGCATGCCTATCACATTGTATGTTTGCATATCTAGGATGCTTAGTAGTATTACATACTTACTGCATACCATGTTGTTTACATGTTAGGTTGCATTGCATGGCATTTGTCGTGCTCATGTTACATCGCCTTGCATTTCCATGTTGCATTATACTTGGTTGCATGCATTGCATTGTGTTTGGTTTGGGGTGTCAAACCAAACACGAGGAGCGAGGAACGTTCATACTTCAAGTGATGAAACGTGCCTCAATCCTTAGTTGCCGACGCTTTTGATCTAACATGATAGAGTGTGAGGCCTTCATGTGTTTTGTGCATTCATTCCATATTGATTTGCACACTTGGCTTCTTTGGACATCATGCATTGAAATGCGTGATTGATGGCCTGAGGGTCGGGGACTATACTCCCTTGAGCTCACGACATGATAGGGAGGGTGGTCGTGCATATATTGTATTGTAAATCCATTACCATGCTCTGTTAGTCCTCTGTTGTAGCAAAACAGCATTCTGCATTCAATGCTAGTCGACTACAAATTTATGGCCGAGAGCCCCATTATTGGTCGATGACCAGTTCCCCTTGGCCAATGGCCTTTCCCACTTGGCCGATGGCCTCTCACAGCACCCAGAAGGTGATTCAGAAGCATCCTTGAGACTTGTGCAGTTTTCAGAGGTGCAGAGCAGTGTAAATAGAGGCAGCATGAGCATGGCGATAGATTTCTGAGCGGAGCCGAGCATGCATGCACTTGTCCCTCTTCCCGAGGCCTCTTTACTGCTTTAGTAGCTTAATTAATTTGTTTAATTAGTTAAATGTTGTGTAATAATTAATTAGCTTGTTAGGTAATTTAATTAGTCAATTTGTATTATTTATTCGGACCCTCTGCTGAGAGAGCGAATTTTGTAATAAGTGTGCGTGAGTGTGTGAATGTCTTCCAACCCCACGTCTTTCTCCCTTTTACTTACCTGCTTTTAATGGTTAGTTCTAGGTCATATTCCAATTAGCATACTTATGATAGCATGTTTGCATACATTCATTCGTATTGCATGCATCGGGCTCGGCGCATCATACTAACTGCATCGTATTTCAATTTCTACTTGAATACATGTTATCAAGTGTTGCATTTCATATGCCATTTTTAGAATAGCCGAGCCTATTTCTAGTTGCATTTTGCATGTGTTGCATTAGCCATCTTAACATAGCTAGGATCATGCATGATTTCTAACTGGCTATTGTTTTGGCTCGGAGTACTAGGTAAGCTTTTATGCTTCAACATCTTGCATGAGTGTGAGTGTTGCCATGATAGCATGCTTGCCATGAGGCTATCTGCTTAAGTGATATAAACTGCCTGAATGCCTGTGGGTGAAGGTTGGATTACTTGAATTAGAACAATTCGTCGAAATGCAAGTTTTAAGCCCACTTGAGAGTGGCAAAATCATGTTTTCTTAAGCCCACTCGAGGGTGGTAAATCTGTGTCTTAGCCTACTTGTGAGTAGCACCTTCAAACCATTTTCAAACAAACATGGGATGTTTTGTTCCAACTTAGGAAATCTAGTCTATAATTGTGTATTGTGCGCATCACATAGTAATTTTAGGCTAATAACCGGAATAAGAACGCATGTGTTTTCAAAAATAAGATATTGTGTTAGTAAAGGCCGATCTTTGATCGGGCGAGCGGGGGTGCTCATAGATGACCTTCCCCAATCGTACCCAAGTTCCCGAGTCGAGGCAACTTTGGTGATGACGGACACGTGGCCTTAGGCAATGAGTCAGGGTTTCCTAAATTCCCCTAAAATAAAATATTTAGGTGGCGACTCTGTGTTTGGCAAAGCAGTCCATGTTTGACACTTTTTTCTTAAAAATTAGTTTTCCAAAAAGATTTGCCAGATTTGGACTCTTTGGTGATTTATCAATCTCACATCGCACATGGTGAGATCAGATTAAGAACCGTGACTTTGAGTCCGAACTGTAGCAGCTAATGAACAAAACGGGATTTTCCCCAGATGTTCTGGCACGTCTACACAGCGGTACATACAATTCAGTCGCATCCTGACCCCCAGAAGCAAATCACACCAGCAAAGCGGCCCCATAAGGCTCCGAGTATTACCTTCGACGATTCTGATTTGATTGGCGTCACGGTCCCCCACATCGATCCATTGGTCATCGAGCTATGCATAAACCGATTCTTCGTTGAACATGTTCTCATTGACCAGGGGAGTACTTCGGAAGTCATGTACTACAAGACCTTCATCAAACTTGAGTTCACCGAGTCGGACCTGTCTTCGGCTTCTTATCCGTTATTCGGCTTCAACGCTAATCCAGAATACCCGTTGGGCAAAATCACACTACCAATTAGAGCGGGCTCCGGAACAGTGGATGTGGAATTCTTAGTTGTCAAACTGCCTTCGTCATATAATCTCATCATGGGACGAACTTGGCTGCATACCATGCAAGCCGTGCCAAGCACCTATCATCAATTGCTCCGTTTCCAGACTGAACGTAGCATTGAACAAATTCGTGGCTCACAGAATTCGGCACAAGCATGTTATCTTTTTGCCACGAAAACACCAAGAGAGCTGGAAGTGAACTCTATTGAGGTGCCGGATTGAGAGAGCCTCGACGATGTTGGACGGCTCCCAAGTGAAAAGGCCACAGAAGCCCTGTATCAAGTTAAAATTGACGGGAATCCTGACAGGTTCTTCATGGTCGGCGCCTCACTTAACAAAGTGGACAGGCAGTAGCTAATTACCTTCTTACTCGGCAACCTCGATGCATTTACATGGTCACCGTATGAGATGCCGGGGGTAGATTCATCTGTTTCTCAGCACCGTTTAAATGTTGACCCCAAATGTAAGCCGATTATTCAAAAGAGCTGGCGGTCAGCTGCAGAACACACTACCGCCATTGTTGAAGAGGTCGATCGGTTGCTTGATGCCGGGGCAATCCGTGAAGTGACCTATCCTACATGGCTGTCGAATACTGTGGTTGTAAAGAAGAAAAATGAGACTTGGCGTGTCTACGTGGATTTTATGGATTTAAACAAAGCATGTCCCAATGACTGCTTTCCCCTCCCCAAAATAGACCAGCTCATAGATGCCACGACACATCATCAACGAATGAGCTTCTTGGATGCCTATAGAGGCTACCATCAGATTGCCATGCATTTGGAAGACCAAGATAAAACTACATTCCTCACCCCAAGAGGAACCTATTTCTCTAAGGTTATGCCTTTTGGGCTGAAGAATGCAGGGGCAACTTACTAAAGATTAGTCACTGCCATGTTCAAGGAGCAACTCGACCGACTATGGAAGTGTACATTGACGATATGGTGGTCAAGTCCAAAGAAGAGCAAACTCATCTAGCTGACCTGGAAGAGACATTCGACATTTTATGCAAGTTCAAAATGAAGCTGAACACTTCTAAATGTGCATTTGGGATTGGATCCGGCAAATTCCTTGGCTACATTGTCAACCACCGAGGAATCGAAGCCAACCCGAGGCAAATCACAGCAATCCTTAAACTCGGCTCCCCTTGATCGGTCAAGGAGGTGCAAAAGTTGATAGGGATGGCTGCTGCACTTAACAGGTTCATTAGTCGTTCCACAGATCGCTGCTGACAATTCTTTCATACCCAACCGTAGGGTAAAGCATTTGAATGGACTTCTGAGTGCGAAGCCGCTTTCAACGGTTTGAAGTCTTAACTCCGATCAGTTCCTCTATTGACAACACCTTCGGCAGGTGACCCGCTCATTTTATATCTGGCTGTTTCCGACCGGGCTGTCAGTGCCGTACTGTTAAAAAAAGAGCTTAGAGAACAGCAACTAGTGTATTATGTGAGCAAGGTAATGGTTGACGCCGAAACACGCTATTTCGTTGGAAAAACTCATCCTAGCCCCTGTCATGGCAACAAGAAAACTGATGCATTACTTTCAGGGGCATACCATTGGGGTACTAACGGACTACCCCCTCTGGTCAGTACTCTGCAGTGCAGAAGCATCAGGGCGCGTTTCAAAGTGGGCTCTTGAACTCGGCCAGTACGACATTCAGTTTTTTCGTAAAACCTCAATTAAGGGGCAAGTGCTTGCCGACTTTGTGGCCGAATTCACTAGGGGTCTTGCCGATTTGAAATCTGAGCAAATTCAGCCTAAGCCGAACTAGAGAATTTATGTTGGGGACATTTGGCAGTTGTACTGTGATGGATCGTCCAATCAGCGCTGCAGTGGGGCCGGAGTAGTGATCATGGCTCCCGACGGAACAATAATTGAGCAGGCCGTCAAACTCGGCTTCGAAGCATCGAGCAACGAGGCTGAATACGAAGCCCTGCTAAACGGCTTACGGAACGCACTTCTTCTGGGTGCTCGGCGTTTGCTTGTATTCTGCGATTCAAAACTGGTGATCAATCAGTTAAAGGGGGAGTACGCGGCCAAAAACAACCGTATGGCAGCCTACATGAAAACGGAAAATTCCTTGCTGGCACAGTTTGACCATCATGAATTGAACCAAATAACCCGCGATTAGAACACGCACGTAGATGCCCTAGCTTGCCTAGCCTCTGCCATTAAGTCAGAGATTAAACAGACAATTGAAGTGGGTTTCATCCCTAAGCCGAGCATTGGTCCTTCAGTCGAAGTCCATGTCAATTTCATAGAGTTAGGGCCGAGTTGGATGGACTCCGTTGCTGCATGCCTATCTTCTGAACAGCTCCCGTCGGATAAGAAAGAAGCGCATAAGCTGCGAAACAAAGCCTTGCGATACTACTTGGATCTGCAAGGAATGCTTTACAAAAAATCCCTTTCTGGTCCATACCTAGAATGCGTTCATTTGGATAAAGTCGAGGAACTCCTGACTGAAATACATGAAGGAAGCTGCGGCGCCCATTCTAGTGGGTGCTCTTTGGCTTATCGAGCTGTGACACAGGGGTATTATTGGCCGACAATGAGAGCTAATGCCGAATGTTACATGAAGAAATGTGAACAATGCCAGAAGTTTTCTCCTTTAACCCATCTATCTGCGGTAGAGTTAAGCTCTATAATCAGTCCTTGGTCGTTCGCCCAATGGGGACTTGACATCATCGGACAATTGCCTCGCACCTCGGGCAACAAGTGATTTTTGATTGTCGCGACAGATTACTTCACAAAATGGGTAGAAGTAGAGGCGCTAACGCGTATTCGAGATACTGATGTGTAGCATTTTGTATGGAGAAATATCATAACATGATTCAGCATTCCAAGAGCACTTATTTCAGACAACGGCACCTAGTTTGATTGTGGCAGTCCTTGGTCGTTCGCCCAATGGGGACTTGACATCATCGGACAATTGCCTCGCACCTCGGGCAACAAGTGATTTTTGATTGTCGCGACAGATTACTTCACAAAATGGGTAGAAGTAGAGGCGCTAACGCGCATCCGAGATACTGATGTGTAGCATTTTGTATGGAGAAATATCATAACACGATTCAGCATTCCAAGAGCACTTATTTCAGACAACGGCACCTAGTTTGATTGTGGTGTCTACCGAGAATTGTGCAGCAAGTATGGTATTCGGCCCTACTTCTCCACCCCAGCTTATCCACAGAGTAATGGCCAAGCTGAAGCCTCCAACAAAGCCATTTTGGACGGCATCAAGAAGAAGCTGGAGAAAGTTAAAGGCAAATGGGTCGAAGAATTGCCGAGTGTGTTATGGGCTTATCGCACCACTCCGAGGCGATCCATTGGGGAAACGCCGTTCGCTTTGTGCTTCGGAACACAGGCAATCATCCCCTTGGAGATCAGCCTCCCAACCTTGAAATCAAAAGTTTTTGATATGGGCCGAAACGACATAATGGTGGCCTTGGATTTGACTCTGATTGAAGAACGAAGAGACCGTGCCCTTGCATCCATGGCACAGTACCAACAGCAGCTTGCTAAATTGTATAATCAACGTGTTCAGCTACGCCGCTATATACCAGGCAAGTTGATCCTGAAGAAAGTGCTTCAAGCAGCCAGGAATCCGGCTGATGGAAAATTGGGTCCTAACTGGGACGGCCCCTATCAGATTGACTCGATCGCGGGAGCAGGGACATATCGGCTCAAAGACATGTCTGGGAGGAGTCTGCCACGCCGTTGGAATTCCATGCACTTGCATAAATTCTATCATTAAACCCGACCTGTGGGGCATGATACTTGTTTTGAATGGTTCACTATGTACAAATTTCACTTTTATAATGCAAAGTTTCCTATTTTCTCATTGCGAATTTCAGTTTAAAAGTCTTTTGGCGTAAGCCTCCGGATTTGGAGCGCCCTTCGTGGATACCACGATTGGCCAAGTTAAAAAAGTCTCTAAATTCGGAGCCCCATCCGTGCAAGTCACGTTTGGCCGATTAAGACTCCGGATTCGGAATGGCCTTCGTGGATATCACGATCGGCCAAGATAAAAAGTCTCCGAATTCGGAGCCCCATCCGTGCAAGTCACATTTGGGCCGAATAAGACTCCGGATTTGGAGAGCCCTTCGTGGATACCACGATCGGCCAAGTTAAAAAAAAGTCTCCGAATTCGGAGCCCTATCCGTGCAAAGTCACGTTTGGGCCGAATAAGACTCCGGATTCGGAGCGCCCTTCGTGGATACCACGATTGGCCAAGTTAAAAAAGTCTCTAAATTCAGAGCCCCATCTGTGCAAGTCACGTTTGGGCTGATTAAGACTCCGAATTTGGAGCGCCCTTTGTGGATATCACGATCGACCAAGATAAAAAGTCTTTGAATTCGGAGCTCCATTCGTGCAAGTCACATTTGGGCCGAATAAGACTCCGGATTCGGAACGCCCTTCGTGGATACCACGATCAGCCAAGTTTAAAAAAAAAAAATCTCCGAATTTGGAGCCCCATCCGTGCAAGTCATGTTTGGGCCGAATAAGACTCCATATTTAGAGCGTCCTTCGTGGATATCACGATTGGCAAAGTTAAAAAAGTCTCAGAATTCGGAGCCCCATTTGTGCAAGTCACGTTTGGGCCGAATAAGACTCCGGATTCGGAGCGCCTTTCGTGTATGTCACAATACATAGTTGGCGAAAATTGAAACATGCAAGCATTCAAAATGAAATGTTTCATTAAATTGATCGACTGGCACAAAGTGTATAAATATAAGTTGAAACATGCAAACATTTAAAACAGTGTTTTATTAAATTAACCAATAAATACATAATTTGCACCCAATTTGCGTTTGAGCGTTACAATGTCTATTGCTATTCGGCATCTCTCTTGTCATCACTCTTCTCGACTTCGAAGGCCAAAAAGGGAAAATGATGACCTTGATATAGCGGTGACGCCGAAGAAACGCCTACTGTCTGGAGAGCATCCGCGGCTTGAAGTGCTTTGATCCAACTGTGCTTGAATCCACGATTTTTGCATCTACAGACCTCCTCGGTGAGTTTTTCCCTGGTTTTGTCTATCCCGACCTTTCAGCCGTCATGAAAGCCTTTCTCATAAGCCCTGGACTTAGCGGTCTCAATCGCAAACATGCTAGCCGTATGTGGACGCGCGCGAAAGAAATGGCGCAGGATTCCGTTCTGTTCATTGGGCTTACGACAGTTCGGACTCAAATGTCACGGTTCTGAATCTAATCTCACAATGTACGATGTGAGACCGATAAGTCACCAAAGAGTCCAAATCCGGCAAATCGTTTTGGAAAACTGATTTTTAATAAAGAAGTGTCAAACATAGACTGCTTTGCCAGATACAGAGTCACCACCTAAATATTTTTTTTTGGAGAAATTTAGGAAACCCTGACTCGTGCCTAAGGCCACGTGTCCGTCATCACCAAAGTTGCCTCGGCTCGGGAACTTAGGCACGAGAGGGGAAGGTCATGCATGAGCACCCCCGCTCGCCTGATCAAAGATCGGCCTGTACTAAGCATGATATCTTGTTTTTGAAAACACATGTGCTCTTATTCCGATTAATTAGCTAGTCTTACTACATGATGCGCACATCAAACAAGTATAGACTAGATCGCCTAATTTGGAACAAAGCATCGCATATTCGTTTGTTTGGAAAGTGGTTTGAAGTTTGCTACTCGCAAGTAGACTAAAATGCGGATTTCAATGAATTGTTCCAATTCAAGTAATCTAACCTTCACCCACAAGCATTTAGGCAGTTAATCACCTATGCAGTTAGCCTCATGGCAAGCATGCTAACATGGCAACATTAACACACATGCAGTATGCTAAAGCGTAAACACTCACAGTGTACTCCGAGCCAAAACAAAGAACTAGTTAGAAATCATGCATGATCCTAGTTCATATTAAGATGTCTAATGCAACACATACGAATATGCAACTAAGATAGGCTCGGCTATCCTAAGATGTCATGTGAAATGTAACTTGATAACATGCTGTTAAACACGTATTCAAGTAATGTAGTGAAAGTACAATACAGTTAGTATGATGCGCCGAGCCCGGTGCATGCAATACAGATCAACGGATGCACGCATGCGAGCATAAGGTATGCTAAATGAAATATGCCCTAAAACTAACCATCGTAAGCGGTTAAGTAAAAAGGAGAAAAAAATGGAGATTGGAAGACATGCATCACACACACGCACGCTTATTACAACAATTGGCCCTCTCGAGGGAGAGACCGAATAAGAAGCTAACTAGCTAATCTAAGCTAATTAAACTAATTATTACACAACAAATTAATTAACTAATCCTAATTAACTAATTACTACAAAATGAATTGAATAGCTAACGCATTAACTAATTAGGAGTACAAACCAAAGCAAAAGCTAGCTATCTAAGCACGGCAGCTAAGGAAAGCAGTAAATCAAGAGTCTCAGAGGGAGAGGAATCCATGCAAGCCCGGTCGCCTTGTTCGGAAATCAATCCAATCCTTAGAAACTTGCACCAAGCTCTAGAAAGCTGAAACTCCACCTAGGGAAACCTGTGGGAGGGTGGTCGACCACTTTTGGACTCTCTAGACACCTGTCGACCACTTTTGGTTGTTGAAAAACCAGAAAAGTGGTCGGCCAGCTAGTTTTTCTGGCTAGTCGGCCAGTTGTTGCTGCTGAATTGCAATTTACTGCAACAGAGAGCAAGAAAGGGCATGGCAATGTATTTGCAAGATATGTGTGCACAACCACCTTCCCTATCATGTCATGAACTCAAGGGAGTGTGGTTCTCATCTCTCGGGCCACCAATCGCGCATTTCAATGCATGATGGCCGAGAGGCGAAGTTGCACAATTCAATATAAAATTAATGCACAAGTAAACACATAAAGCCTAAAACTCTATCATGTATGATCAAGAGCGTCAGCGACCGGGAATTAAGGCATGTTTCATCACTTTAAGTATGAAACGTTCCTTGTTTCTCATGTTTGGACTAACACCTATTCCAAACATAATGCAACAAAAACATGGCAAACATGTAATGCAACTAAATGGCATACCCGATGCAATGTGATATGATTAACTTAACAAAGCTAATGATAACAATGCTAACACATGCATGCACAATGCAATGCTACAAGGAAAAATTAGCAATGTTAGGGCCATGCACAATGCATGAAACATAAGCATACACAATGCGATGAACTACATGGCATACTCAATGCAAGGCAATCATAAGGTTCTAAACACCATGTAATGCATGCATGCACAATGCAATGCAATGCAATAAGGGCAACAATATGCAATACACCAAACATGCAAAAATATGCAAACCACATACTTAATGGACTTAAAACGAAATGGACAGACCTCAGTCATGCCAAAACAGTGGCCATACTACAAAAGCAAAGGCACCAAAAGCATATATAAGCATGCATGCTAATTGGCTCACCAACTAAGGCACTAAGGTGCAACTCTCAAGAACACTTAAAGAGTGAAAAGCGTGGAAGTGTAACAACACTAAGTGCACTGGAATGATGCAAGAAATGATGTCAAATCATTCAAACAACACAAGTATGGCATGCTAGGGTCCTTAAAGCATGGAGCTAGTAAAGAGAACTACAAATGAGGCATGCAATTCATGGCAAAAATGCATGAACTAAGCATGGACAGAGCTCAAGTAGGTCAAAATAAGGACCTAAACATGCTGAGACGAGGGCTCAAAGGCCTAGGCATGCAAGCATACAGGCTAAGGCATAAACTAGGCAACAATGCATAACACTCAAAGGCACTTAAAGCATGATTGAGGTAGGAACATGGCAATGCTAAATGCTCTGAAATGTCATGTTAAGTGATGCCAAATCATGTACACAACACAAATGAAGCATGCAATGGTGCTCAAAGCTTGAGGCAAGCAAGAGCATTTGTACTACAAGTATACAAAACATGAAGCATGTGACCAAGGCAACCCAAAAAGGTCCTAGAACATGTTAAAATGATACTGAAACATGTATAGAAGGAAGCCAAAACAAGCTAGCATGGTGAGCATGAGGCATGATGCATACAAGGCGAATAAGGTGGATTACACTACACCTATTAAGACCAAGCATGGGATGACTTAAGCAATAAAAATCAAAGTTATATCATGGCAAAATAACCCCAAAAACACATTGAAATGATGGCTCGCAAGCTATGGCATGAAGGCATGCGCAATGATTCATGTTAAGGCATAAAGGGGCAATCCCTCCAACGCATTGAATGAATGACAAATGTGAATGCATGGCCATGAAACATGGACTGAAATCATATAATAAATGATGCCAAATCATTAAAAATAGTCCAAGTAATGAATACTAGTGGACTTGATGCACAAAGCTAACAAGCTAGAATGAACCAAGACTATACAAAGCAAGTCATGCATGGCCAAAACAACTAAAATCAGACCTTAAACATGGTAAAACATGAACAAAATCTTCTTTAAGTTAAGCCAAAAGCATGCTAAAAAGACATGTTAAAGCATGATGCATGTTAGGCTATTTCATGGAATTGAATTACAAGTGCATGGAGCATGTAAGGGCCAACCAAACCAAACCAAACCAAAACAGAGTCATGACATGGAAAAACATCACCAAAAACATGCTGAAATGGAAATAAAACAAGCTAGAATGACATACTATTTCATGAAGCACATAAAGCTAGTTTGTGTGATTTACACTACAAGTGTATTAACTATGCATGGAGTGACCAAACCAAGCAAAAACAGCGGTATGCCTCAGCAAAATAACCACAAATACAAGCTAAGTTATGGCCAACATAAGCTTAACAAAGGTGCTCAAACATAAGGCATATGAAGCAAGTAAACACAATACAAGGAGAGGGGATGACCCTCTTCTATTTAAGACACCAAAACCACCTTTCCACCACTGAAAATCCTCTGGATTTCAGTGGTAGAAAGGTCATGCAAAGGCTTTAACAAGAGCCTAAAGGGATGACTCAAAATAAGGCCTAGCAAGGCCTAAGAAGGGGTAAATCACCCCAAACAAAAAAGTGACCTTAAACAACTATTTTAAGCATGCAAAAATAGAACTTTTTTTTAGTTAAGAGTTAAGCTTAAAAACGTATGCGAGAAGGGCTAAAAGTTTAAGCAAGAAAGGGGGATTTAAAGGTCAAATGCTCACCCTTGAAGACCTCATTTACACCTGCAACTCCAGCAAGTTCTTTGAGCTTAAACTAGTCCAAGAACACCAAAAACAACCCCTTAGCACCTCAGCAACCAAAGGAAGGTGTTTGAGTGTGTGTTTCTATGTTAAACTAAGACAAAACGACACTTTAAGGCACAAAAATGAAGCAAACAAGGAAGTATAAATACAAGACTATATCTAACTCTCAACCCTCAAATTTATGAACCTAGAGGAGGGAGGAGGAGCCTCCCTCTTGTAGAAACTAAAAGGCAAAGCTTCTTGGAGAATCTAAGCCTCAAACAAATCCCTCCATACACGTGTATGGAGGATAGCCCAAATGCCCTCCAACTGTGCCAGCTGGAGGAAAATATCTCCAAAAAGGTGCCAAAAAGTAGCCGACCACTTCAAGTGGTCTTCCAGGACACAAACTGGTCGGCCATGGTGGGAGAGAGTCCAGGGCATGAAAGAAAGCTAGTGGTGTGGTGGCCGACCAGAAAATGTGGCCCAAAGACCAAGCAAGCCAGTTATCCTACCAGAAAACTGGCTGGCAGAAGGAAAAATGGTCTCCAAGGAGAAAAAGTGGTCTCCCACCCTTGTACCACCTTCCAAAAAAGGAAAACAAGGTTTGTACCAAAAACAAACCAAAACGGATGCAAGACGAGAGATCGGGAGGCAAAACACGCAGCCGAAAGCCTCGAAAACTAGTCTACGGGCACCAAAAGTGGTATGCAACCACAAAAGTGGTCTCCCAGACCATAGTGTTCCTCTAGGAAGAGGCAACAAGGTGTGGTTCAAAAACCACGCCAGACGGAGAACGTTAAGCTGTCCCGAGACAAGGCGTGCGGCCGAAGGCTCCAAAAATCGGAAACTAGTCTCCAAACGGGAAAAGTGGCCTACGACCACAAAGAGATGGTCTACAAGACCTCTCCCTCCCTCCGAGGAAGAGAAACAAAGTTCGGTCCACAAACCGAACCGAAGCACAAAAGAGTTCAGAGGCCCGGAGGCAAGGTTCTCAGGCAAAATTCCGAAACCTCTAAATGAGCACAACATGCACCATCACCGAGTGCTCAATCGATGATGTCTGAGTCTTAAGGTTGGTCAAAAATGGGGTGTCTACACCGTATCTTGATTGGAAACCGCATGACTTATTAGCCGCTGGGTCACCCTTTCCTCCACGATCGGGTTAGGATGGCCGGCCGATTATGGCTCGGCAGTCTTGACCTTTCTTAGTTCCCACTCAGCCTTCTCTGCACGAGCTTCTAAGCTTCGAATACGTTTGTCTCTCTGCTTTATATCCCGCCGTGCGGCACGCAGGCGCATGCCGATTTCATAAGTGGTGTACAGCCCCTTCACCGCCCCATGAACGCCTTCCCGAAACACTTCGAAGTCCTATCGACCGACCATCGACTGCTGGACTTCAAGTGGAAATTTTTTTCAAGCGAACTCAACTGCCACATTTGGGTTACGAACGATTGAATCCACTTCCATCATCAGTTTATTCCCCACAAAAATCGTAAAACTCAACGGGCGCGGTGTTGCATCTTAGTCTTTTCCAGAGCGGGGCTGAGGGGATTTGCCCTGTTGCTACTTTTCCCTCTTGGGCGGCCTACTTCGACAATGTGGGGACTGGTGTCTCTCCCGCTCCCTCGAAGTCCTACTGCCCGTGCGCATAGGTTCATTACTTCGATTCATCTCTCCTTCTAGCTCAGCCAATGTCCTCCCTTCTTCTCTGCTGTTGAAGAATAGTCTATTTGGCATTCACGCTTGTCTAACCTTCCTCAACAGACTGGTCAAAGTTGTCGAGTCTGAGCACGTTAATAGAACCTACGTACACGAAGCACTCGCTCCATTTATTCCTTATGGGTGCAGCACCCTCAAGGCAATATCATTAATGCTCAACTCCAAAAACCTCACGCCATTAATTGTTTTCGGCGTCCCAGTTCATTAACTTGTTGGGGCAAGAGCAGATTCATCAATCTATTCGGCATAACTATTCAAAGCTCAGCCGAATTACCGTTGTGCCCCAGCAAACTCCTGAACTACCGTTTTTAATCTGTATTGGTTTGTTAACTTGCTGAGGCAAGGGTAGATTCATCAATCTATTCGGCATAACTATCAGAGCTCAGCCGAATTACCGTTGTGCCCCAGCAAACTCCTGAACTGCCGTTTTTAAATCCGTTTTGGTTCATTAACTTGCTGGGGCAAGGGCAAATTAATCAATCTATTCGGCATAACTATCAGAGCTCAACCGAATTACCGTTGTGCCCCAACAAACTCCTGAACTACTGTTTTTAATTTGTCTTGGTTCATTAACTTGCTGGGGCAAGGGCAGATTCATCAATCTATTTGGCATAACTATTAGAGCTCATTCGAATTACCATTGTGCCCCAACAAGCTCCTGAACTGCCGTTTTTAATTTTCATTGGTTCATTAACTTGCTAAGGCAAGGGTAGATTCATCAATCTATTCGGCATAGCTATCAGAGATCAGCCGAATAACCGTTGTGCCCCAGCAAACTCCTGAACTGCCTTTTTAATCCGACTAGTTCATTAACTTGTTGCGGCAAGGGCATATTCACTAATATATTCGGCTAAGCTGCAGCACTTTATAGTTAGTTTTAATTCGGCAACTTGTTTCATTTATTTCGTGATTTTACATCTTAGTTGGCTGCTAACAAGCACATTCATTGAGCATAAAAGGCAAAAATAATTTCCATTCATAAGCTGCGGGCAAATAGAAAAAACAATTTTCATTCGTAAATTGAGCACAAATAGAATTCATTTTATAAATGAAAATTACCCTATATCAGCTTCTCACAAAAATGAACAATCAAAAACAAAAACCTAATACATACAGCAAAATCTACATACGCTTAATACCAAAAGCAAAATGGAAAATATTCAACTGTCTTCGGGGTCAGACTCCAGCGGCTCAACGTCTACCTTCTCGTACGGAATCGGCTGTTTCGATACCACGTTAGCGGCAGCCAAGGCTTTGAGCCAGCCGTGTTTAAACCCCCTATTTTGAATTTCGGCACCTCTTCGATGTAGTCCGCCAAGGCCGCATTCTTGCTAGCCTGGAACGATTCGGAAAGCGCAAACTCGGCATTTGCCTTCGCCCGCCTCGACTCTTCCAAGTCGGCCTCCAGCTTGGCAATCATTTCATTGGCCAGTCTGAGCACTTCTTCATTCGCTTTCATTTTTTCCTCAGCGGCCACTTTCAGTTCGATAGCAGTCCTGGCATCATTTGCCGCCGTATTAGCCCTAGCTCTCTCTTTCGCCGCTCTTGCGGCCTCTGAGTCGGCTCGGAGAGAGCCCTCAGTGGTTCTCCCATTCTCGTTTTCCAGTTCGGCTGTAAGAAAGTTGATTTGTTCGATTACGTCGTGTTGGCAACGTCCAATCTCAGCTATTCTCCCCGCCGCTTGCAAAAGAAAGGATCAGTAAGCTAATGTAGAAACATTCCTTTTTTAGCCTTGCAAAACTATAAAAGACTACATACCAATATCGCCGATTAAGCGGCTAACGCGATGGCCAGCAGATCGGCCTCCGCCCTAAAAGTTGCTCTGTCAGCCACAGTCGGGTCCCTTATAGCTGATGAATCGGAGCCAACTGGTATGTTTCTAATCCTTGGTTGCACAATGAATGGCACAACCAAGTCCAATTCTTCCAAGCGTGGCCTTTTATCCACTGGGTCTTCCGAATAAACGGCTTCGTGATCGGTTGGGCGCTTTTCGCCCCTATGCTTCGTTACTTGACCCTCCTGTTGATCGACAACAGGTTCCGTTTTGGCAATTTGATTCTAAACCACCTCTTCAATAGGAACGGGTAGAGTCTCTTCCCTAGCATTAAGTGGAGGGGGCGGAGTTTGGTTTATCTCGGCTTCAGCTCTTCTCTGGGCAGCCATCCTTTCGGCGTTTCTCCGTTTGGCCATTTAGAAGAGTGACTCGCCAGCCATGTTGTCAGGATAAGAGTCGGGCAATTCCCCTAAGTTTGTAAAAATGTCTTCGAAAAAGTCCCCTTGGCCTGAGGCGAGCGGAAGGTCAGACGAATTGAATCTGGCTTCCTCAAAAGCCGAATTAAGTGCTTTGTCTATCTCAGATTCTGACTGGTTCAGGTCCTCGGCTACCAGATCGGCTGCTTGTTCTTCATCTTGTCTCGAATCAGAGGCTTCTAAAACAACCTCTTTTATGTTTTGAAGTTGGGGAAGATAAGGGTGGTAAGATGATCTTTACCACTTGGAGTTGGAATGTGGTCTGCCGCTGAAAACGTAGGGTAAGATGACGCGTATCGCAAAAGAATGTGGGACGTCCTCTGTAGACACCCCATTTTTGACCGACCTTAAGACTCAAACGTCATCGATTGAGCGCTCAGTGATTGCGCATGTTGTGCTTGTTCTGAGGTTTCGGAGTTTCGGCTGAGGTCCTTACCCCCAGACCTCGGGACCCTTTTATGCTTTGCCTCGGTTTGCGGACCAGGTCTTGCTTTCTCTTCCCAATGGGAGGGAGAGGTCTTGTAGGCCATCTCTCAGTGGCCGTAGGCTACTTTTCGTGGTCGCAGGCCACTGTTCCCGTTTGGAGATCAGTTTTCGATTTTTCGGAGCCGTCGGCAGCGCGCCTCAGTTCGGGACCGCTTAACATTCTCCGTTTGGCATGGTTTTTGGTACACACCTTGTTTCCTTTGTCTAGAGGGACACTGCAGCCCGGGAGACCACCTTTGTGGTCGTACGCCACTTTTGGTGCTTAACAGCCTATTTTCGGGGCACCTGGCCACGCGTTTTGCCCCCCGAACCCTTGTTTTGCATCGGTGTTGGTTCATTTTTCGCATGAACCTTGTTTTCGTTGTTTGGAAGGTGGTACAAGTGTGGGAGACCACCTTTTCTCTTGGAGACCACTTCTCTCTCCGCCAGTTGATTTTCTTGTCAGGAAACTGGTCTCCTTGATTTTTGAGCAACATTTGCTAGTCTCCCACCATACCACTAGCTTGCATTCAGTTGGGAGACCATCAAATGGGGCCACCGACCACCCTTTGTCTTGGGAGACCACTTACCCTGGTCAGTCAACTAGGGGAAGGGTCGGCCGACCACCCTGTCTGGTCGGCCAGCTCCCTCTTGTTTTGTCTGTCTGAGTACATGCCAGCTGTGCCAGCTGGAAGGCACAGACTGGATCCTCCATACACGTGTATGGAGGATTTTCACCCTTGCTTTAGCTTCTTGAGGAAGCTTGAACCTTTGCTCTAGCTTCTTAAGGAAGCTTGAACCTTTGCTCTTTTATAGAAGAGGGCCTCCCTCTCCTTATACCAGGTTCCAAAAAATTTGGCTAAGGCAAGATATACATCTCTCTCTATATCTCTTCATTTTGGGTTCAAAAAGGGGATTGTTCATGACCTATTGCACACAACCTAATAGCCTAACACCCTCACCTTGTTACCAAGCTGCCGGAGGGTCTTGAGAGAGCTCAAGGGTTGGGTTTTTGGTCCAGAAACTTGCTGGTTTTTGCTGAGTTTCAAGGGTAATCACTTTTCCCTCTTTTAAGCATTATTTTCATCCTTCTTTTAGCCTAATTTGCATGCTTATTTGAGCTTTGTTTTCAACTAAAAAAAGGTTCATATTTAAGTGATTTTCATGTTTGTTTAAGACTCTTTTGGTGTTAGGGGTCATCTACCCTCTTGCATGCTCTATTTAGCTTTGTTTTGTGCCATGCCATAAGGTATTCAAGCTAGTCTTTGCTTGGTGCTCCTACCACTGAAATCCAGTGGATTTTCAGTGGTGAGAATGTGGTTTTGAGGGCCAAAGTCAGAGAGGGGTGACCCTCTCTCTTGTTGTCTTGTTTACTAGCATTTTTGGCCTACCAAAGGAGCATATGTTTATACCATTTGGAGGCCTAGTTCAGGCACTTTTTGGTGACTTCTAGGACCTGCCTAGGCTCTAACTACCTAACACCTAAATGAATGGAGGTTTAAGCGGTACTTTAGCGGTCCATATTCGAGGCATATCATAGCTCTTTCTTTGGCTGGTTTAGTGGCCTCTTGAATGCTTCACATGCTTGTAGTGTAAACCATGCTCACTAGCTTACATTGCATGTTGTTTTGGCCATTGATTCTAGCATATTTTGGCCATACTTCAAACTGATTTTGTTCATATTTTGGGCTTCCTTAGCTCTTTTTTGAGGCCTGTTAGTCGAATGATGCTTGCCATGCATACTTGTAGTGTAATATCCTTGCCTAGCCTTGAGTTTTGGAGTCCCTTGCATGCTTAACTTGAGGTGTTTCCATGTCTTGGAATCATTGAGCATGTTAGTTTAGAGCCTATACTTGTGCCATGTTCCCATGTTTTCTACTCCTTAAATGCGTTTGAGAGTTGTGCTTGTATACCTCATTTATGGGCCATTGCATGAGCTCCATTTTTGTGCATTTTGAGCCATCATCTTAGTCTATTTTGCCACTGTTTTGGGCCTACATAGGGACTGTTTAGGGTTGGTTTGTTCATTTGGGCATTGCTTTGCATACCTCTAGTGTAATGCACTTCACTAGTTTCGGTATTTGAGCCATTCAACATGCATAACATGAGTTGTTTGCATGATTCGGGACCATTTTGGATGTCATTTTAGAGCTGGAACATGTGTTGTTGCATGCCATATTTCATCCTTTCCATGCTTTCATACAGTTGTATCTTGTACCTTAGGCTTTGATCCCTTGCATTGTGCATGCTTGTGTGTGTGTCATTGCCTTGTTTTCATCATGTTTGGCCACTGATTTGGGTGCGGTTGAGGTTCATCCATCTTGGTTTAAGTCCATCTTGCATTGTGTATGCCATATAGTCCATTTTATCTCATGTTCGATCATTGCATTGCGTATGCCTCGTTCATAACATTGCGTATGTTAGTGCATTGTGTATGCATGCCATATAATCCACATGCATTGAGTATGCCCTTGATTAGTCCATAGCCTTGTGTATGCTATTTGCATGCTTGCATGTCATCCTTTGCATGTTCGCATCACTTAGTCGCATCACATTTAGGATTGCATACTAGAGTTGCATTTGCACATGCCATGCCATTCTACTTGTTGCATTGTGTTTGGAATGGGAGTTAGTCCAAACACAGGAAACGAGGAACGTTTCATACTCCAAGTGATGAAACGCGCCTCGATTCCCGGTCACCGACACTCTTGACCATCCATGATGGAGTTGTTGGTTTTAGTTGCTTATATGTGCATTCATGTCCCATTGAGTCGTGCAATTCGACTCCTCGGCCATCATGCGCCGGGATGCGTGATTGGTGGCCCGAGGATCGAGGACTACACTCCCTAGAGCTTATGCAATGATGGAGAGAATGGTCGGGCACACATACGCTGAAAATACCTTACCTTCTTTCTCTCTTGCCTTTGTTGCAGAAAAAGCAGAAATTAGGAGAATGAACTGGTCGGCCGACCAGGTTTTCTGGCAGGCCGACCACCTTTTCTGGTCTTCACCACCAAGGGTGGTCGGCAGGTGGTCTCCCTTGCCCATAGCTGGTCGACAGCCTTCCCACAGCTTCCCTGGGTGGAGTTTCATCTCTCTGGAGCCTCGTGCAACTTTCTGAAATTAATTGCAAACAAAGACGAGTCGAGGCATCGCGATGGATTTCCCGACAAGCCGACTCGGGCATGCATGCATCCTTTATCATTCAAGGCAGAGCTGAGGCAATCCATTTCATGCAGCTTGCATGCTAGTTTATTTGCTTCCTTAGTTAAATTTGTTAATTAGCTAGTGTTGTGTAATAATTAGCTGTAATTCGTTATTCATTTGGGTTGTGTAATAATCAATTTAATTAGCTTAGATTAGCTAGTTGGTTGTGTATTATTCATTCGGACCCTCCGAGAGAGGGCAATGTTGTAATAAGTGTGCGTGTGTGTGATGCATGTCTTCTAACCCCACGTCTTTCTCCCTTTTATTTACCAGCTTAAGATGGTTATTCTTAGGGCATGTTTCAATTAGCATCCTTATGCTCGCATGTTTGCATCCATTCATCTATCTTGCATGCACCGGGCTCGGCGCATCATACTAACTGCATCGTATTTCAATTTCAAGTTGAATACATGTTACCTGTAACATCTCATATGCCATCTTAGAATAGCTGAGCCTATCTTAAATTGCATTCTTACATGTGTTGCATTAGGCATCTCAACATAGTTAGGATTTATGCATGTTTTCTAATTAGCTTCCTTTTTTTGGCTCGGAGTACTCGGTAAGTGTTTATGCTTTAGCATCCTTGCATACGTGTGAGTGATTGCCATGATAGCATGCTTACCATGAGGCTATGTGCTTATGTGATATACCTGCTTGAATGCCTGTGGGTGAAGGTTGGATTACTTGAATTGGATCAATTCATTGAAATCCGTGTTTTAGCCTACTTGCGAGTAGCAAACCTCAAACCATTTTCCAAACAAACGGATATGCAATGCTTTGTTCCAAATTAGGCGATCTAGTCTATACTTGTATGCCATGCGCATAACATAGTAATTCTAGGCTAATAACCGAAATAAGAGCACATATGTTTTCAAAAACAAGATATCATGTTTAGTAGTGGCTGATCTTTGATCGGGCGAGCGGGGGTGCTTATTACATGACCTTCCTTAATCGTACCCAAGTTCCCGAGCCGAGGCAACTTTGGTGATGACGGACACGTGGCCTTAGGCACGAGTCAGGGTTTCCTAAATTTCCCCAAAATAAAATATTTAGGTGGCGACTCTGTATCTGGCAAAGCAATCCATGTTTGGCACTTCTTTCTAAAAAATCAGTTTTTCAAAACGATTTGCCGGATTTAGACTCTTTGGTGATTTATCAATCTCGTATTGCACTTTGCGAGATCAAATTAAGAACCATGACATCTGAGCCTGAACTGTAGTGAGCCCAATGAACAAAATGGGATTTTCCCAGGACGTTCGGGGACGTCTACAGTTTCTGGCGACTCCGCTGGGGAGTTAGAGAACTTGACTCAAACTCATGATATCTTGTTTTGATTACACTTATGTGTTTCTTTACATTGCATTTGCATTGGTGTACCTAGGACACCGTGTTTGCCATATGCTATTCCTAAATGGTTTGCCGGAGGCTCGCTTTGAGAATCGTGCCATAAGGTTGACCGGTTACGGGCTCTGCCACGATGGGAACACAAATCCCGATTTTTATCGGGGCACCATTTTTGACCATTCGACCTAGTGCATATTCGGAATCCGTAGTGACCATTCCAAACTAGGACAGGTTGGTCACCTGATTATAGGTTGTTTGAAACTGCTACGTGCGTAGTGAAACCCTATCTCCTGACAAAATAGGACAGGGAAACCCTACCCCTCCATAGGAGTGTTTTGGCTCTCACTTGTTTGCTATGTGCTTTTAGAGTGTGTCTCTACAGGAATGCATGTATCAGTTTGCAAGTTTGGGCATCAGGCCTGCGTGCACCAGTGTTTTGAGAATCAGTATATCCGCGGGTATCAGACTCAGATTTGGGGCAGTGATTTGGGAAACAATTTGTTTGAAACCGCTACATGCGTAGTGAAACCCTAGCTCCTGACAAAATAGGATAGGGAAACCCTACCCCTCCATAGGAGTGTTTTGACTCTCACTTGTTTGCTATGTGCTTTTAGAGTGTGTCTCTACAGGAATGCATGTATCAGTTTGCAAGTTTGGGCATCAGGCCTGCGTGCACCAGTGTTTTGAGAATCAGTATATCCGCGGGTATCAGACTCAGATTTGGGGCAGTGATTTGGGAAACAATGACCAGTATTTGAGAACAATATATTCAGCTTACACGTGCCAACTGTGTGTTGTGTTTATTTAAGCCGTTATGCTGTCCGTTTGTGGTTGTTTATTTCCTTATTATACTTTATTTATCTTTTTGCTAGGTAGTTTAGCATAATTGGTTCCGACCAAGTAGATATTCCTCAAGCACTCCGGACTAGAGGTCATCGACTCCATCGATCTGAGGATCTGGTAGACGGACAACCAGTTTTCTATTCCTTATCCCCGGTTGTCAGGTGGAGGTCGAGAAGACGTAGTGTATCGGTACCGAGATTGCCAGATCAGTGGTCTTTGAACAGTCAGGTTGGGATTCCCAAGGCTACTCCAGAGATAGACATACCGGTAGTTCAGATAGATCAGGGCAGTATGGTAGGAATCGAAGAAATGATGCGTCAGCTCCAGGAGAGCATGAGAACCATGCAAGAGGACGCTGCTCGTCAAGCAGAATTTTCCAAACAGCAGGCCGTCGTCATGGCCCAACAGGCAGAGCTAATTACCCGGCTACAACAGTAAGCCAGAGCATCAGCTTCACACCAAGCTCCTCCTCCACTAAGAGTTCTAATACCCGGGGAGACGGCGAATGTCCAAAATGTCCAGGAGGATACAAACATCCCAATAGGGCCGGCTCCGCCCCCGATTCTACCTCAATTATCCAAGGCACCCACTCCTATCAATCAACCGGATTCTCTCTTCGAATTCAAGGTGGACCCCACGACATTAAAAGTGAGCAAGCTTGGAAAGCTGTTCAAGAAATCTCAGGGTGTGAAGTCCATCCCGGACATCGAGGATGGATATACTGACGCAGCCGTGACGCTGCCGGACAGATTTAAGATGCCACATATTGACCGCTTTGACGGGTCCAGGGATCCCATGGTGCACTTACGGCTGTTTTCAAACATATTAAGGCCGATGGGTCTCACCAGACTACAGAAACTTTCTTTATTTGGTCGAACCCTGTTGGGTGTGGCGGCCATCTGGTACGCAAAGCTGGAAGACGATGTTAAGAGGAATTGGGATGAGATGGCTGAGGCTTTTGTCTCTTAGTACTCCTATAATACACAGATCGAGATCACGGGTTGTGATCTCGAGACGACTAGGCAGGAGCCTAAGGAGAGTTTTTCTGACTTCGTAACTCGGTGGAGGGCCAAGACCTCAATGATGACCACTAGGCCCACTGACAAAGATCAAATTCGAATGATTGTGCGCAATCTCCAACCTGTAGACACCCCATTTTTGACCGACCTTAAGACTCAGACGTCACCAATTGAGCGCTCGGTGATGCTGCATATTGTGATCGTTCTGAGGTTGCAAAGTCTCGGCTGAGAGCCTTGCCTCCGGGCTTCGGAACCTTTTCGTGCCTTGCCTTGGTTTGCCAACCAGGTCTTGTTTTCTCTATTTTCTCTTCTTGAAGGGAGGGAGAGGTCTCATAGACCATCTCTCAGTGGCCGTAGGCTACGTTTCGTGGTTGTAGGCCATTTTTCCCGTTTGGAGACCAATTTCCAGTTTTCAGAGCCGTCGACCGTGTGCCTTGGTTCGGGACCGCTTGACTACCTCCGTTTGCTCCGATTTTTGGCACACACCTTGTTTCCTCTCCTTAGAGGGACACTGTGGCCCGGGAGACCACCTTTGTGGTCGCACGCCACTTCCAGTGCTTAACAGTCAGTTTTCGGGGCCCCCGGCTGTGCGTTTTTGCCCCCGAACCTTCGTTTTGCATCGGTGTGGGTTCATTTTTGGCATGGACCCTAGTTTCATTGTTTGGAAGGTGGTATAAGGGTGGGAGACCATCTTTTCTGCTTGGAGACCACTTTTCTCCTCGCTTGTCGATTTTCTGGTTTTCTTGGTTTTGGGGCCACAATTTCTGGTCTCCCATACCACCACTAAGTTGCATTCACCTGGGAGACCACCAATATGAGCTGGCCGACCACCTTTTGAACTTAACCCTTTTGAACCTGGTCGGCCGACCAGGGGGAGTGGTCGGTCGACCACTTGAACTGGTCGGCTAGCCTTCAACTTTTTGGTCTCCCTGAATGCAATCCAGTGTGCTAGCTGGGAGGCATTTGCTCCATCCTCCGAGGTTTGACCCTCTTGTTTTGGCTTCTTAAAGAAGCTTGGTCCTTTACTCTTAGCTTCTAAGGGAAGCTTGACCTTTTGTTTAGCTTCTTAAGGAAGCTTGACCCCTTTGGTCTAGCTTCCTCAAGAAGCTTGACTCTTTTGGTTTAGCTTCCTTTAGAAGTTTGGCCCCTTTGCTCCAAGCTTCTAAGAGAAGCCTTGGACCTCTTCTTCTATAAGAGAGACCCTCCTCTCCACTTGCAAGGGTTGAGATTTTTGTATCTAAAGCTTATACACCTCTCTCCCTATATCTCAACACTTGAGCTCCAAAACTCCATAGTTCTTGCACCATTGCCCTACACCTCCAAGCACAACACCTCCACCATCACTCTAAGAACCTTGGAGCTGTTTTTCAGAGGTTGAAAGCTTGCTACATTGGTCCAGAAGCTGCTGGTTCTCTTCTCTACAAGGGTAACACTTCTTTCCCTCTTTTTGACATTATTTTGCTTCATAGCTTAGAGGTCCCAAATGGGAGGGGATAACCTCCCCTCATTGTCTCTCCATGCCATGCCTTGTTAGCACTATAAAGTAGCATCTTTTTGTGGCTTATGTTAGCTCTTTTCAAACATGTTTTTGTGACTTTTAGGACCTGATATAACTCTGTTTTGGGCTGGTTTGGTCACCCCTTGCATGTTCCATGTACTTGTAGTGCAATCTTGCCCATTAGCCTAGTGTACTTGGTGTTTTGGCCCTTCATGCTAGCTTGTCTTGGCTATACTTCATACATGTTTTAGCATTATTTTGACATGCTTTAGGACTGTTTTGGGTTGCCTCGG
>NW_021025879.1:754516-851062 GCF_004153795.1 Camellia sinensis
GCGCATTTCCATACTCGTTGTTTCATGACAAACGGGCACCCTGATTCATGCTCGTGTCACATTGTCTTGCATTCTCATGAGCATACTTGCATTATTATGCACATTTCTTGATATTGCCATACCTCTATGCTTGAGCATGCATTGTCACGCACTTTCCTTTCTCGCATCACGATGCATTCACTCGCCGGCACTAATGCTTGGGTTGCCTGCAACGCAAAGGGGCATCGAGGTCGACCCTTCCAAAATCAAGGCCATCTTAGAAATGCCACCACCAAGGACTGAAAAGGAGGTGAGAGGCTTTCTAGGTAAAGTGCAATTCATAAGACGGTTTATCTCAAAATTAACCTTGACTTGTGAACCACTTTTGGTCTCCTGAAGAAAGGAAAGAAGCTCCAATGGGACGGCCGATGCCAAGCTGCTTTTGAACAGATCAAGGAATACTTACAGAGGCCACCCGTGTTGTCACCGCTTGAGCTGGGAAAATCGTTGATTTTGTACCTTTCACTGACTGAAACTACGATGGGCTGCATGCTTGCGCAGGAATCAGAGGATAAAGTGGAGAAAGCTATCTACTATCTGAGGAAGAAGATGTTGGATTACGAGACCCACCACACTCCACTCGAGAAGGCTTGTTTGGCCTTGGTATAGGCTACCAAGAAGCTACAGCACTACCTGTTACCTCACTCCGTAATGTTGGTTTCAAGATTAGATCCCATCAAATATCTCTTTGAAAAATCAGCACTTATGGGTAGGCTAGCTCGTTGGTTGCTTCTGCTTTCTGAATTCGATCTGAAGTATGTGACTCGCAAGTCAGTAAAGGGGAGAGTCGTAGCGGAGTTCCTAGCCGATCACCCAGTTGAGGGGGATGAAGTAGTTGAGTACTTATTTCCAGACGAGGCTATCTTGCATATCGAAGATGAGTTTTGGACGATGTACTTTGACAGAGCGTCAAACCAATACGGGTATGGGATAGGGGTGTTGCTAATAGCACCCGACAATTCCCATATCCCTCTAGTATTTAAACTCCGATTCAAAGTCTCGAACAACAAAGCAGAGTATGAAGCATGCATTGCTCGTTTGGAAGCCGCCCTAGAACTAGGGGCAAAATGGTTGGACATCATCGGGGACTCGAACCTTGTTGTATCTCAAGCTAAAGGAGATTGGAAAGTCAAAAAAGAAAAGATGAGAATTTACCACCAAACCTTGGACTTACTGATTCCTCGGTTTGAGAAACTGAACTTCGCTCATCTATTAAGAGAAAACAGCAGGTTCGCAGATTCATTAGCAACTCTATCTTCTATGATAGACATCCCTTTTGGAGTCCGGATGCGTCCGATCATCATTGACTAGAAGTTTGCGCCAGCCTATGAGTCGATTGGTGCCATAGAAGAGGTTCAAGATGACAACCCCTGGTATTACGATGTCTGGAACTTCTTGGAGAAAGAAGCGTATCCACCAGGGGCAAACGCCAAAGACAAAAGGGCAATCCGGAGAATGGCTGCTCAGTTCATCATCTGCGGGGGGAAAACTGTACAAGAGAGGTCATCTGGGAATGCATAAGCTATGTGTTGAGGCTGAAGAGTCGAAGCGCCTAATCGAGGCTATCCGTGGAGGAGAGTGCGGAGCGCACATGAACGAGGTGATGCTAGCTCGGAAAATCCTCAGGCAAGGTTACTACTGGTTCACCATGGAGGAGGATTGTATCGGCTTTGTTTGGCGATGCCACAAATGTCAGATCCATGCAAACCGCATGAACATCCCGCTGTCGAAGCTGTACAATATGACTTCGCCATGGCCATTTTCAGTTTGGGGAATCGATGTGATCGGGGCTGTCACTCCGAAGGGGTCCAGTGAGCATGAGTTCATTCTGGTCATGATAGACTATTTCACAAAGTGGGTTGACGCCCAATCTTATGCGGTGTTGAAGGCTTCACATGTTGCAAAGTTCATCAGGAACAACATCATCTGTCGCTATGGGGTCCCAAACGAGATTATCTTAGATAATGGTTCCCACTTCAAGAAGGAAATGACTGACTTGTTAGAGAAATACAACGTGGCTTTTCATAAGTCATCCACATATCGGCCGCAGACCAATGGAGCAGTTGAGGCCACCAACAAGAACATCAAACATATTTTGCAGAAGATAGTGGAAACCTACCGGGACTGGCCAGATAAGCTGCCATTTGCTCTGTGGGGCTACCGGACTTCAATTAGAACTTCTACTGGGGTAACTCCGTATTCATTGGTTTATGGGATAGAGGTCGTTCTACCTATCGAAATTGAGGTTTCGTCATTACGAGTACTGGCTGAGTGTCAGATAGCCGAGGCAGATTGGCAGCAGAGCAGATTTAAGGAACTCATGCTCTTTGATGAGAGGAGGCTGAAAGCACTGTACCATGTTCAAGGTTATCAACGAAGAATTGCCAGGGCTTTCAACAAGAAAGTTAAGTCCAGAAATTTGAAAGAAGGAGGTTTGGTGCTCAAAGACAACCGAGCTCCCATCCATGACCCTAGGGGCAAGTTCAGACCCAATTGGACTGGTCCCTACATCATTAAGTCTATTTGGTCTGGTGGAGCTATCGTTCTGATGGACTTAGATGGCCTACAGTTCTCACAGCCGATCAACATGGACAAATTGAAGAAATATTACCCCTGAGTGGCTCGCTAGGCCAAAAACCTGAAAGGGCGACCTAGGCAAAAATTAGAGCATAGAAAATTTGAAATTATAAAAGCTAAGCTCGCAAGGTTGAAAACCCGCAAAGGACGGCCTTGGCAAAAGTTAGAGCGTAAAAGGTGAGGGTTAATACACGAGTGAACCTGAGCCGAACTACGTAAGGCTTGATTCCCATCTTTGGGATACGTAGGCAACTTCATCCTGGAGTCCAACCATAAACTTTTCCCCGATCAACTTTGTCCATTTGATCATCTCGGTTATCTTTGTCTATTCAGCATTCAAGAGCTTTGGTTGTGATCTCCGGTGCAGTGCTATTCAGACTAGGGGCAACTTTCCAGTTGCTGGGATTCGGGGTTGTGCATCTCAGTGACAGATCTCAGGCGTGTCCAGTTCTAATCCATATCAAAAATGGTTTTGAAATTTTTTAATAAAAGTTGATTTTTCTCAAATTAATCTTTTTACAACTTAGACCATTTTTGGACCAAACGGAAAATTTTTAGTACCCACAACCTTCAATTTTATTGATTTCAATACAGAGTTCTCCTGCTCTTGCATACAAATTGAAGTTGTTTTTCATTACATTCATAAAGAAAACTTGAAACTTCTGATTAAAGTAAATAAATCTGGGGCATAGTCAGGTGTTCCTGCGTCCCTTCCCAGAGCTGGTCGAAGCCTCTGATGCCAAAGTGAGCCCTATCTGTGCCTCTTCATTGAGCCAATCTATGCACTCATTAGATAAAGTGCAACTGAAAGTGGGAGCAGGGGCCAGAAGCTCTCTCGTCCTCCATGCCGTGGCATACCGAGCAAGCTACACGCCTCGGACCGGAAATGTAGCTGGGTATTCTATCCCCTCTACCGGGCAAATCTGATCATGGCCAAACTGGCGTTGGAACCGAAAAGAAAAGTAGAACATGCAGTGTGTCAGGCCAATCAACTGAATCCCAGGCTGCCGGGACATTCTATAGCTCATTGCCAGTAGATTGAGCCAAGGACAGCGCTAAGCAATGCGGTCTGCGGACAAATTGCACATCCAGTCGAACCACCATCCCTCATCGAGGGCATCGACTAGACGTCGTCGGAAGAAGTAGCAGCGAGCTGAGTATGTTGGGCAAGAGTCCACAACCTGCAATTTGTCCATCAACCACACCTGGGAAGGGATGAAAAATGAGAGATTAAAGAATAGAGAAGTGTATGTTGAGAGAAAAGTGAGAAAGGGTTTTGAGAGAAAAATCGAGCCTGAGGGTCGAGTGATATGAGCAATATATATGTAAGGAAGGGTGGGAACATTACCTGCAGCAGTAGTGGACACCCCACAAATCTGGTCGTCTCCCAACATTGGAAAGCATCCAAGCCCATCAATGTCTCGGCCAATGTCATGGCAATGCAGCTCTTGCCCTCTTTCAAGCCTTGGCAACTTCGATCAGATGAATGCTAGACTCGCTGAAGCCTGGGGCAAGCAAAAAGTGAGATAGTATGCACAAACAAAGGGCATGACGCCGAAAACCTTGCTAGTGGTGATCACCGCAGTCACCGACATCAGAAAATCGATGAATCAGGCTGAGGATGTCCAATTCTCCGTCGCGGATCAGAGATCGAGCGTCGCATAGTGAGCCCACACATTCGTCCTAAGGTTTGGGCATGGCCAAAGCGAAGCTGGGGCAAGATTTCTTCGTCATGTTCGGATTCCATCAAAGCTTGGAAATCTTCGAAGGTAGGACACACCTCTTGCCCGCCAAAGCTAAAGACGTGTGTTACTGGATTCCAAAACCTTGCCGCGGCTTGGAGGAATGGAAGATGCAGCGGAGTGCGACTCAACGTGAATAGTGCATTTATGCCGAAGCCCCGGAAGTTCAACTTTTCCGAGTCATCCAAAGTAGCAATCCAAGCTGTGAGATTTTGGATGAGAAATGCCTCCATTTTGATGCAAAACTGAGATGGAATGAGAGAACCATGAAGCTGGAACCTTTATGGAGGATAAGGCACTGTTCAGGAGACACGTGCCAAAAATCTGGAGGTTGCCGGGCCCACTGGTCGGCCGACCACTTTTTCTGTCGGCCAACCAGTTTTTCTGGTCGGCTGACCACACAACTGGTCTCCAAGGCAGAAAGCTGGTCGGCCAGCCTTCTTTGGTGGTCGGCCATGGAGGAAAATTGGGTTTTGGCCTTTTCCTAGCCTCTAGAAGAAAGCTCCTAGCCTTTCCATGCGTTGGGAGTGTTGAAGGTTCGTGTTTACCTCTGTTTCGGATGCATTTCGTCGCCTGATTTGTCAGAAATGCGTTTTCTTATCAAGTTGTTGTTGAGTTTTGCTTATCGAGTTGTTAAGTTTTGCTTATCGAGTGGTTAAGTTTTGTTTATCGAGTTGTTAAGTTTGTTTATCGAGTTGTCGAGTTTTGTGCATCGAGTTGTTACTCTTTGTTTAATCAACATTGTCGTGTTTTGCTTATCGAGTTGTAAACTTGCTAAGGTTTTGTTGTTTCTTAGTAAGTTAAGTTGTTTAGTTTGTTGTGTTGGCTCACTACCTGACTTGGCAATACACGGTGCTCAAATTCCATTCAATCTCATTTTTGTGCAAAATAATGCGATGTGATGCTAAGAAAGCAAAATATAACACTTTTTGGACAAAAAACTGTTTCATTCCATCATAGTTCTTTTTACAACATTTTGCAATAGGGTACAAGTTTCAAAGAAAATAAAAAGCGTCGTGCATAGTGAGCCCACACATTCGTCCTAAGGTTTGGGCATGGCCAAAGCGAAGCTGGGGCAAGATTTCTTCGTCATGTTCGGATTCCATCAAAGCTTGGAAATCTTCGAAGGTAGGACACACCTCTTGCCCGCCAAAGCTAAAGACGTGTGTTACTGAATTCCAAAACCTTGCCGCGGCATGGAGGAATGGAAGATGCAGCGGAGTGCGACTCAATGTGAATAGTGCATTTATGCCGAAGCCCCGGAAGTTCAACTTTTTCGAGTCGTCCAAAGTAGCAATCCAAGCTGTGAGATTTTGGATGAGAAATGCCTCCATTTTGATGCAAAACTGAGATGGAATGAGAGAACCACGAAGCTGGAACCTTTATGGAGGATAAGGCACTGTTCAGGAGACACGTGCCAAAAATCTGGAGGTCGCCGGACCCACTAGTCGGCCGACCACTTTTTCTGTCGGCCAACCAGTTTTTCTGGTCGGCTGACCACACAACTGGTCTCCAAGGCAGAAAGCTGGTCGGCCAGCCTTCTTTGGTGGTCGGCCATGGAGGAAAATTGGGTTTTGGCCTTTTCCTAGCCTCTAGAAGAAAGCTCCTAGCCTTTCCATGCGTTGGGAGTGTTGAAGGTTCGTGTTTACCTCTGTTTCGGATGCATTTCGTCGCCTGATTTGTCAGAAATGCGTTTTCTTATCAAGTTGTTGTTGAGTTTTGCTTATCGAGTTGTTAAGTTTTGCTTATCGAGTGGTTAAGTTTTGTTTATCGAGTTGTTAAGTTTGTTTATCGAGTTGTCGAGTTTTGTGCATCGAGTTGTTACTCTTTGTTTAATCAACATTGTCGTGTTTTGCTTATCGAGTTGTAAACTTGCTAAGGTTTTGTTGTTTCTTAGTAAGTTAAGTTGTTTAGTTTGTTGTGTTGGCTCACAACCTGACTTGGCAATACACGGTGCTCAATTTCCATTCAATCTCATTTTTGTGCAAAATGATGCGATGCGATGCTAAGAATACAAAAGACAATACTTTTTGGACAAAAGCTGTTTCATTTCATCATAGCTTCTTTTGTTACAACATTGTACAATAGGGTACAAGTTTTAAAGAAAATAAGACTGCCTAAAAGCTAATGTGCTACAACTACTAGTAATAAAAGTAAATAAAGCAAGAACATCTGCATCAGTGCTGTCAAGCGCAAGACTGAGAGGCCCTCTTCGTCCTCTTCGGCTGAGCAACCTCTGCGCCATCACCATCTGAATCGGAGCCACCACCCTCGGAATCCTCCTCGGCATCACCTCCGCTCTCAAAACCAAACTTAGAGTCATCCTCTCTGCCTGCAGATGTCTCGGACTGAGGATGCGTAGACTCCTCCTTCTCGTTGGACTCCTCATCATCTCTGATAGGCGCTCTACGCCTGCCTCGGCTGCGAGTCGAATCCCCTCTCTCAGCCCCTCGAGAAGGCCTGGATGGCCTAGCCTGTAGCGGTGGCATCTGAAAAAAGAGGGCAATTTGAATACATTAGCCGACATGTATACCAGATGCAGAGACAAGAAAGCTACATGGAATGGGTGTATGCAGATACAATATATGAATGTGGTGTGTGTCAGATGCGCTCTACACATGCAGTCAACCAATGCAGTGAAATAGTCAAATTCAACATGTCATCAGAAGTATGATAAATGCAAGGAAATTGAAAAGTACCGAAACACCGGCAATGAACAGCTGTGTCTCCCTCCGCAAGACCATGCTCTCGAGTGAGGCCACCACTCAGAGTAACCCGTCACAATACTCGATGGGAGGCTGCAGATACAAGTGCAAGTTATCAGTGAATGAATAAATGTCCAAATATTTGAGTGATAAATCAAAACTGTAAAGCATACCGGTGGCGAGTCAGGGTCTCTAACGTATCGGTGATCAGGCAATGGGGACTCCAATGGAATCGGGTAGGATGCCCCATACTGCCAACCTATCAGCTCGGTCGGAAGATCTGGCCACCCAGCATGCTGGTAAGTCGGGAAAATCGGGGAAATCTATCCAGCCTTACCTTTCAATGTACCGGCCCTGCTAGTCGAAGGCATATCTGCAGCCCAGACTCGCCTCGACGGTGATGCACCAGCAGCCCTCCTCGTGGGAGTACAGATACTTGTCAATGGGGGCATCAGGTACGTATGGCGATAGGTCCCGTACTCCCCCTCCTCAAAGAGCAGAACTACATCAGTGCCCATCATAGCCTCCTCGACCTCCTGGGGAGTAAGTCTCTCAGTGGACTGCATATCCTCTGGAGGTGCTGTCGGGATACCCTGATCAGGGACGCCCATCGTCTGGCGCATGAAGCGATCCCCCACAAACCAGGCCATGCCCACTGGCCTCTCAAATAAAATCTGGTATCGAGAAGAAGCCCACGCCCCAGGGAATCGGAAACGGGTATCTCCTTCCAAAGGTATCCAGGGCTCCCAAGTGATCTGCGGATAACAAGTGCACAAACTGATTAGATGTCATAAATATGCAAAATAAACCAAAGCACTACCGAAGAACTGAGAATTCTAGATTACCTCGGTCGCCCACACTGTGTCAAAGAACTGCCGAAGGTAGGGCAGTGTCTCCCGAGCCCTCAGCTGAGACCTACCCTCGAATCTGCTAGAGTAAGGGATCTCTAGAGGTGCCTCCACCTCCAGCTCTAGGGCTAGCATCGGGAAGTATGCATAAACCCACAGCTGTGAAAAACAGGACAGTGGCCGTCAGAATACAGAATGTATACAGAGAATACAGAATACTGAGGCCTCGTTTGGCAAAGGCCATGCCCACTGGCCTCTCAAATAAAATCTGGTATCGAGAAGAAGCCCACGCCCCAGGGAATCGGAAACGGGTATCTCCTCCCAAAGGTATCCAGGGCTCCCAAGTGATCTGCGGATAACAAGTGCACAAACTGATTAGATGTCATAAATATGCAAAATACACCAAAGCACTACCAAAGAACTGAGAATTCTAGATTACCTCGGTCGCCCGCACTGTGTCAAAGAACTGCCGAAGGTAGGGCAGTGTCTCCCGAGCCCTCAGCTGAGACCTACCCTCGAATCTGCTAGAGTAGGGGATCTCTAGAGGTGCCTCCACCTCCAGCTCTAGGGCTAGCATCGGGAAGTATGCATAAACCCACAGCTGTGTAAAACAGGACAGTGGCCGTCAGAATACAGAATGTATACAGAGAATACAGAATACTGAGTGCAAAATGAAGAATACAGAATGTAAGGCATGCCGTGTGCAGTGTACAGATAATGAAAAGCGGAGATGTGAATCAAGAGGACAGAAAGTACCTCCCAGGCTCTCCAATAGACACCGACTATGTTCCCCCGCGCGCGGGAGGTCGCACTCATATAACAATAAAGGGTAGTGAGGCCGGCGCCGCCCCAGTCATACTGGCTGACCTGGGATAGGTCTACTAAAGCACTGAGCAGATAAAGTCCAACTGTGTTCCCCCTGTCGGAGAAAAAAGTGGTCCCGAGGAGGAACATCAAAAACCCCCGAGCATACTGCTCTATCTCCTCGACGGTCTCGGGCATAGTCCCCCTGTACTGTGTAGGAAACTAGGTGTACCTGACTCTACTCGAAGATCTGTCGATCGGTGGGCGAACTCCCAGTAGATAAATCCAAGCCGCCTCCCACTTGCTCATATTTGCGTCATAATGGACCGGTCGGCCGGCTACATCAAGGCCAGTCAGCATGGCAAAGTCAAATGGGGTCATTGTCAGATCCTCGGCAGCTGAAAAGTGGAACGAGCTGGTGGTGTCCCACCATCTCTCCACAAGTGCCCCCATTAAGGTCCTGCTCGCCGCGTAACGTAATAGCCCCGCGTAGAAGGGTCCAAATCCTGCATCGTCCACAATATCGTGAATGGTATCTGGGAGCTCCGCATACCACTCCCTAGCGACGATCAAGCCATAACCTCACGTAGAACGAGAAGATACCTGCATTCAGAATTAACAGATGTATTCAGTTTTCAAAATGAGATGAATGAGCTACGTGCAAATGAAGTAAATGGACTGCATGTTCAGTATGAGCTGCGTGCAAATGAACTAAATGGACTGCATGTTCAGTACGAGCTGTGTGCCCGGAAAACGAGCCATGTGCCCGAGAAATAGGAATGGCAACGGGGCGGGGCGGGGCCGGGGATCACCCTCCCCGTCCCCGATCCCCGACGGTGATAATTTCTTCATCCACAGCCGAGAGAGGGAGAGGAGGACAGCCGAGAGAGGGAGATCGGCGCCGGCGGTGAAGGAGATGAGGACAACGACGGAGGTGGAAGGAGGACAGCTACGGATGTGTGAGGCTTTTAGAGAGAGAGATGAGAGAGAGAGATGACAGCCGTGTGAGCCTATTGGGTTTGTTTTTTGGGATTGGGTTATACATGTAACATGTATATAAAAAGGGGTACGACAGAATTATCACTTCGGGGGAGATACGGGGACGGGGCCGGGGACGGGGACGGGCCGGGTGCGGGGCTGTGAATGATATCCCCGTCCCCGGCCCGAAATGTTTCGGGGATTTAATTTTAAATACCATCCCCGTCCCCACGGGAGTATTTTTCGGGGAAAAACCATTCTCATCGGGGTCGGGGGGTCGGGTCCCCGTCGGGCTGGGTTCAAATTGCCATCTCTACCGAGAAATGAGTTGTGTGCTCGAGAATGTGTTGTATGCCTAAGACAAACTGCGTGGTCAGAATGAACTGTGTGTTCAGAACAAGCTGTGTGCCAACTTAACAAAATACTGTGTTGTGAGCTGCGTGCCGAATAAGCAGAAGTATGGTGTGTAGATGTGTTCAGAACGAGCAGATAAAGAATACATAGCGAAAGCATAGAATGTGCAGGAAATGCAGAATACATTACCGAAAATGTAAAAGTGAAGTACGTACCTCTCGTGCCTGATGAGAGAGATGAGATTCTGGCTCCTGTAGTATCAGATCCGCGGGTGCTCGTCGATCAAAGTCAGTGAAGTGATAGAAAGTGGTCGGAGGTAGGACGTGCTCCTAGGGATGATACCTCTCGGGGTCGAAAGGCCGAACTCTCGGAGGCAGTGACATGATGTCCGGCTCATCCCCGGCATGCGGAGGACCTCTACCATGATGAAAATGATCTGCCATCTGAAGAAATCTGCAAAAATGAGCTAAAATGAGCGAAATGAGCCAAAATTGGAAAAAGTCAACAAAAGTCAACTCTCGGGAAAGGAAAAAGTCAACAAAAGTCAACTCCTGAGAAAATGTGCCAAATTTCGAGACAAACATACCTCAAGTGGTGGAAATGGAGAAAGAAGCTCCGAAATCAAATTTTAATCGGTTCAAAGTGAAGAGAACGGAAAGTTTTCGCAAAATAACTTCGCGTGGGGCGTTGGAAAACGTGTATAAAGCGCAGATCTGAGGGGGAAAATGGTCTAGGGAGAAAGAGGAGGTGATTTCGGCAGTGGGTGTGTGAGGAAAAGTGTTTTGGAGTTGTGTATTTAAAGAACCAAGCATAAAAGGACCAAACTACCCCAGTTTTAGTAAACTGGTCGGCCGACCAGGTTTTCTGGCAGGCCGACCACCCCCTGGGAAAAAACTGGTCGGTGGCACTGGTAGATGGTCGGTGGCTCTGCTGGGTGGTCTCCCAGGTCCCTTTGTTCTCCCTGTGAATTTTGGTGATGATTGGAGTCCCCGACTCTCGAGAAAGTACAAGAAAAGTGCACTTTTCGGTGCGAAACACCTCCGCGGGAACTTTAAATCAAGTCTTCAATGCGTGGCTCACAATTACTCACCAAGAGCAAGGTGTATCCTTCTTGAATATGTTGCGACCCCTCCGAGAGGTAAATCGGAGGTCGCGTTTGAGTTGCTCTCTTTAAGGCTTGTACTTCTTTACTCAGCATTTTGTTTCAAGCATGCTTTTGAAGTTGTACTTATCTTGTGTTGTTATGCACACCACTTGCATTGCTGTGCACGTTTCATTGGTATTATCATGCATCCATTCTTTGCATGCGTCGTCGCGCACGTTTCACTTGCATCGTTATACACTTTGCCATCGGCACCATACATGTCCGCGTTTGATATAGCTCTGAACATATGTTGCTAACTTATTGTACCTATTAAGTTCCTTTCTTTTACAGGCATGATATTGTTTGTACGGTTCATTCAAGAGAAGTTCTGGTTCAGTTTGAACATACCTTTTCTCCTCTCGCATGCGGTGCATTAGGACATCTTCGGTTTCGAACACTCGGATGAGTTCTGGTGTTCTTTCATACCTTTTCTCCCCTCGCATGCGGTGCATTAGGACATCTTCAGTTTCGAACACTCGGATGAGTTCCGGTGTTCTTTCATACCTTTTCTCCTCTTGCATGCGGTGCGTTAGGACATCTTCGGTTTCGAACACTCGGATGAGTTCCGGTGTTCTTTCATACCTTTTCTCCTCTCGCATGTGGTGCGTTAGGACGCCTTTGGTTTCGAGCACTCAGATGCGTTCCGGTGTCCATTTGTTCGCTTTCTCCTTTTGTGTTCGATACGTTGAGAGTTGTTTCGTTTAAGACTCCGGGTGTTCTCGGTAGTCGCTTTTAGCCTTCTCCGCATGAGACGCAGTGAGAATTGTATAATTTTCTTGCATCCTTTCTACATGAGATGTGGTTTGGCTCGTGTTTACTTGCTTTGCATAACTTTCGCTTAAACTGTTGCATTTATTGTGTATATTTGCTTCATTACAGCGTGCTTTGCATGATCATAAGTTATGTTCGGCTTTGTGCATACCTCTGTGCATTTTTCCCCTGCCTGCGGGCACATCTCTTTGTTTATCTCGCCTGTTTGTCTAAGTCTTCAGCCTTGTCAAAAATGGGTCGTCTCTGGGCTTTGACATTCACTCTCGTCACTTATGACTTCCGAGTTCTGTCAAAGAGGGGCAACTGTTGACATTCACTCTCGTCACTTATGACTTTCGAGTTCTGTCAAAGAGGGGCAACTGTAGACACCCCATTTTTGACCGACATTAAGACTCAGACATCATCGATTGAGCGCTCGGTGATTGCGCATGTTGTGCTCGTTCTGAGGTTTCGGAGTTTCGGCTGAGGTCCTTACCCTTGGACCTCGGGACCCTTTTATGCTTTGCCTCGGTTTGCGGACCAGGTCTTGCTTTCTCTTCCCGGAGGGAGGGAGAGGTCTTGTAGGCCATCTCTCAGTGGCCGTAGGCTACTTTTCGGGGTCGTAGGCCACTGTTCCCGTTTGGAGACCAGTTTCCGATTTTTCGGAGCTGTCGACCGCGCGCCTCGGTTCGGAACCGCTTAACATTCTCCGTTTGGCACGGTTTTTGGCACACGCCTTGTTTTCTCTGTCTAGAGGGACACTGCAGCCCGGGAGACCACCTTTGTGGTCGCACGCCACTTTTGGTGCTTAACAGCCTGTTTTCGAGGCACCCGGCCGCGCGTTTTGCCCCCCGAACCCTCGTTTTGCATCGGTGTTGGTTCATTTTTGGCATGAACCTTATTTTCATTGTTTGGAAGGTGGTACAAGGGTGGGAGACCACCTTTTCTCTTGGAGACCATTTCTCTCTCCGCCAGCCGATTTTCTTATCGAGAAACTGGTCTCCTTGATTTTTGAGCCACATTTGCTAGTCTCCCACCATACCACTAGCTTGCATTCAGTTGGGAGACCATCAAATAGGGCTACCGACCACCCTTTGTCTTGGGAGACCACTTACCCTGGTCGGTCAACCAGGGGAAGTGGTCGGCCGACCACCCTCTCTGGTCGGCCAGCTCCCTCCTGTTTTGTCTGTTTAAGTGCAAGTCAGCTGTGCCAGCTGGAAGGCATAGACTGGATCCTCCATACACGTGTATGGAGGATTTGCACCCTTGCTTTAGCTTCTTGAGGAAGCTTGAACCTTTGCTCTAGCTTCTTGAGGAAGCTTGAACCTTTGCTCCTCTATAAGAGAGGGCCTCCCTCTTCTTATACCAGGTTCTAAAAAATTTGGGTAAGGCAAGATATACATCTCTCTCTATATCTCTTCATTTTGGGTTCAAAAAGGGGATTGTTCTTGACCTATTGCACACAACCTAATAGCCTAACACCCTCACCTTGTTACCAAGCTGCTGGAGGGTCTTGAGAGAGCTCAAGGGTTGGGTTTTTGGTCCAGAAACTTGCTGGTTTTTGCTAAGCTTCAAGGGTAATCACTTTTCCTTCTTTTAAGCATTATTTTCATCCTTCTCTTAGCCTCATTTGCAAACTTATTTGAGATTTGTTGTCAACTGAAAAAAAGTTCATATTTAAGTGATTTTCATGTTTGTTTAAGACTCTTTTTGTGTTGGGGGTCATCTACCCTCTTGCATGCTCTATTTAGCTTTGTTTTGTGCCATGCCATAAGGCATTCGAGCTAGTCTTTGCTTGGCCCTCCTACCACTGAAATCCAGTGGATTTTCAGTGGTGAGAATGTGGTTTTGAGGGCCTAAATCAGGGAGGGGTGACCCTCTCTCTTGTTGTCTTGTTTACTAGCATTTTTGGCCTATCAAAGGAGCATATGTTTATACCATTTGGGGGTCTAGTTCAGGCACTTTTTGGTGACTCTTAGGACCTGCCTAGGCTCTGTCTAGGGCTGGTTTGGTCACCTCATGTTTGCCTCTTGCATGTGTAGAATAATCCTCTTCGTAGCTTATCAAAGGAGCATGTCATTCTTGCATGTATTGGTTATGTTTTAGTAGGTTTTTGGTCATTCCTTGGCATATCATAGCTCTGTCTTTGGTTGGTTTAGTGTCCTCTTGAATGCTTCACATGCTTGTAGTGTAAACCATTCTCACTAGTTTACATTGCATGTTGTTTTGGCCATTGATTCTAGCATATTTTGGCCATACTTCAAACTGATTTTGTTCATATTTTGGGCTGCCTTAGCTCTGTTTTGAGGCCTCTTGGTCGAATGATGCTTGCCATGCATACTTGTAGTGTAATATCCTTGCCTAGCCTTGAGTTTTGGAGCCCGTTACATGCTTAACTTGAGGTGTTTCCATATGTTGGAATCATTGAGCATGTTATTTCAGAGCCTATACTTGTGCCATGTTCCCATGTTTTCCACTCTTTAAATGCGTTTAAGAGTTGTGCTTGTATACCTCATTTATGGGCATTGCATGAGCTCCATTTTTGTGCATTTCGAGCCATCATCTTAGTCTATTTTGCCACTGTTTTGGGCCTTCATAGGGACTGTTTGGGGTTGGCGATGATCTGTCGATCGGCGGGTGGACTCCCAGTAGATAAATCCAAGCCGCCTCCCACTCGCCCATATCTGCGTCATAAGGGACCGGTCGGCCGGCTACGTCAAGGCCAGTCAGCATGGCAAAGTCAAATGGGGTCATCGTCAGATCCTCGGCAGCTGAAAAGTGGAACGAGCTGGTGGTGTCCCACCATCTCTCCACAAGTGCCCCCATCAAGGTCCTGCTCACCGGGTAACGTGATAGCCCCGCGTAGAAGGGTCTAAATCCTGTATCGTCCACAATATCGTGAACGGTATCTGGGAGCTCCGCATACCACTCCCTAGCGACGATCAAGCCATAACCTCGCGTAGAACGAGAAGATACCTGCATTCAGAATTAACAGATGTATTCAGTTTTCAGAATGAGATGAATGAGCTGCGTGCAAATGAAGTAAATGGACTGCATGTTCAGTATGAGTTGCGTGCAAATGAACTAAATGGACTGCATGTTCAGTACGAGCTGTGTGCCCGGAAAACGAGCCGTGTGCCCGAAAAAGTGAGCCGTGTGCTCGAGAAATGAGTTGTGTGCCCGAGAATGTGTTGTATGCCTAAGACAAACTGCGTGGTCAGAATGAACCGCGTGTTCAGAACAAGCTATGTGCCAACTTAACAAAATACTGTGTTGTGAGCTGCGTGCCGAATAAGCAGAAGTATGGTGTGTAGATGTGTTCAGAACGAGCAGATAAAGAATACATAGCGAAAGCATAGAATGTGCAGGAAATGCAGAATACATTACCGAAAATGTAAAAGTGAAGTACGTACCTCTCGTGCCTGATGAGAGAGATGAGATTCTGGCTCCCGTAGTAGCAGATCCGCGGGTGCTCGTCGATCAAAGTCAGTGAAGTGATAGAAAGTGGTCGGAGGTAGGACGTGCTCCTGGGGATGATACCTCTCGGGATCGAAAGGCCGAACTCTCGGAGGCAGTGACATGATGTCCGGCTCATCCCCGGCATGCGGAGGACCTCTACCATGATGAAAATGATCTGTCATCTGAAGAAATCTGCAAAAATGAGCGAAATGAGCCAAAATTGGAAAAAGTCAACAAAAGTCAACTCTTGGGAAAGGAAAAAGTCAACAAAAGTCAACTCCTGAGAAAATGTGCCAAATTTCGAGACAAACATACCTCAAGTGGTGAAAATGGAGAAAGAAGCTCCGAAATCAAATTTTAATCGGTTCAAAGTGAAGAGAACGGAAAGTTTTCGCGAAACAACTTGGCGTGGGGCGTTGGAAAACGCGTATAAAGCGCAGATCTGAGGGGGAAAATGGTCTAGGGAGAAAGAGGAGGTGATTTCGGCAGTGGGTGTGTGAGGAAAAGTGTTTTGGAGTTGTGTATTTAAAGAACCAAGCATAAAAGGACCAAACTGCCCCAAGTTTAGTAAACTGGTCGGCCGACCAGGTTTTCTGGCAGGCCGACCACCCCCTGGGAAAAAACTGGTCGGTGGCACTGGTAGATGGTCGGTGGCTCTGCTGGGTGGTCTCCCAGGTCCCTTTGTTCTCCCTGTGAATTTTGGTGATGATTGGAGTCCCCGACTCTCGAGAAAGTACAAGAAAAGTGCACTTTTCGGTGCGAAACACCTCCGCGGGAACTTTAAATCAAGTCTTCGATGCGTGGCTCACAATTACTTGCCAAGAGCAAGGTGTATCCTTCTTGAATATGTTGCGACCCCTCCGAGAGGTAAATCGGAGGTCGCGTTTGAGTTTCTCTCTTTAAGGCTTGTACTTCTTTACTCAGCATTTTGTTTCAAGCATGCTTTTGAAGTTGTACTTATCTTGCGTTGTTATGCACACCACTTGCATTGCTGTGCACGTTTCATTGGTATTATCATGCATCCATTCTTTGCATGCGTCGTCGCGCACGTTTCACTTGCATCGTTATACACTTTGCCATCGGCACCATACATGTCCGCGTTTGATATAGCTCTGAACATATATTGCTAACTTATTGTACCTATTAAGTTCCTTTCTTTTACAGGCATGATATTGTATGTACGGTTCATTCATGAGAAGTTCTGGTTCAGTTTGAACATACCTTTTCTCCTCTCGCATGCGGTGCATTAGGACATCTTCGGTTTCGAACACTCGGATGAGTTCTGGTGTTCTTTCATACCTTTTCTCCCCTCGCATGCGGTGCATTAGGACATCTTCAGTTTCGAACACTCGGATGAGTTCCGGTGTTCTTTCATACCTTTTCTCCTCTTGCATGCGGTGCGTTAGGACATCTTCGGTTTCGAACACTCGGATGAGTTCCGGTGTTCTTTCATACCTTTTTTCCTCTCGCATGTGGTGCGTTAGGACGCCTTTGGTTTCGAGCACTCAGATGCGTTCCGGTGTCTATTTGTTCGCTTTCTCCTTTTGTGTTCGATACGTTGAGAGTTGTTTCGTTTAAGACTCCGGGTGTTCTCGGTAGTTGCTTTTAGCCTTCTCCGCATGAGACACAGTGAGAATTGTATAATTTTCTTACATCCTTTCTGCATGAGATGTGGTTTGGCTCGTGTTTACTTGCTTTGCATAACTTTCGCTTAAACTGTTGCATTTATTGTGTATATTTGCTTCATTACAGCGTGCTTTGCATGATCATAAGTTATGTTCGGCTTTGTGCATACCTCTGTGCATTTTTCCCCTGCCTGCGGGCACATCTCTTTGTTTATCTCGCCTGTTTGTTTAAGTTATCGGCCTTGTCAAAAATGGGTCGTCTTTGGGCTTTGACATTCACTCTCGTCACTTATGACTTTCGAGTTCTGTCAAAGAGGGGCAACTGTAGACACCCCATTTTTGACCGACATTAAGACTCAGACATCATCGATTGAGTGCTCGGTGATTGCGCATGTTGTGCTCGTTCTGAGGTTTCGGAGTTTCGGCTGAGGTCCTTACCCCTGGACCTCGGGACCCTTTTATGCTTTGCCTCGGTTTGCGGACCAGGTCTTGCTTTCTCTTCCCGGAGGGAAGGAGACGTCTTGTAGGCCATCTCTCAGTGGCCGTAGGCTACTTTTCGGGGTCGTAGGCCACTGTTCCCGTTTGGAGACCAGTTTCCGATTTTTCGGAGCTGTCGGCCGCGCGCCTCGGTTCGGGACCGCTTAACATTCTCCGTTTGGCACGGTTTTTGGCACACACCTTGTTTTCTCTGTCTAGAGGGACACTGCCGCCCGGGAGACCACCTTTGTGGTCGCACGCCACTTTTGGTGCTTAACAGCCTGTTTTCGAGGCACCCGGCCGCACGTTTTGCCCCCCGAACCCTCGTTTTGCATCGGTGTTGGTTCATTTTTGGCATGAACCTTGTTTTCATTGTTTGGAAGGTGGTACAAGGGTGAGAGACCACCTTTTCTCTTGGAGACCATTTCTCTCTCCGCCAGCCGATTTTCTTATCGAGAAACTGGTCTCCTTGATTTTTGAGCCACATTTGCTAGTCTCCCACCATACCACTAGCTTGCATTCAGTTGGGAGACCATCAAATAGGGCTACCGACCACCCTTTGTCTTGGGAGACCACTTACCCTGGTCGGTTGACCAGGAGAAGTGGTCGGCCGACCACCCTCTCTGGTTGGCCAGCTCCCTCCTGTTTTGTCTGTTTGAGTGCAAGCCAGCTATGCCAGCTGGAAGGCACAGACTGGATCCTCCATACACGTGTATGGAGGATTTGCACCCTTGCTTTAGCTTCTTGAGGAAGCTTGAACCTTTGCTCTAGCTTCTTGAGGAAGCTTGAACCTTTGCTCCTCTATAAGAGAGGGCCTCCCTCTTCTTATACCAGGTTCCAAAAAATTTGGGTAAGGCAAGATATACATCTCTCTCTATATCTCTTCATTTTGGGTTCAAAAAGGGGATTGTCCTTGACCTATTGCACACAACCTAATAGCCTAACACCCTCACCTTGTTACCAAGCTGCTGGAGGGTCTTGAGAGAGCTCAAGGGTTGGGTTTTTGGTCCAGAAACTTGCTGGTTTTTGCTAAGCTTCAAGGGTAATCACTTTTCCTTCTTTTAAGCATTATTTTCATCCTTCTCTTAGCCTCATTTGCAAACTTATTTGAGATTTGTTGTCAACTGAAAAAAGGTTCATATTTAAGTGATTTTCATGTTTGTTTAAGACTCTTTTTGTGTTGGGGGTCATCTACTTTCTTGCATGCTCTATTTAGCTTTGTTTTGTGCCATGCCATAAGGCATTTGAGCTAGTCTTTGCTTGGCCCTCCTACCACTGAAATCCAGTGGATTTTTAGTGGTGAGAATGTGGTTTTGAGGGCCAAAGTCAGAGAGGGGTGACCCTCTCTCTTGTTGTCTTGTTTACTAGCATTTTTGGCCTACCAAAGGAGCATATGTTTATACCAGTTGGAGGCCTAGTTCAGGCCATTTTTAGTGACTTTTAGGACCTTCCTAGACTCTTTCTAAGGCTGGTTTGGTCACCTCATGTTTGCCTCTTGCATGTGTAGAATAATCCTCTTCGTAGCTTATCAAAGGAGCATGTCATTCTTGCATGTATTGGTTATGTTTTAGTGGGTTTTTGGTCATTCCTTGGCATATCATAGCTCTGTCTTTGGCTGGTTTAGTGTCCTCTTGAATGCTTCACATTCTTGTAGTGTAAACCATTCTCACTAGCTTACATTGCATGTTGTTTTGGCCATTGATTCTAGCATATTTTGGCCATACTTCAAACTGATTTTGTTCATATTTTGGGCTGCCTTAGCTCTATTTTGAGGCCTCTTGGTCGAATGATGCTTGCCATGCATACTTGTAGTGTAATATCCTTGCCTAGCCTTGAGTTTTGGAGCCCGTTACATGCTTAACTTAAGGTGTTTCCATGTCTTGGAATCATTGAGCATGTTATTTCAGAGCCTATACTTGTGCCATGTTCCCATGTTTTCAGAGCCTATACTTGTGCCATGTTCCCATGTTCCCATGTTTTCCACTCTTTAAATGCATGAGCTCCATTTTTTGTGCATTTCGAGCCATCATCTTAGTCCATTTTGCCACTGTTTTGGGCCTGCATAGGGACTGTTTGGGGTTGGTTTGTTCATTTGGGCATTGCTTTGCATACCTCTAGTGTAATGCACTTCACTAGCTTCGGTATTTGAGCCATTCAACATGCATAACATGAGTTGTTTGCCTGATTCGGGACCATTTTGGATGTCATTTCAGAGCTGGAACATGTGTTGTTGTATGCCATATTTCTTCCTTTCCATGCTTTCATACAGTTGTATCTTGTACCTTAGGCTTTGATCCCTTGCATTGTGCATGCTTGTGTGTGTGTCATTGCTTTGCTTTCATCATGTTTGGCCACTGATTTGGGTGCGGCTGAGGTTCATCCATCTTGGTTTAAGTCCATCTTGTATTGTGTATGCCATATAGTCCATGTTATCGCATGCTCGATCATTGCATTGCTTATGCCTCGTTCATAACATTGCGTATGTTAGTGCATTGTGTGTGCATGCCATATAATCCACGTGCATTGAGTATGCCCTTGATTAGTCCATAGCATTGTGCATGCTATTTGCATGCTTGCATGTCATCCTTTGCATGTTCGCATCACTTAGTCGCATAACATTTAGGATTGCATACTAGAGTTGCATTTGCACATGCCATGTCATTCTACTTGTTGCATTGTGTTTGGAATAGGAGTTAGTCCAAACACGGGAAACGAGGAACGTTTCATACTCCAATTGATGAAACGCGCACTCTTGACCATCCATGATGGAGTTGATGGTTTTAGTTACTTATATGTGCATTCTTGTCCCATTGAGTCGCGTAATTCGACTCCTCGGCCATCATGCGTCGGAATGCATGATTGGTGGCCTGATGATCGAGGACTACACTCCTTAGAGCTTATGCAATGATGGAGAGAATGGTCGGGCACACATATGCTGAAAATACCTTGCCTTCTCTTTCTCTTGCCTTTATTGCAGAAAAAGCAGAAACCAGGAGAATGAACTGGTCGGCCGACCAGGTTTTCTGGTCTTCACCACCAAGGGTGGTCGGCAGGTGGTCTCCCTTGCCCATAGCTGGTCGGCAGCCTTCCCACAGCTTCCCTAAGTGGAGTTTCATCTCTCTGGAGCCTCGTGCAACTTTCTGAAATCAATTGCAAACAAAGGCGAGTCGAGGCATCGCGATGGATTTTCCGACAAGGCAACTCGGGCATGCATGCATCCTTCATCATTCAAGGCAGAGCTGAGGCAATCCATTTCATGTAGCTTGCATGCTAGTTTATTTGTTTCCTTAGTTAAATTTGTTAATTAGCTAGTGTTGTGTAATAATTAGCTGTAATTCGTTATTCATTTAGGTTGTGTAATAATTAGTTTGATTAGCTTAGATTAGCTAGTTGGTTGTGTATTATTCATTCGGACCCTCCGAGAGAGGGCAATGTTGTAATAAGTGTGCGTGTGTGTGATGCATGTCTTCTAACCCTACGTCTTTCTCCCTTTTATTTACCAGCTTATGATGGTTAGTCTTAGGGCATATTTCAATTAGCATCCTTATGCTCGCATGTTTGCATCCATTCATCTGTCTTGCATGCACCGGGCTCGCCGCATCATACTAACTGCATCGTATTTCAATTTCAAGTTGAATACATGTTACCTGTAGCATCTCATATGCCATCTTAGAATAGTCGAGCCTATCTTAAATTGCATTCTTGCATGTGTTGTATTAGGCATCTCAACATAGTTAGGATTCATGTATGTTTTCTAATTAGCTTCCTTTTTTTTGCTCGGAGTACTCGGTAAGTGTTTATGCTTTAGCATCCTTGCATGCATGTGAGTGACTGCCGTGATAACATGCTTACCATGAGACTATGTGCTTATGTGATATACCTGCCTGAATGCCTGTGCGTGAAGGTTAGATTACATGAATTGGATCAATTCATTGAAATCCGTGTTTTAGCCTACTTGCGAGTAGCAAACCTCAAACCATTTTCCAAACAAACGGATATGCGATGCTTTGTTCCAAATTAGGCGATCTAGTCTATACTTGTATGTTATGCGCATAACATAGTAATTCTAGGCTAATAACCGGAATAAGAGCACATATGTTTTCAAAAACAAGATATCATGTTTAGTAGTGGCCGATTTTTGATCGGGGGAGCGGGGGTGCTCATTACATGACCTTCCCCAATCGTACCTAAGTTCCTGAGCCGAGGCAACTTTGGTGATGACGGACACATGGCCTTAGGCAACGAAATATGTTAATTAAAATACAATATTTCCCTAAAATAAAATATTTAGGTGGCGACTCTGTATCTGGCAAAACAGTCCATGTTTGGCACTTCTTTCTAAAAAATCAGTTTTTCAAAACGATTTTCCGGATTTGGACTCTTTGGTGATTTATCAATCTCGTATTGCACTTTGCGAGATCAGATTAAGAACCGTGACATCTGAGCCTGAACTGTAGTGAGCCCAATGAACAAAACGGGATTTTCCCGGGACGTTCAGGGACGTCTACACCCTCCCTTGTTTCTACAGGTTTGGACGACCAATAAACTGTAGAGTGACTTTAATGTCTGCAAGTACAGCGTTGTCGGCTGAAACCAACACTTTTTTCAAATTGTTACCTGCATAAACAAAACGGTAAACACATGGAAGGAAAACCGAGTACAAATAAGGTAATAATAGAAGCTAGAGTGACCTATACGGCCACCTGGTTCACCTTTTCGCCTTGGCACGGGATCTAGGCGATCTTCACCCTCGCCGAATTCCCAGTTGCCTCGGAAAATGACCATCACGTTGTTCACACGCTTGCCAGAGCTAGCAAGCATAGTCACTAGGTGATGATCGATATCCTTAGCCTTGAGAAAATAGCGTCCTAGCCGGCCAGTAAACTTGGCTAAGGCATAACAATGCCGAATTGCAGGTATACCTAAGTTATCCTAAGGCGACGGTTTAACTCTGTAATCGCCATTATGATGCGAAAAAAATTCACGTTAGGCTGGGAAGGAATTAGACCCCAGTGCCGAAGGACAGCTCTTAAAAATGGGTGAAGGGGAAAACGGACTCCGCCCTCAGCAATTGATAGGAGAGGAAAAATGATTGTACTCTCATCGGTCCTCTCCATATCGGTGGTGCTGTCTGCCACGAGTGACAGATGGACGTCGTCGGGGATGGAATAATGTCGTCGGAAGCTAGAAATTCGATCCGCTGAAAGGAGCTCTTTCAAATTTTTTGCCATCGTGGACAACCTAAGGATTATGCAAAACTAAAAGTAAACAAGGAAATGGTATTGGGAGTGAAGGAAAAGAAAACTTACAGGAAGCAGAAGGTATAATGAGAAATGGGAGGAAATTATAGAGGTTGCGAAGTGAAGGAGTTGAACTAGAAGGCGAGCCAAAAACTTATTCAGAGTATACATTCGAAGAGACAAAGTTTTAAATCACATTAAATGGAGGACGCGTACGAAGAGGCGGGAATTTGTAATGATGACCAGAAAACGTGTGCGCTCTAACACACGTTGGAATGAGGTTAACCACCGAATTTTTTACTTTTCAAGTTCGGAACCAAACACGCCGACTAACTAGTGCTAGTGGGGTGTTTGGGGGGCAATTGTGGGAGCCGGATAAAACGAGACGCAGATAGGCCGAGTATATATTTGATTAATCGGTACATATTATACTTGCCCCCGTTTTATGCGTTCTGGATGCCAAATATATTATTCAGCCATAAAGTCAGTTGAACGAGGGGCCGATTGAAAGTTAGAATACGACAAAAGAAGGGCCGAGTGAGCAATCACACAACAGATTAATAGTGGGCCCTATCCTGAGGACTAGGAGCGTATATAAATAGAAGAATAACAACCAAAGAGAGGTATGTGAGAACTAGTACGCTTAACTTAAGATACAAGTAACCAAGAGAATATACACTAACTTAACCGTCGGAGTGCTAATTCCGGCACCCCCGACTGGAGTGTTCATTCCTTTTCAAGTCACTAGCTAAGGATCTCGAGCGCCCCAGTGGATCAAAAGAGTATTTCCAAACCACTTCCCTACAAATCACATGCAGGTGAGAGAAGGGGAAAAGAATTACCAATATATGAGGGGTGCAAGTGTGTTTGTGGTAAGGTGCAAATGAAATACTGTAAGGGTGCAAGTGTGTGGTAAAGTGCAAATGAAAGACTGTGTTGCACCCCCTTCATCTGTTGATATTTTTTTTTTCTTCTTCCACCTGCATGTAGTTCCCCATGATTAAATTCATTTTACCCCTTGTGATTTGGAGCTAAAGCACTTTATCCCCATATTGCCAGATACCCCCCATATGGTTTTGAACTAAAGTGTCATCATTAGTTTATCAATTCATACTAACGGAAAGTGTAACACATAATTTTTTAGAGTGGATTTGATTTTTTGAAAAAATAAAATCAAATTAATACAACAAAAAAACAATTTCACCCTATTTTCTTGAAATCTAAAATTAGATTAATATGTTAATTAAAATACAATAAATTAAATATAATTAAGGATTATTGACCTAAAATATAATTAAATTAACATGTTAAAAATTACAAAACTAATTACGAAGTTAGGATTAATTGTAATCTAAAATATAATTTAATTAAACTTAAATTAAAAAGTTAAGAATTAAGGTAAATAATTAAATTTTTGGGATTAATTGTGATGTAAAATATAATTAAATTAAAATTAGAAAAGAAATTAAGAATTTATAATTAATTGTGGTTTAATTGAATTAATGTTAGACATTATAAATTAAGTATACGAGAGATAATAGAGAAATAAAATAACAAAAAATGTATAGGATTTGAGGGTATTACTTCATTACACATCTATAATTAACGGTTGCACTTTGGTTTAAAACCCTTGCCCCCCAAAAAAAAAAAAAAAAGAGGCTTTCTCACTATATTTAAACCATAGCAGATAAAGTGTTATGGCCTCAAACCACATGGGGTTATAATGAATTTTGCTCTTAATAAAATGAGACATTTCTTATACTATTAGAAATTTGAAGAGGCAAAATGTAATTTTCAGAACTATATGTATAGCACCCCCAAATATATAATAATAGATAATCTTATAATCCATCAACAAATATACGAATGTTCATCAAATTTAATCATTCATTAAGACCATATTACAAAAACATTATTTCTTTCATTAATTCATTTAATGTAGTACAAAGATGACATCAAATGCATTAATACATTCATTAACCCTAAGCTATGAATCTATAGCATGTGACGAATATAAATAGAACAAAAGAAGAAAATGGAAGTTTTTGCCCTAAGGGCTATATATTTCCAAGACGATACTTGGTTATAACAAAAGTGGGTCAAGCCCAGTACAAATAAAAAGCCCGAGGTTTGTATAAAAGATATTTATGACAAAAAAAATAAATGAGTCTTCAGCTCCAAAATCCTCCCAAGCTAAATCCTTGGCGGAGGCATACCATAAGAACCTAAAAGCTGGTTTTCACATAGGGTGAGCTAAACCCCAGTAGAGATTACTTTAATATATTGTATGATGCTTAACAAAGTCATATGGTAAATGCACATGAATGCCATTCAGAACACATGAAAAGGTTAAACACCATTCAGAACACTAAAGAAATCCTTACCTCAAGGTATGACGAGAATAGGAATAAATCCCAAAATTTGATGGAGACCAAAACTTGAACTTTTTCGATTAAAACGTCCACCTCTATGAGCTCTACATTTTATCCCGAAGCACCAAGATGGTGGGATCAGCGTATGTGAGATTTTAGAGAGAGAGGAAAAGAAATTTTGACTAGAGAGCTTTTAGAGAGAGAGAGAAATCAAAAAGTGAAAGGAAAGGTCTTTTCCCCGTACCTTTATACGCACAGACCGCTTGATCGACCAACCCATGGCTCGAGTGAAGAAACCAAACTCCCAAAGCATCCACCCTGCGGAACAAATTGCTTGAGTGAACTAGTCACTGCTCGAGCGAAGAATGACCCCTTCCTAGAAATTCAAACCTACAAAGAGATCACTTGAACGAAGGAAAGACCGCTCGAGCGAAGAACACTCCACTCCCAGAAGTCCAGACTGCAAACAATTATTCAGGGAGAAACGAAAGACCGCTCAAGCGAACTCAACAACAAACAAACAAATAAAAATTCTTTTGAAACACTAACTGCTGACCTGTTTAAAACAAAATCCAACAACTCCAGACAACCAATCTCAATCAACAACAAGACAAAAAGAAGTATGAACAATAACCATTTATGTCAGATTCTAAATCAAAGAATATAAAAGAGGTCGGATCTTGACTCGAGCCATTATAATATGGAACAATTCGTATTTTAAGCAAAACTCATGAGGTGTATTTATAATTTTTTCCAAAATTTTTTAATTGCTTTTATAAATTGATGTGATATTTATGATGTTTATTGGGTCTAATTTTACATACTAAAATTTTAAAATAAGTTACATTGATAATTTTTTAGGTTTAGAAAATAAAATATAATAAATTTTATAAATTCGATATAATTACATCAATTTTCTTTTAAGTAGAGTTAAAAAGACCAAAACTAACGTAGATATTGTGAATACACGCTAATAAATAAGGTAAAATATGTATTTTAGCATAAAAATGATAACACTATTATTTTTTCATCCATACAACTAATCCATTATTTTAGAGGAGAGAATGTGAGTTTTAGAGAGAGAGGGTCTCAACTTAGGGTTTTTAGAAAGTTTAGAGAGAGAGAGAGAGAGAGAGTGATATGAAAAAGTGATGTAAAATGGACTTTTTACGAACTAATATACGCACATCTCGCTCGAATGCAAGAGTTGTCGCTTGAGCGACCAGACACAATAAGTTGTTTCCCTCGAGCGCAAGAAGCTTCACTTGAGCGCAGAATACATAGTCCCAGAAGTTTTACAAATAGAAGATTGTCACTCGAGTTCAAGAAGTCTCGTTCGAGCAAAGAACACTACCTCCCCAGTATCTCTGCAGGCCTGCAAAAGTACTAGGAGCTCAGAAAATTCGCTGAAGCGCAAAAAGCTTCACTTGAGCGAAGAGGCCAAATTCAAACAACAACAGTTTGAACCAACTAGTAACCAACATGTTCCAAACACAACCAAGGCACTCCAAAACTCAAACTCAATGAGAAATAAGGAGAAACACGGTATGAATATCTAAATAAAACAAATGAAAATTGGATTCAAAACATCAACAGGTCGGGTCTAAACCAAGAATGTTATAGTTAGTAACTAAATCAAACCAAATTAAATAAAATTTTAAATCCCATCAAATGAAATCGGTTATATCTATATAATATGGCAGAACAGTTTTTGAAAATGTCTCAAAATGTATTAGAGATACATTTTGAATCAACGGTTCAGATTATTTCATCTAACAATTTAAGGGTCAAGATGATTTCTTTACTTTTGCTTTCGCTCCAAAATATATCTCTCATTCTCTCGTTTTTTCAGTCCTTTCACCTATCCACCCACCCATTCTCTCTTTTTTTGAGTCTTTTCCCAAATTTCAAGTATAGTGCACTACTTTCTCCAATGCAATTGTCTTCTTCGGGAATGAGTCTTTGGTTTGTTTTTTAATTTTGTTTTTATTTTTTTGTTTTTTTTGTTTTTTTTGTTTTTTTGTTTTTTGTTTTTATTTTTATTTTTTTTGTGTGTATAAAATGATATTGGACTTTTAAAAGTATCTCTTGGGACAAAGTTTGACAACAGTTTAAAAAAAAAAAAAAAACTTGAACAAATCACAACAAAAAAAAAAATCTTAGAGTTTGACCATGGTTATAAAATAAATCTTATGGTTTTAATTTTTTTAATTTAAACCCTTATTTTTTTAATCTAAATTATTTGTCTATTTTTATTAAATAAAACCGTCATGAAAAGTGTATTTTAGCCATTAAACTTAATGTATAACAATTTAAGGGTCAAGATGATTTCTTTTCTTTTGTTCCCCCCCCCCCAAAAAAAAAATATATATATATATATATCTCTATATCTTTCTCTCATTTTTAAGTCTTTTCACCTATCCATCCACCCACCCTTCCTCTTTTTTTGAGTTTTTTTTCCCCCAAATTTCAAGTGTAGTGCACTACTTTCTCTAATGAAATTGTCTTCTTCGGGAATGAGTGTTTGGTTTGTTTTTTAATTTTGTTTTTTTGTTTTTGTTTTTTTTTGTTTTTTTTTTTTGTGTGTGTAAAATGGTATTAGACTTTTAAAAGTATCTCTTGGGACAAAGTTTGGCTGCAGTTTAAAAAAACAAAATTGACAAATTACAACAAAAAAATCTCAGAGTTTGACCATGGCAATAAAATAAATCTTGTGGTTTTAATTTTTTTTAATTTAAACCTTTATTTTTTTAATCTAAATTATTTGTTTATTTTTATTAAATAAAACCGACATAAAAAGTGTATTTTAGCCGTTAAACTTAATGTAGGTATACAAAAATGTTTGAAATACCATTTTTTTCGTTAACTTTACTTAATATAAATAGATAAACAATTTAGATTGAAAACAAATCAAAATATTAGAGTTTTGACATAAGGGTCAAATCTTAGGAGTTTTTATTTTTTATTTTTTTATAATTTCCCCAAAAAACTTTAACCAAATTATTATTGATTTATTTATTGGTTGTATTTAAAAAAACTAGGCTACGAATTGTTAAAAATTAAATAATGTTCAAAAATTAAAATTTTAATACACATTTTACATATTATTACACACTTTTATATATTTATATACATGTTTACATTTTTAATATAATTTATATATATACTAGTGTAAGTCCGTGTCTAAAGGCACAGTATAATTAATAATGAGATCAAAATATAATTGAGTATAAAATTATTAAGTTAAAATGTAACTTATCAAAGTTGTTTCTAAAAATTTGAGGTGAAAATATAAATACAGGTCCGATTTTTTATCTAGAAATAAAAATATGTTATCTTTGTCACCGAGGTGGGCTTTTTCAGTCTTTAAACAAATCACACTATCCCCATTATCTCTCTTATCTCTCTTTGTGAAAAGATTACATTTTAATAGTAAAACTAAACCATTTTTTTTTTGTTAACAGAACCCAATTTAAATTTGTTCACCAAAGAAAAAAACTTGTTCCAAAAAAACATCTTCCAATTATATTTTGATCTCATCATTAAACATAAATATTTCTAATGGTGTTTCGTCTCTCAATAACCAAGCAACTTCAAATTTTTTTATTTATTTAAATTTTGAATTCCACTTTGTAAACTAAAAAAAAAAAATTCACAAACATTTTTTAATATGACTATAATTTAACCTAGTAGCACCAGCCAGCACACAAAGCAAATGCCAAAAAAAAAAAAAAAGGGACCAATTTGACATGTCCTTTGCCTTAAAGTCCATCTTCCTTTTTTTTTTTAGTAACTACAAAAACCCATAAATCTAGGGCATACTCTTCACTTTTAAGAGCATAAAACACATAAACCCATAAATCTAGGGCATGCCTAGGTTATAGAAAATAAATAAATAATAATGTTTGGTTTCTCACTCCTCTGCCTTTCTCCCTTTACCTTTCTCCCAACCCCTCCAATTCTAAACCCTCATCCTACAATTTCTTCCAAAACCACAATACTTCTCATAGACAACAACCCAAGATTCAAAAACCCTCACTGCCGATCAGAATCTGAAATTACCCTCTCTGTACAGTTACACCACCCTCATCGACAACAACCCTCTTCGAAACCACCCTCATTGCCACCCCAGAATATCTCTTCTACGCTGCCTCCATCGTGACGTCGTAGGGACAAAACCTTATCTGCGGTTATCTACGACAACACTACCACCGGCCATGACTTTAGCAGGTATCGTACGACGATGGTTCATTTGGATCCAATGCTCTCCATCCGAAAATGCTACACTTGAACCAACCCGATATTCGATTTGACCAAATTGACTTGCCGAGCTACAATAACTATCAGATGTGTTTCTACCAAGTATTGTACGGTGACGATTCGCACACGATGGGTGATTTCTTAACTGAAACGTTGACGTTTCGGAGGACCAGAGTCCCCAATGTTGCTCTCGGATGCGGTTACGACAATGAAGGCTTGTTTGTCGACACCACCGGGTTGTTGGGTTTGGGCCAGAGGAAGTGAGGCTAAGAGACAAAAGAGAAAGTGTTTAGTGAGGCTGGAAATTGGAAAGTGAGGTTAAGAGCCTTAAGAGAGATAGGAGAGTTTAGAGAGAGAGAGAGAGAGAGAGAGAGAGTGTGTGTGTGTGTGTGTGAGAAGAGCATGAGTGAGTGCATGTGTGTTTTGAAATTTAAAATCTGGAAAGTGAGGCAAAGAAAAAGAGAGATAGAAGAGTGCAGAGAGAGAAAAATGTGAGACGTGAGAGAGATAGAGGGAGCGTGGGTGGGTGCAAAGTTTTAGATGGTGATGCTAGATAAGAAGATGTTGTTGTGCTTATGCACAGTAGTAACTTTTGCACATGGTACGGTGCTCTCTCTCTCTATCTTTTTTTTTTTTTTGGCTCATTGTTGTTGTTTGGTATTGGCTTTTAAAAATATTCCTTGTGGCAAAATGTTTCATTAATTTTCTTATTAGTTTCATTTATTTAAAGAAAAAACCTTTGACCAAAATATTACTAATTTTCTTATTGGTTATTAAAAAAATATTATACTTACAACCCATCTCTGCGTATTTGTTCAAAATCAAATAATGTTAGAAAATTTTAAATTTTTAATACATATTTAAAATATATATATAAATTATATTAAAAATGTAAACATGTATATAAATATATAGAAGTGTGTAAGAATATATAAAATGTGTATTAAAATTTTAATTTTTAACAATTCATAGCCTAGTTTTTTTTAAATGCAACCAATAAACAAATCAATAATAATTTGGTTAAAGTTTTTTGGAAATTATATATTAAAAAAAAACTCTTAGGATTTGACCCTTATAACAAAACCCTAATATTTTGATTTGTTTTCAATCTAAATTGTTTATCTATTTATATTTAGTAAAACTAATGAAAAAAATAGTATTTTAGCCATTAAACTCAATAAAAAAAATGATATTTTAAATATTTTATGTATACATACATAAGTTCAATGACTAAAATATACTTTTTGTGTTGGTTTTATTTAATAAAAATAGTCAAATAATTTAGATTAAAAAAAATAAGGGTTTAAATTAAAAAAAATTAAAACCACAATATTTATTTTATTATCATGGTCAAACTCTGAGATTTTTTTTTTTTTTTTTTTGTGATTTGTTCAATTTTTCGTTTTTTACTGTAGCCAAACTTTGTCCCAAGAGATACTTTTGAAAGTCCAATACCATTTTTATACACAAAAAGAAAAAGAAAAAGGAAAGAAAAATAAAAAACAAAACAAAACAAAACAAAATTAAAAAACAAACCAAAGGCTCATTCCCAAAGAATACAATTGCAATGGAGAAAGTAGTGCACTACACTTGAAATTTGGGAAAAAAACTCAAAAAAAGTGGGAAAGTGGGTGGATAGGTGAAAAGACTCAAAAAAGGAGAGAAAGAGAGAGATATACTTTGGAGGAAAAAACAAAGTAAAGAAATCATCTTGACCCTTAAATTGTTAGATGAAATAATCTGAACCGTCGATTCAAAATGTATCTCTAATACATTTTTTTCAAAAACCATCCTGTCAAATTATAGAGATATTTTTAAATATGTATTAAAAATTTAAAATTTTCTAACATTATTTGATTTTGAACAAATACTCAGAGATGGGTTGTAAGTATAATATTTTTTAGTAACTAATAAGAAAATCAGTAATATTTTGGTCAATGGTTTTTTCTTTAAATAAATGAAACCAACAAAAAAATTAATGAAACATTTTGCCACAAGGAATATTTTTAAAAGCCAATACCATTCAACAACAATGAGGCAAAAAAAGAAACAAAACAACACCGTACCATGTGTAACAGTTGCTGCTGTACTTTATGCACAACATTACTTTCACATCTAACATCACCATCTAAAACTTTACACCCACCCACGCTCCCTCTTTCTCTCTCATGTCTCACCTCATTCTCTCTCTACGCTCTCCTATCTCTCTTTGTCGCAGCCTCACCTTCCAGGTTTTAAATTTCAAAGCACACATTCACTCACTCATGCTCTTCTCACTCTCTCTCTAAACTCTCCTATCTCTTTTAAGGCTCTCAACCTCACTTTCTAATTTCCAGCCTCACTAAACACTCTCTCTTTTGTCTCTTAACCTCACTTCCCCCGGCCCAAACCCAATAACCCGGCGGCGTTGACGAATAAGCCTTTGTTGTTGTGACCAGAACTGAGAGCAACGTTGGGGGCTCTGGTCCTTCAAAACATCAACATTTTGATTGATAAATTTCCCACTGTGAACAAATCGTCCCCGTACAATACTTGGTAGAGACACATTCGATGGTTATTGCAGCCTGGCGAGTCAATTTGGTGAAATCGAAGATCAGGTCGATCTGAGTGTAGGATTTTTGGCACAGGGAGCACTGGATCCAAATGAACTGTCGCCGTATGATACTTGCTGAAGTCGTGGCTGGTGGTAGTGTTTTCGTAGATAACCGTTGATAAGGTTTTGGCCCAATGGCGTCGCGTTGGAGGCGGCGTGGAAGAGGTGTTCTAGTGTCACGACCCCATTCCGCCCCTAGTAGAATGGTGCCGTGATGGCCAGTAATCCGAGATTACCGAAGGCCAACTTCCAAAATTCACACACAAACAAAGTATACATATGGGGCTCACAAATGCGGAAGCAATAAATTCAAAACTAAGTAGTCCATAAGAGCAGTGCATAAGTTAAATGGAATGGCATACATCATTACATAGCTTTAATACAACAAAAGGGAGTACAAAAATCATCTTGACCAAAAGGCTTCTCAAGCCAAAATACAAAACACGATGAAATATAAGCTGAGAAGCATGATCTTCAAGATGTTACAAAAAAATATGAATCTGAGACATGTCGGCAAACACATTCGAAAACACATCGGCAACACATCTAGGCCTCATCGCCTTCTTGCTCATCACCTACATATATATAGAGAGGGTGAGCTCGGATACTCAGTGAATGATACAAGTAATAAAGGGTTTGCATGTATGACATCCGAGATCTTTAACAAAACAATACATAATCATAGCTTATGACAAACGTGGGATAAATCGAGTTCATCTAACAAATCTATCGAGCTTCATCAATCAAAGTCTTTCAAGTTTCATGGGTGACATTAACAAAGATTGTGCTACAAATGCTTATAGTCCCCTAGCACGCACGGACTTTCAAGAATTGTGCTACAAATGCTTATAGTCCCCTAGCACGTACGGACTTTCAAGGTTGTGCTACAAATGCTTATAGTCCCCTAGCACGTACAGACTTTCAAGAATTGTGCTACAAATGCTTATAGTCCCCTAGCACGAACGGACTTTCAAGAATTGTGCTACAAATGCTTATAGTCCCCTAGCACGTACGAACTTTCAAGAATTGTGCTACAAATGCTTATAGTCCCCTTGCACGTACGGACTTTCAAGAATTGTGCTACAAATGCTTATAGTCCCCTAGCACGTACGGACTTTCAAGGTTCTCAAGATCAAAGCTAATACTTGATACACAAATAGGGACAGTCATTCATGCTTAGCAAATACTTTTCAAAACAAAGCAAAACCTTATCAAAACTTTATAACGTAGCTTTATCAAAAGTACCACTCACATAGTTCTTCAACGTCGGGGTCAAGCGAGAGTCCAAGTCCTACAAACACATGACAAAGTCTATTGAATGCACTTTCAAACAAGCTTTACATGGATGCAAATGATCTCGACATTCCTTCAAAACTAAGTCAAACCAAGACAAAACACTGTTTCCCCTCTCGGGAAAAGCATGCTGGGTACCAACCAGGCTATTGCTGAGGTCCCACACCTTCTTGCCGAGTTGTGGTCCCGGTGGCCACGCTCAAGGAAATGAAGTCGGGAAAATCTGGGTTTCCCTTTACTGAAGAACATGAAACACATGAATGCTCAATCTTAACTTGTCACTACGAAATCTAGAACTTCATGCTACGAATTTAAAAAACATGGACCTGGGTACCCATACTCGAAGATCTTATGAAAACAAACACAAAAGCATGAATCTCAATGCAAACTTTCGGATCAAACAAGGCTTTTATTCAAGAACACATGAATACTACTTTCTCTTTCTAAAACCAAACTTTCAATCAATGCATGGCTTGAAAATCAAGTTTGATCATGCAATGCAGCTAGATGATTAACAAGAACAACAAGGGTAGGCTAAGAACCTAACCTTAATACACGAATCTAACGGTTAGATCTCTAAGAATCAAGCTCGAAAATCCACTTCTCCACTCTAAACTCCTTCTTCCTTCTAGAGCTTCTCTCTCTCTCTCAAGGCAAGGATATGACACAAAATGATAGGTTCTACTCACTGCTGGTTGATTTAACACTCAGCTCGGACACGTGGCAACGACTGGTTGGTCCTCCCCGAAAAGGTGGCTGATAGACCAGACAAAGTATGGCGAAAGGGTGTTTAACAAGTAAAGCGGCATGGCATTCTGACAAGGTACTGACATCGGGTAAAAACATCGGCTCCGGTAGGTGAGGTATCTATGATCCCGGCTAGGACGGACAGCACTTAGCCTAGCTGTGCCACACCTCGGCCTAGATGTGCCACACCTCGGTCTAGGTCGCACCAATCCGGAACAAGATCACTTGGGTTCAAGGATAACATCTCGACCTAGATGATACACCTCTCGGCCTTGATGATACACCTCGGCCTAGAAAATGACATCTCGGCCAATATGCCAGGGCGAAAGTAGAGGTCAACCAAAGTGGTTTCAAGGTGGTTCTGGCTTTAAGGTGACCTCGGCTAGACTCACCAGAAAAGAACGAGACTCACAAGTAAATTTCACATAAGTACAAACCAAGACAAAATCTCATTCTAATTAAGACAAGTCAAGAAAATTCACTACTGCAACTTAGCAAAACAAGATTATACAAATGCTCATACCCGAGGCTAAGGTGAGGAATGAGGGTCACTACATCTAGGGTGGCAGTTAGGGTGGTTCAGCGAGGGTTATTGTCAGTGAGGGTGGTGTAACTGTACCGAGAGGGTGATTTCATATTCTAATCAGCGGTGAGGGTTTTTGAATCTTAGGTTGTTGTCTATGAGAGGTACTGTGGTTTTAGAAGAAATTGTAGGAGGAGGGTTTGGAATTGGAGGGGTAGAGAGAGGAAGGAAGAGGAGTGAGAAACCAAAAATTACTTTTATTTTATATTTTTTCTATAACCCGGGCATGACCTAGATTTATGGGTTTATGTGTTTTATGCTCTTAAAATTGAAGAGTATTCCCTAGATTTATGGGTTTTTTTGTAGTTAGTATAGGAAAAGTAAAAAACAAAACAAAAATAATAATAAATAGGAAAGAAGGATTTTGAGGCAAAGCGCATGTGAAATTGGTCCCTTTTATTTATTTATTTTACATTTGCTTTGTGTGCTGGCGGGTGCTGTTAGGCTTGATTATAGTCATGTTAAAAAATGTTTGTGAATTTTTTTTTTAAGTTTGCAAATTTGAATTCAAAATTTAAATAAATAAAAAAATTGAAGTTGCTTGGTTATTGTAACACCCCAAAAATATAACGATAGCTCATGATGTGTAACCAAATAAGATAGTGCATTTCCAAAAATGAATATCCTTTCCATTTATATATGATTTGAATTATACAAAAGATAACACATGCATTTACACATCCACAAGCTCTAAACCTTAATATGTAGCATGTGTTACAACAAGAGATATGATATGAAAGTAAAATAGATAATAAATGCCCTAAAGGCTTATAATTTTCCAAGACGATACTTGGTTACAACAAAAGTGGATTTAATCCAATACAGGTAAAGGCCCTTGGCCTGTACAAGACATATAGAGCAATCAAACAAAATGATGCTCTTGCTCCAGGTCCTCCTAAGCTATTGCCTTGGCGGAAGCATTTCATCAGCACCTGAAAATGTTGTTCCCAATAGTGTGAGCCAAAGCCTAGTAGAAATAATCCAACACAGTATATGAATCTTAACAGAGATATAAGATGAATGCATATGCAATGCTTGTGTCAAAACATTTTATATATTTTCCAAAACCATGTAATGGCAAGTTAATATCAGAATTCTTAAATCACTTCCTTTACAATAGAAAACAAGGTAGTGAATCACACTTTGGGAAATCTCAAAACAATTCCAACCTTTCACGGAAATTTCATCCACGGGATCGTCACTCATGTATACATGCGGTTTTTAAGACTTTCACCATAGACACTCAGGCTAACTTATTTCAACGAGCCAATATATACTTCCCAGATTCATCCATTTTTCTCAAAACGATAAACATTTCCAATGTATAAAAGTGAAATAATACTTGATGCAAATGGGTGAGACAATAGTTTCAATTCTCCTAATTCTCATGCAATTTCTACAACAATCATAGCTATCCTCCATCGATAGCCCAAACAGATATTTCTAAACAAGTAAACAATTTTCAATAAAGATAAATTTTTCAAATTTCAAGATATGAGTGATAATACATATCAAACTCCACCATCCTCATCAATATCAACCCAATTCCACATTGCCAACATCAATTCATTATTTATATAAAATCAACATTTGAGACATTTAAAGCAAAATCCATTTTTCTTCCAAAATCAATCCCAAGTATCGAAATCAACCACTTCATCACAGCTCAACTTTATTTTCAACACTACAATCATTTTCAAGAATCCATTTGAAAACCCCTCTTTAGATCTTTAACCCAAAACCCTAGATTTGTTTAAAAAAATCCCCAAAATCACAATATTGTTTAAAAATAGCAAATAACTAAGTTAAAACTCATAGAAAGTATGAAGAACCCTTGCCTCAAGCTTAGAAGACGGGAGAGAGAATGAAAGAAACTCAAAGATACCGAAAATCAACTTTGCTCCAATTAGAACGAAGCCATCGTCAAGCTCTACCTTTTTAACAAAGGGACACGGGTGAAAAGGTCGATGGAGCTAGGTGTATTTGAGTGAAATAGATGAGTTTCAGAGAGAGAGTAAGAGAAAATAGGGTTTTGAAATGTTTAGAGAGAGAGAGGTGGAGAGGTGTGAAAAAGTGACTCTACGAACTAATATATGCGCAGACCGCTCGAGTGTAAGAAGTGTCACTTGAGCAACCAAACATAATAAGTTGCACCGCTCAAGCGCAAGAAGCTTCACTCGAGCGAAGAATACCAACTCCCAGAAGTTTTACAAATAGAGAACCACCGCTTGAGCATAAAAAGGCTTGCTCCAACGAACACTGCTCAAGCGCAAAAAATACCACTCGAGCAAAAAATGCCAACTCCCAGTATCTCTACAGACCTACAAAAGTACTGGAAGTTCACAAAGACCGCTCGAGCGCAAGAAGTGTTGCTCGAGCGAAGAAGCAAAATTCTGGGCAGCAACAGTTTGAAAAACAAGCTACCAACCTATTCCAAATGCAACCAACATATCCCAATAGCCAAACTCAAAGGGAAATAAGCGGAAACAAGACAAGAACAACTATACAAGGAAATGAAACCTGGATCCAAAACATAGAATGGGTCGGGTCTAAACCAAAATCGCTATAACCTCCCCCTTAAAAACTTTCGTCCTCAAAATTATAAACCCAACATTAAAACCATGTTTAAACCAATTACAACAATGATAGTAATTCAAATTCATCACCATTATCCACCCACCGGTCATCCATTCTCATCAACATGATAAACGAGTTTTCAATACTGAATATACAATTCACATTTCCAAAACATATACAATGTTTGTATTACATCAATCATAACAAAGTTTTCAATACATATTCAAACATCAACAAATTGGTCCGGATACTTCTCACGGAATTTCGCCTCACGCTCCCAAGTGGCCTCCTTAACCCCGTGGTGTCATCATAACACTTTTACCAAAGGAATCGTCTCGCCTCGCAAGACTTGGTCTCGAGTAACTAAAACTCTAACCGGTCTCTCCTCATATGAGACATTCTCGTCTACTTTCAACTCCGTTCAATCCAACACATATGATGGATTCGGGTCATATTTCTAGACCATACATATGTGAAACATGTCATGAACCGCAAAAAGCTGTGGTGGTAAGGCCAAACGATAAGGTACCTGCCCAATTCGCTCTAGGATCTCAAATGGCCCAATAAACCTAGGAGACAACTTCCCACTCTTCCCAAACCTCATCAAATCCCATCTAGGTGATATCTTTAAGAAGACGTGATCTCCTACCTCAAACGACAACAGTCTCCTTTTATGGTCGGAATAGGTCTATTGACGGCTCTGAACCGTAACCAACCTCTTGTGAATAAGTGCTACCTTCTCCGTTGTTTAGCGGGCCAATTCTAGACCCATCATAGATGCATTACACACCTTGGCCCAACACACAGGAGATATACACGTTCAGCCATACAAGGCCTTAAACGGTGCCATGTCAATACTCAACTAGAAGCTATTGTTGTAGGCAAACTCCACCAAAGGCAAGTGCCTCTCCCACAACCCCTTAAAGTCAAGAACACAACCCCCAAAGCATATCCTCTAGGATTTGAATAGTACGCTCTAACTGATCGTTAGTCTGAGGATGATAAGCAGTACTAAAAGTCAATCTAGTACCCAAGGCATTTTGTAGGCTCTGCCATAACCGAGCCGTGAAACGCAAATCTCTATCCAAAATAATAGTCACAGGGACCCCATGAAGTCGAACTATGTCCCTAACATACAGGTCGGCAAGGTAATCTACCGAGTCACTTGTGTGCATAGGTACAAAGTGTGCTGACTAATCAACCGATCAACTACTACCCATATGGCATCATTACCCTGTTGAGTGTTCGGAAAACCCATAACAAAATCCCTCGTGACATGCTCTCACTTCCACTCAGCTATAGGCAAGGGTAACAACGAACCCGCTGTCTCTGGTGCTTGGCCTTTACTTGTTGACAAGTAAGGCACCTTGACACAAACACAACTACGTCTTTCTTTATCCCCTTCCACCAAAACTGGCAACTAAGGTCGTGATACATCTTTGTGCCTCTCAGATACACCGCAAAGTGTGAATGGTGAAACTCTCGGAGTACCTCCTCTCGACAAGAATCCGGTACGAAAAGACGGTCAAGGTATCTAACACTCGAGTCAGAATACATATTCAAGCCCTTCTCTACCTTCCCACTAGATATCTTCTCCCGAAGGGTTTCTACCTCAAGGTCACCCTTTTGTGCTTCTATAACTCGGCTCACAAGTGTAGGTTGTGCAATCATCGAAAACAAAGTTATCAACTTAACGGACTCGCCAATAGCACCCAACATCTTCCATTCCCGAATGGCAATGCTCGCTGCACTACTAATAGATATTTTACACAAAGCATCGACCACAACATTGGCCTTCCCTGGATGATAGTGTAACTCAAAGTCATAATCCTCCATAAACTCCATCCACCTCATTTGCCTTAAGTTCAAATCTTTCTATGAAAATAGATACTTCAAACTCTTATGATCAGAAAACACCTCAAATTTCTCACCATAAAGTAATGCCTCCAAATTTTCAAAGCAAAGATTACAGCTGCTAGTTCTAAGTTATGGGTAGGATAGTTCCTCTCATGTGTTTTCAACTAACGTGAGCCATAAGCTACTGCATTCCCTTCTTGCATCAAAACACATATCAAACTTTCCCTTGATGCATCACAATACACAGAATAGCCCAAATCCCTATCCAGAATAATCAATACTGGAGCAGTGGTAAGCATAACCTTAAGTTCTTGGAACGACTTCTCACAAGTCTCATTCCACACAAACTTCATTCCCTTCCTCGTCAATCTCATCAAAGGTGAGGCTAATCTAGAGAAGTCCTTTACAAACCGTCGGTAATACTCAGCCAACCCTAAGGCACTACGAATCTCTAAGGCATTCTTAAGTTGTTCCCAATCTTGCACTGCTTCTATCTTAGAAGAGTCTACAGTCACTCATTCCCTAAATACCACGTGGCCTAAGAACTTCACTTCTTTAAACAATAATTCACATTTCCCGAACTTAGCATACAATTTGTGGGCTTTAAGGAACTCAAGTACAATTCTCAAGTGTTCCTCGTGTTTCTTCTCTGAAGGTGAGTAAATCAAAATGTCATTAACAAAGACGACTACAAAATGGTCTAGGAACTCTTGAAAGATTCGGTTCATCAAGTCCATAAACAAAGTCGGTGCATTGGTTAGCCCAAAAGGCATCACTAGAAATTCATAATGGACATACCGCGTACAAAATGCCATTTTCTGGATATCCTCCTCCCTCACCCTCAACTGATGATAGACGGATTTCAAGTCTATCTTAGAGAAACAACAAGACCTCTTCAACTGATCAAACAAATCATCTATACGAGGCAATGGGTACTTGTTCCTAACAGTTACGCTGTTCAATTTCCGGTAATCAATACAAAGTCGCAATGCACCATCTTTCTTCTTGGCAAAGAGAGCTAGTGCTCCCCAAGGTGAAGTATTAGGGCGGATAAAACCCTTATCTGGCGATTCTTGGAGTTGAATATTTAACTCACTCAACTCGACAGGGTGTAAATCTATACAGTGCCATAGAAATCGGAGCCGGGTCGGGCAGAAAGTCAATAACAATGAGGCGGTAAACTAGTGAGATCTTCAGGAAAAACATCTAGGTATTCATAAACTACCCTTGGTAAATCACTCAGACTTCATCACACTCACTACCCAAGAAGGTTGCAAGAAGACAACTTAGCTCACTCCGACCTCGCGAATCATACACTGGCGACAAAACTCTATTCACTCATTCCCCCAGAAAATAAAACAATCACCACTCGAGGTGCATACAGTGACCCTCTGATGGTAACACTCTATAATGGCCGGGTACGAGGACAACCAATCCATGCCAAGATGACATCAAAACTCGACATATCAATCAATGCAAATAAAAAGGGAAATCGATGACCGGCAACCTCTATATCATAACCCCAACACCCCTGGTCCCAAACAACATTACCACCAACAAGTGACGCTACCCTGAGTGGAGATGCTAATCGAGTCACTTCTAACCTCAATGCCGATATAAACGTAGAAGAGATAAAAGAATGGGATGTACCCATATCAATCAACACATTGGCAATAAAATTGCATAACAAGAAAGTACCTCTCACAACTGAAGGCGCTGGCACTAAGTCTGGTGTGGTAACAGTATACACACGCCCGTAGGTCTCTACACCACCAGCTCACCTTTCGGAGCATAAGTCTGATGTACTGACTAGGCCAAAGAGGCTGCTTGATTGGCCCTCGAGGCTTGTGCTGACTGTGTAGGCTAGTGGCTCTGTGCCTGCCTTGAACCAAACGCACCATGTATGCCACCTGATTGAGGGCAAAACTTCCTCACATGCCCTGACTGCGCATACTAATAACAGGTAGGCGGTTGCCTCTTCCCTAACTCTGGCTTTGAGAACGAGCCACAGACGGTGCTGGCTGTTGCCCTCCTCTTCTCTACAGGCAAGCTGGGGACTTGTGACCCAATTGGCCCACTTAAAACAAGCAAAGCCCCTCTGATTACCAAAAAATGTAGATCTAGACAATGCAGCCTGGGACTGTTGTGTTGTCACGACCCAAACCCGCCCCTATAGGTCTAGTGTCGTAACCGGTCAGTAATTCGTGATTACCAAAAGCCTATTTAATAGTAATCTAGTAATATTTTCTACAACAATCATAGTTGTCTTCCACTGATAACCAAAAATAGATGTTTCTAAACATATAAACAAGTTTCAATAAAGATAAACTTTTCAAATTTCAAGATGTGAGTGATAATACATATCCAACTCCACCATCCTCATCAATATCAACCCAATTCCATATTGCCAACATCAATTCATTATTTATATAAAATCAGCATTTGAGACATTTAGGGCCAAATTCTTTTTTCTTCTAAAATCAATCCCAAGGATCGATATCAATCATTTTATCACAACTCAACTTTATTTTCTACACCACAATCATTTTCAAAAATCCACTTGAAAACCCCTCTTTATATCTTTAACCCAAAACCCTAGATTTGTTTCAAAAATCCCCAAAATCACAATATTGTTTAGAAATAGTAAATAACTAAGTTAAAACTCATAGAAAGTGCAAAAAATCTCTACCTCAAACTTAGAAAACGGGAGAGAGAATGAAGGAAACTCAAAGACGCCAAAAATCAACTTTGCTCCAATTAGAACGAAGCCTTCGTCGAGCTCTACCTTTTTAACAAAGGGACACGGATGAAAAGGTCGACGGATCTAGGTGTATTTGAGTGAAATAGATGAGTTTTAAAGAGAGAGAGTGGGAGAAAAAATAGGATTTTGAAATGTTTAGACAGAGAGAGGTGAAAAAATGACTCAGAAAAGTGACTCTGCGAATTGATATACGCACAGACTGCTCAAGCGTAAGAAGTGTTGCTTGAGCGACCGGACAAAATAAGTTGCACCGCTCTAGTGCAAAAAGTTTCGCTTGAGCGAAGAATACCGACTTCCAAAAGTTTTACAGACAGAGAACCACCATTCAAGCACAAGAAGGCTGGCTCGAGCGAACATTGCTTGAGCGCAAGAAATACCGCTCGAACGAAAAATGTCAACTCCCAATATCTCTGTAGACCTGCAAAAGTACTAGAAGTTCACATAGGCCGCTCGAGCGAAGAAGCAAAATTCTAGACAGCAACAGTTTGAAAAACAAACCTTTTCCAAACGCAACCAGCACATCCCAATAGCCAAGCTCAAAGGGAAATAAGAGGAAACAAGACAAGAACAACTATATAAGGCAATGAAACTTGGATCCAAAATATAGAATGAGTCGGGTCTAAACTAGAATCACTATAGTTATTAAGAGACGAAACATCATTAGAAATATTTATATTTAGCGATGAGATCAAAATATAATTATTTGGAAAATATTTTTTTCTTTGGTGAACAAATTTAAATTCAAAATTTAAATTGGGTTTAAATTGGGTTCTGTTAATAAAAAAAATGGTTTAGTTTTACTATTAAAATGTAATTTTTTCACCAAAAGAAATAAGAGAGATAAGAGAAATAATGGGGATGGTGTGATTTGTTTAAAAACTGAAAAAGCCTACCTCAGTGACAAAGATAACATATGTTTATTTCCAGATAACTAATCAGACCTATATTTATATTTTCACCTCAGATTTTTAGCAACAAATTTGATAACTTATATTTTAATTTAATAGTTTTATACTCAATTATATTTTAATCTTATTATTAATTATACCATACCTTTAAGGGAAAATTAGTCTCAGGACCTTCTTCCATTTTTAATAATGAAAGAGATTCACAATATTATTTAACGATGTCTAAGGTGCCTCAATCCCAAACCCATATATCACAGAGAAATTTGTGTCTTCCGAATGTTGCTTCGTTTTGCTTCTACTACCTATTTGTATGTATGTATAGAGAGAGAGAGAGATTAGGGTTTCTTCTACGAAGGAATTTGACTAATCAGGTCACCGGCAACATGGTGGTCGACATTGGCAGCAACATCAGTTGTGAGAAAAAGAGAATCAGATGAGAGAGCAACCTCTATTTGGCTCTCAAATAGAACTCGACAAAGCGGAACTCACACTCACTGTGACAACCCTCACCCCTGATTAGTGCTAATCTATGATTAAGTATGATAAGTAACTGATAATAACGAAATTCTGAACTGATTGTATGAGTGTATTGTTTCGAATGCATTTCTATCTGTTTGATTTCTGAATGAATTTGTTCATGTTTTAACTTTGAACTGCGAATTGAAGGTCTTATCGGCGACCGAATCAGAAATTGGTTAGTGTTTTATGTTCGTTAGGATTTATGTGATTTTATGGTAGGTTTAATTAAAAGTTGATTTGGAATGGTTAAATTAGCATTGTTAATGTTAAATTAATTGAACCTAGTTATTTACCTTAATGCCATTGAGTGGGCCACTTTAGGGTCATTGTTGAGGACTTAATCTATACATTTGATGCACCATTATTCATCCATTTTCTTAGACCAAACCGTATGAGAGAGGGAGAGTAGGAGAACAAGGTTGAATTCAACAAGTTTTGCTTGAACTTAGAAGATTTGAAGGTTAATTGCAAAATTGAGCTAGCACAATTGAGATTCAAGGCCTAAGGTAGGAAAATCATCTTCTTAATTGTGAACTTAAGCTATTTCTTACATGGTTCATGGAAATTTGGTGTTTAGAGTCAAGAATTGATTTAAAGAGTTGATTTGAGTAGCTTATTCTTGCATGCATGTACACGTTTTTGAAATTGAGGTTGTTTTCATGAGAATTTCCACATGCATGTCCACATCTTGGTTGTAGTCCATGAATTCACCATGTTTTGGAGTTCAAACTTGCATTTGGTTACATTTTGGAGCATTGGAATTCATTAGAACACTTACATGTAATATTCTTGCATTGTTCTTCAAGTTTCCTTGAATTTGTGTTCAAATTGGCTTACCTTTGGGCTTGATTTTACAAATTGATCTTCAAAGACATGTTATACTATGAGTTTTCAAGTGTTTTCCAAAAAATTGACCCAAAAGGTTGAGTTTTGATGTGTTGAATGTTTGGTTTAAGCTTTGAAGGCAAATCTGGAAAACCCAGAATTTGGCTTCCTCGCTCGAGCGAAGGATTCCACGCTCGAGCGAGCACCTGTGTGTTTAGAGGTCCGCTCGAGCGACAGAATGTTGGCTCGAGCGAGAATTGCAAACTCTTAGGTTTTCTGCGTGTGCTGACGCACGCTCGAGTGAAGGAACCTACGCTCGAGCAAGGACTGTGTCTCACACTCAAGTGAGCATCGAGCGAGCGTCGAGCGGAGATTTTTAACATCCAGCACTTTTTGCATTTTTACAGACCGCTCGAGCAAGGAAGTCTACGCTCGAGCGACCCCATTGTTTTGGCAAGCTCGCTCGAGCGAGACCCCTGTTTCAGCAAAAAATTTGAAAAGTGTTTTAAAGTGCATTTTTGCATCCTCATTCCATCCTAGGCCAAGTTTAAGGCATCTTAATGAAGATAATGTTATAGAACCACACCAAGTATAATTAGGGGGCTAAGTTATTAATCCCGAGCGTGTGTTCATTCTGCAACTGTAGGGTTGGCATCCGAGGACGCTCGTTAGCTTGTCTATAGCCCAGTGCTCTGTGAGTAACAATGTTGTAAAGATATGTTCAATTATGATTATTTTCTGAATGATCAACTGTACTGCTTACTGAAATGCTATTGTTCAATGAATGAATGTTTGTCCTATTTGTAAACTGTACTTGTGGCATCCATAGCAACCTACTGTTACTGTTATAGAGATCTCTGTCGGTTCCCATGTTTAGAAGCACTACTGTTACTGTTATGATGGCCATCAACTGACTATTCGGTCTGTTAAGACCTACTGTACTGTTTTGCTATGGGATGCACCACATGTGACTGCTATGGTTTCTAAGTAACTAATATGACTGTTTTATTACTAAAAGGACATTCATTCTTAACCCCTTTACATAACTATTATTCACTGAGCTTTAGCTCACTGTTTATATATATATATATATGTAGGTGTCCATGCACCGGACCGAAGCTAGAAGCGTCGGGTTAGCTCTTGTTTTGTCAAGCCAACCTATGTGCCTCACCTCGAGGTTCCAAGTCCGTCCAAGCCACGGCTGTTTTGGGGTGTTCAGATTCACCCTTTGGTTTATGTTTTGTAATAGTTGAACAAGACTTGACTGTACAGTTATAGTTAGGGATTTGATCCTTGTCATGGATGTTTGTGTATATCTCGCATGTATATATGTTTTGGTTGTCAATGTGGCATGTTTATAAAAAGTCTTCTTGCATCCAGCTTGTCACAGCTCATTGGGCATCTTTTATTTACTGTTTTGGCTTCCGCCAGCCCCTTTACTCTGTATTACTGTCATTATTGTTAAGTAGGCCTTCGGTAATCACAAATTACTGGCCGGTTACGATACTGAACCCATAGGGGCGGGTTTGGGTCGTGACACTCACCATCACCGTCATTGTCGCTGGTGTGGCGTTCCATCAACTCCAGTCGAGATCTGGTTAGAAAGTCAAGATATGGTCCAGATATTGTTCAGATTACGCAGGATCTCCTCATCAGATTCAAATACAATGTAGATAAACAAGCCACCAAAGGTTTGTTTAATCAATTTCACATCCTCTCTCTTTTTCTCTCTCTCTCTCTCTCTCTCTGTGCATATATATGTATACATCAATATGTCTTCATACATATAAATGGGGGAGGTGTGAATGAGTGGTTCAGAAAAATTCTTGTTTAATTTTCTATGTGATGTTTAATTTTCTCTGCGTTGTTTAATTTTCCCCGTGATGTTCAATTTTCTCTGGATTTCTCTGGTTTAAACCCAGAGAAATTCTTTGGAAGTCCAGAATTTGAATGTAATTTTGCTGAAGAGGTTTGGCGGGGAAGCTGGGTTGTGTAATCTGTGGGAATGGGGAAGAAATTGTAACTTTGTTGATTGTTGATTGTTGATTGTTGATTGTTGTTTGATGTTTGAGGTGCCACTCAACTCCTCACTTTCCTAGTAGTTCACATTGATGGATGGTGGACATGTAATTCAAGCCATTGTTGCCAATGGAAAATCTCTCTTGTTGTTACTATATTAAATAGGAGGAAAATAAGGACGTAAAGATGTCAAAACTTGTACTGCATTTTATATGGCAAAGATGTCAAATTTCTCTGCATTTTTTTTTATTGTGATAATTGTTTGTGAATTTTCTCTGGCTGGAGAGAATTTCTCTGGTTTGAACTCAGAGAAACTTCAATTTTCTCTGACTTGAGCCCAAAGAAATTCTTTGTTCAAATTTCTCAAGTATGGGATTTTCTCTGCATTAGCAATTTTTTCAACAAAATTGAAATTTCTCTAGAGAGAAATAGAGAATTTCACTGGGTTTGAAATCTACTTTTCAACTCCAAATTGATTGTTCTTATTGCATTTATGGTTCTAACTTTGAATTTTCTCTACATTGGCGATTTTTTCAACAAAATTGAAAATTTTCTCTCTGGAGCCATTGTGTGAACCATGGAACACATTTTGCTTGAGGTTTATGATTTTCAACCAGAAAAGATTGTGAGGGGGAATTTCTCTGGGTTGGAGAGGGAAATTTTCTCTGGTTTGAGTGATTTTCTCTGGGGTGGAGGTAACATTTTCTCTGATTTTGAAGAATTTCTTTGGGTTGATGTGAATTTTGTTCAAGTTGGAGTTTCAAAAATTAACAATTTTGTTCAAGTTTGGAAATGATGATAGTGGTGATTGTTTACTCAAAGATTCTGGGGGTTTATGCAAATTATATGTGAATTTTCTATGGATTTAGTCACTATGTGAATTTTCTCTGGATTTGGCTATTGTGTGAATTTTCTCTGGATTTATGTGAATTTTCTCTGGATTTAGTCACTATGCGAATTTTTTCTGAAAAACTCGGGATGTGTTGGTTTCTTTTTGATATTTGGTTGCTTCAGTTTCTCTATTAATTTGTTTACTTGCTCAGCTATTGGAAGGGGAAAAAAATGAAAAACGTGATTTTGAATGGATTTTCTCTGGTTTGATAATGATTATGTATATATTGATTTTGAGGTTCCTTTTTGATCAATTTTCTCTAGTTGAGTCAAAACACAAATTAATCTGGAGAGAAAATTCTAGGAGGTCTAGAGAAATTCTTTGAAAAGTGCAGAGAAAATTTCTGGGAAATCCAAAAAAATTCTCTAGAAAATGCAGAGAAATTTCTGGAGAGAAAATCTTGGGAAAGTCTAGAGGAATGTCCATAATTTCTCTGAAAAGAATTTTTCTGAAAAGTTCAGAGAAATTCTCTAAGTCAAATTTTTTCTGGACTGATATTAAAGGATTTTAGACATTATAAAAATATTAAGTGTCTTTTATATTATAAAATCTTAATATAAGAGAACTTAAAAAAAATCTCTGTGAAAAATTGGGTGGCAAAGAGCTAAAAGGGAGGTGGGCAACTGTCAGTTGTCTAAGGGTTCCGTGCACGTTTTCTAAGTGTAATTTTCTCAAATGCGATTGGATTCCCTATATTTAAATATTTTAATTGGATGATTCATTCCGACTCCCTATATGCTCATTTTGAGACTTTTCTGATAATTTAAATCGTTTAAGTTGTAAAGTTTATTGAAGGATCATGCATATATCAAAAATTAAATAGATTTGATATTATAAATTATTTGATCAGATCACATTATCTAAAAATAATTAATGGAATACTTTCTTAATTATGTTATTTGTTAATTATTTTTTAAAAAATTGTAATTTGATCAAATGGGTCTTGATGTTCGATTGAATTGATTTTTTGTATACATAATCTCTTAAAAGATCATATAAAATAAATGATTTGAGTTATTAAAATGTCTAATTGAAATTCGAATCCGAGAGAATCCTGACCCATTTGTAGATGGATACAAATGTTAAAACATATATAAAGACAAGCACAATTAGATGGTTTGTACGCAGAAGCAAAAATATCTGTCAATCATGAGATTTTTCAACGGAGAAGATATTGAATGGAAAAAAATGAGAAAAAACCTCCTGTCACAGTTTCTAAAACTATTTTTATGATGCTTATTTTTAATTATTATTATTATTATTTATTTTATTTATTTTATGTTTTAGAATTGTTGTATCTTGATGGGACAAGATCCAAGTACCTAGGGGTAGTTTGGCAATAATCTAAACAATCAATTTATTTGCTTATTTATTACAAGTTGTCATGTTACTTTGTATTTTTTTTGCATATCATTTCTTAAAATAAAATTAAAAAAAAAAATCAATTAATAAGCTAACTCCAAACCAAGTAGTAGTGTGTGAGCCGCCTCACGGCCCAGCATGTGGGAAAAAAAAAAGAAGTGTAGATATTTAGGCAATAATTAGCATTGTTCTATCCAGATGGATTTAAAATGTATAAATTTTGACCTAATTTAAAAAATAATATCACAACAAATAAAAAATAAAGTAGGCATTTTGATGAAATTTAATTCATTTTCATTTTAGTAGACTTTTTAAAAACAATTCATTTTTTTAAATATTTTAAGTCACCAAGTCTAGATAAACCCAAAAAATAAAAGAAGATTGTCACAAAAAATGGATAGTTATGAAACATATATATAGGATTTTTTTTTTATTACTTTGTAATAAAAAGATGGGGAATTACTTTTAATTAGAGATTGAAACTCAAAAAAAATTAAAAAAATGTGAGTTTTTTTTTTTTTTTTAATTTTATGTTTTTGCTTATTAGTCGCTCGCTACACTTTCCTTTCTCATCTCTTTTCTCTTTCCACCATCTTCTCCCTATGTTGGCTACCACTTTTTCACAGGAGCTTCTATTTACACACACCCATTACACTCTATACACATCTTTTTCAATAAATAATTGGTTCGGAAGTAGCATTCCAAAAACGGAAATAATTTTTCCCCCGAAAATTCCGCCCCCCGAACAGCCCGAAAAACAGATGGAGAAAAGAGAGAAGAGAAAGAGAGAGGAAAGGAGAGAGGAAAACAGAGAGAGAGAGAGGCCCCTCCATTCCGCCCCCTCCATTCCGTCGATCGTCGTCGCAGCTCATCGCAAATCGCCCGGCCGATCGTCGCAGCTCGTCTGCCTCCACCTCCGCCTCCGCCTCTGCCTGGCCGCCGTCGCCTCCGCCTCTGCCTTCTTCTCTTCTTCTTTCTTTCTTCTTCTTCTGATTTTCTGATTGAAAAAAAAAATTAAAATGACAAAACGACGTCATTTTTCAATTCGGGGGATTCAAGCTCCTTGATTTCGAGCTACCAATCACTACTGTTCCGAAAATAAACAATTGGTTTGGAAGCAGCATTCCGAAAATAAATAACTTGTTCAGAAGTAGAATTCTGAATTTTTTTTATTTTTTCGACATTCAACTTCCGAATGTGTTTATTTCATGTCCATAATAGTAATTTCACTTGAAAATAAAATTATAATAAAAATAATTATTATTAAGTGTGTGCAAAGAGGAGAATGGGGATGTGCAAATAGAAGCTCCCCTTTTTCACCCCCAACTTTATTTTTGGCTCTTCCCTTACCCTGTTTGCCAATTTTAACCCCCTTCCATTTTAGATCTTTAACAAATCTCAAAATCCCAAATCAAAACCCCAAAGTACAAAGAAAAGAGAGATCTGGTCATGATGGTCATCATGGTGGTCCTTGGGCTATCACGGTTGTGAGAATTGTAGTGGTGTGACAGGGAGATGATTGAGGTAGGCAGAAAAGTGTGGGAAAAGAAGAGCTAAAGAAGGCAATGGAGGGTGAGTATGGAGTTGGCATTGGCAAGGTTGAGCAGAGGAAAGGTAAATGACCACATTATTTTAGGTTTTTCACTCTAAAAGGGCTGTTTGAGTCTTTATTTCATGATTTGGAACGATTTGGGCTTGTTATCTAAAAGGCCACGCAAGCCTTTATTTCATGGTTACGTGTGACTATTAATTAAGACACATTAATGTACATTTCTCAATTAATTAGTTCATGAGAAAGTAAACGCCAATTTTATGCATATTAACAAGTTTCCTAAAAATGAGTTTTATTTTTATAGAAAATTTACCTAGAAATCCCATCTTGAAAAATGATGATCCCTTTAGTCCAAATTTTTTTTTTTTATAAATCAATTAGTTCCATTGATTTTGAAAAGGTAGGTTTAATATATTATTTAAAAATTAGATTTACGGTTATACCTTTATTTCTATTATTATTATTATTATTATTATTTAGTTGTGCTAGAAAAGTAAGATACACAACCTATGAGAATCAAATTTGTAATGAATTTTTATATGAGATTTTTTTTTTTATTTGGAATGACTTGAAATATGAGATTTTTCAAATATTTCAAAAGAATACAAAAAAAACTTGAAATATGGGATTCTTCAAATATTTTAAAAGGAGTACAAAACCTTCTGAGTAATCTTTGGGCAAATGTATAATTTCTGTAACGCCCCGAAATAATTACAATAAAACCATCCACAAACACTCATAATTAAACATATCATTTTGATTATGCGGTCTCTTCCATTTCATATGATCTCATATTACAAAGGATAACATATGCAATTATACTTTCACAAGCCCTAACCATGAATTTAAAGCATGTGTTACATTGTTAAAGATATAAAAATAAGTTAAGCAATTAAGAAATGCTTTATAGGCTTACAGCTTTTCAAGATAATACTTGGTTACAACAAAAGTGAATTTAAACTCAATACAAATAAAGCCCTAAGCTTATACAAAAATAAATACACAAATGAACAAAATGAAACTCTTCCTTCAAGTCCTCCAAAGTTATTGTCTTGGCAGAGGCATATCATCAGTACCTGAAAATGTTATTCCCACATAGGGTGAGCCAAAGCCCAGTAGAAAATAATCCAACACAATATATGAATCTTAACAAAGATATAAGGTGAATGCATATGCTATGCTTCTGCTAAAATGTTTTACATTTCTTTCAAAAACCATGTAATGTCAAGTTATAAAACAATTCATAACATCCTTTCTCTTTTCATTATAAACAATACTATGAATACAACACTGTGAATTTCTAGGGACGTGTATGCTAGCAGGCTATACAAGCACTACTCTTTGTCATTTTTACCGGTATTAACTGAAAGGCTCGACACCTATCTGCGTGGTTTTCTGGTCTTTCACCAAGGCCACCCAGGCCAACTTAACATTTGTAACCACACCCCTTACTCAGATTCACCAAGTGTTCACATTTTTCTCAAAATAGTACATGTTTTCAATGTGATAATATGCAACAATGCTCAATACAAATGGATGAGAAAAATGGTTTCAATTCTCTTAGTTCTCATACAATTTTTACAACAATCATAACTATCCTCCACTAATAGCTCAAAACAAATATCTCTAAACAGATAAAATAATTTCCATAAAGATAAACTTTCCAAGTCCTAAGACGTGAGTGGTAATACATACCCAACATCACCATTTTTCATTAATAACAATCAAATTCCATGTTTCCAACACCAATACCAATCATTTATGCAAAAGTAATATTTAGGACAAAACCCAATTTTCTTCCAAAATCAATTCCAAATATCAAAACCAACCATTTTGTCACCTCTACACCTCATTTCCAATTCCACAACCATTTCCAAGAAACTATTTAAAAATTTCTCTTTTTGATTTTTAAATCAAAGCCCTAGGTTTGTTCAAAAATTCCCAAATCGCAATATTGTTTTAGAAATAGTAAATACCTAAGTTAAAAACAATAAAAGATTGCAGAGAATCCCTACCTCAAGCTTAGAAGGGGAAGAAAGCAGAAAAATCGAAAAGTTGACGGAGACAAAACAACGATTTGCTCCAATCAAAACGAAGCCCTCAGCAAGCTTTACACTTAATCTCAAAGGAGCAAGGTAAAGATATGCTTCTACGTGAGTAGATCTAAAGATCTTTGCAAAAAAAAAAAGAAGAAAAAAAAAGAGAGTTTAAGAGAAAGAGAGAGAGATTAACGGTTTTAGAGAAGAAGAGAAAAGATAAAGTGAAGAAAAGGTTAAGTGAGGACCCTATTTATAGTACTAGGTTAAAGTGAAATAAAGTTCCAAAGTCAACTCAAAAGAATAAGTCAAAACCTCCAAAAAGTAAGGGCCAAAAACCGGACTGAAATCTGGAAAAAGAACACAAGGGTAGACCCTCGGACTAGAGGTGTTGACTCTCAGGAAGAAATGGCAAAACACCAATGTTGGTAGTAGACAAGGTGTCGATCCTCAGACCAGAGGTGTCGACACCAAATTTCAGTAGCAAATTCCAGTTTCAATAGCAGACAAGGGTCGACACTTCCCAGGCTAGTATCGACCCTAGAGGCCAATAACAAAAGGCAAGTGTTGACACCACCAGTAGTTATCCAGGAACACAGCAGCACCGACCCTTCCATGGCTGGTGTCGACCCTTGGAGCAGAACAAAACCAAGAAAAGAAGGCAGTGTCGACACCAACAAGGATGGTGTCGACCCTTGAAGCCAAAACCATATATGAAGAGGAAAGAATAACCGTCACGGATATGGTTTCTCGGATTCAAAAGCAATAAATGGGTCGGGTCTAAATCAGGATCGCTATAACCTCTCCCTTTTAAGGAATTTCGTCTATGAAATTTTAAATCGACATTAAAACCATGTCTAAACCAATTACAATCTTAATAGTAGATCAAATTCGTCACCATGACCATCCATCGATCAATCATTCCTATGACAAGGATAACCAAATTCTCAATAATGCATATACAATTCACATTTCCAAACATATACAATGTTTGTATTACATTAATATGACAAGATTTTTGATATAGGTTCAAACGTCAACAAATAGGTCCGGAGACTTCCCACGAACTTCTGCCTCACGTTTCCAAGTTGCTTCCTCAACCCCATGATGTCTCCATAACACCTTTACCATAAAAATTGTCTTGCCACGCAAGACTTGGTCTCAAGTATCTAAGACTCTAATCGGTCACTCTTCATATAAGGCATCCTTATCAACCTCTAGCTTGGTCTAATCCAACATGTGCAATGAATTCGGCTCATAATTTTAGAGCATACAAATATGAAACACGTCATGAACCATAGAAAGCTATGGCGGCAAGGCTAAATGATAAGCTACCTCTTCAATACGTTCTAAGAGATCAAAAGGCCCAATAAACCTAGGGGACAACTTTCCACTCTTCCCAAACCTCATCAAACCCCGTCTAGGTGATTTCTTCAAAAAGACCTGATCTCCTACCTTAAAGGATAACGGTCTCCTCCTACAATTAGCATAGCTTTTCTAATGACTCTGAGCCGTGACCAACCTTTTACGAATAAGCATAACTTGCTCTGTCATTTTTTGGACTAATTCAAGACCTATCATAGATGCATCACCCACCTTGGCCCAACACAGAGGAGATTTACACGGTCGGCTATACAAGGCCTCAAACAATGCCATGCCAATACTCGACTGAAAGCTGTTATTATAGGCAAACTCCACTAAAGGCAAGTGCCTCTTCCACAACCCCTTAAAGTCAAGAACACAACTCTGAAGCATATTCTCTAGGATCTGGATGGTACTCTCTGACTGCCTGTCAGTCTGAGGATGGTAAGCGGTGCTAAAAGTCAACTTTGTGTACAAGGCGTTCTGTAGGCTCTGCCACAATTAAGCCGTGAAACAAAGATCTTTATCTGAAACAATAGTCACAGGGACCCCGTGAAGTCAAACTATGTCCCTAATATAAAGGTCAGCAAGATAATCTACCGAGTCACTCGTGCGCATAGGTACAAAGTGCGTTGATTTAGTTAATCGGTCAACTACCACCCAGATGACATCATTACCTCGTTAAGTCCTTGGAAAACTCACAACAAAATCCATCATGACATGTTCCCACTTCCACTCGACTATAGGCAAGGGTTGCAACAAACCCGTTGGTCTCTGATGCTCAGCTTTCACTTGTTGACAAGTAAGGTACCTCGATACAAACATGGCTACATCCTTCTTCATACCCCTCTACCAAAACTGGCGACTAAGGTCATGATATATCTTTGTGCCTCTTAGATGTACTGTAAGGTATGAGTGATGAAACTCTCGGAGTACTTTCTTTCGATAAGACTCCAACACGAAAAGACGGTCAAGGTATCTAATACTTAAGTCACAATACACGTTCAAGCCCTTGTTTACCCTCCCACTAGTTATCCTTCCCCGGAGGGTCTCTACCTCAATATCACCCCTTTGTGCTTCTATAATGCGGCTCACAAGTGTAGGTTGTGCAACCACCAAAAACAAAGCTTTTGAATCAACGGACTCGCCAAAATATAAGTCAAACTCGCCAACAGCACCCAACATCTCTCATTTCCGAATGGCAATACTCACTACACTCCTAATGGATTTCCTACTTAAGACATCAGCCACTACGTTGGCTTCCCCCATATGATACTGCAACTCTAAATCATAGTCCTCCATAAACTCCATCATTTTTCTCTGCCTCAAGTTTAGATCTTTTTATGAAAATAGGTACTTCAAACTCTTATGATCGGAGAATACCTCAAACTTCTCACCATACAAGTAATGTCTCCAAATCTTCAAAGCAAAGATCACCGCTGTTAGCTCTAGGTCATGTGTAGGGTAGTTTCTCTCATGTGTTTTCAACTGACGTGAGTCATAAGCTACCACCTTCCCCTCTTGCATCAAGATACAACATAAACCTTCCTGAGATGCGTCAGAATACACAGAATAGCTCAAACCTCTCTCTGAAATAATCAACATTGGAGCGGTGGTAAGTCTAACCTTAGGATCTTGGAACGACTTCTCACAAGTCTCACTCCACACAAACTTGATTCCTTTCCTTGTCAATCTAGTCAAAGGTGAGGCTAATCTAGAGAAATCTTTCATAAAACGGCGGTAGTACCCGGCCAACCCCAAGAAATTACGGATTTCAAAGGCATTCTTAAGTTATTCCCAGTCTTGCACTGTCTCGATCGTAGAGAAATCTACAGTCACCCCTTCCCAGATACCAAATGGTCTAAGAACTTAACTTCTTTCAACTGGAATTCACACTTCCCGAACTTAGCATACAACTTATAGGATCTAAGCAACTCAAGCATAGCTTGCAAGTGTTCCTTGTGTTCCTCCTCAAAAGGTGAGTAAATCAAGATGTCATCAACGAAAACGACCACAAAATGGTCTAAGAACTTGTGAAAGATTCTATTCATCAAATCCATAAACAAGGCCGGTGCGTTGGTTAACCCAAAAGGCATCACTAGGAACTCATAATGGCCATATTGTGTACGGAATACCATTTTCTAGATGTCTTCCTCCCTTACCCTCAATTGGTGATAACCCGATCTCAAGTCTATCTTGGAGAAGTAACTAAACCTCTTCAACTGGTAAACAAATTATCTATACGAGGCAATGGGTACTTGTTCTTAACAGTTACCCGATTCAACTCCGGCAATCAATACAAAGTCGCCATGCGCCATCTTTCTTTTTGGAAGAGAGAGCCGGTGCTCCCTAAGGCGATGTACTAAAGCGAATAAAACCCTTATCTAACAATCACTAGAATTGAATCTTCAACTCACTTAACTTGACAGGTGCAAACTTATACGGTGCCATAGAAATTAGTGTCGTGCCAAGCACTAAGTCAATAGAGAACTCAATCTCATTATGAGGTGGTAAACTAGTGAGATCCTCAGGAAAGACGTCTACGTATTCACAAACTACCTTCGGCAAATTAACTCAGGCTTCATCACACTTATTACCCTTGAATGTTGCAAGAAGATAACTAAGCTCACTTTGACCACACGAGTCACATACTGACAACAAGGCTCTATCAACCCGATCCCCCCAAGAAATAAAAACAGACACCACTTGAGGTACATACAGTAACTCTCTGACGGTAACAATCTATAATAGCCCAATAAGATGACAACTAGTCCATACCCAATATAACATCAAAACTTGACATATTAATCAATACAAATGCAGAAGGAAATGGACGATCGGCAACCTCTATCTCACAACCCTAACATCCCAATCCCGATCCCCCCAAGAAATAAAACAGTCACCATTTGAGGTACATACAGTAACTCTCTGACGGTAACAATCTATAATAGCCCAATAAGATGACAACTAGTCCATACCCAATATAACATCAAGACTTGACATATTAATCAATACAAATGCAGAAGGAAATGGACGATCGGCAACCTCTATCTCACAACCCTAACATCCCGATCCCGATCCCCCCAAGAAATAAAAACAGTCACCATTTGAGGTACATACAGTAACTCTCTGACGGTAACAATCTATAATAGCCCAATAAGATGACAACTAGTCCATACCCAATACAACATCAAAACTTGACATATTAATCAATACAAATGCAGAAGGAAATGGACGACCGGCAACCTCTATCTCACAACCCCAACATCCCTGTTCCAACACAATCTCACCCCCAATAGGTAACTCTACACTGAGTGAAGATGCTAACCAAGGCAATTTAAATCCCAATGTACAGATGAAAAAAAAGAATGCGATGCACCCGTATCAATCAACACATTGGCAATAGAGTTACACAATAATAATTTACCTCTTACTACTGAAGGGACTGGTACTAAATCTGGCGTGGTAACAACATACACACGCCTTGTAGGTCTCTGCTCTACCTGCTTACCTCTCGGAGCATAAGTCTGATAAACGGACTGAATCGAAGAGGCTCCTTGATTGGCCCTCGAGGTTTAAGTTGACTGTGTAGGCTGATGACTCTATGTCTACCTCTGGCTAGGTGCACCAGATGTGCCACATGATTGAGGGAAAAACCTCCTCATGTGCCCTGATTTTCCTACACTGATAACAGGTAGGCGACTGCCTTCTCTCCTAACTCTGTCTCTGAGAACGAGCTGTCGATGGTTCAAACGGTTGCCCTCCTCCCTTCTTTGGGCAAACTATAGACTTGTGACCCTGTTGGCCACACTTGAAATAGGTAAACCCGCCATGTTTACCTCTACCTGGCCCAAAGCTCGGTAGAGGAAAAGTGGACCTAGATTGAGCTCCCTAGGACTGCTGTAGGGTGGAACCCCTCTACCTTTTACTATCCCGAGTTTCCCCCTGAACCTCTTGACTCCTCTTAGAGCCCCTTATCCGCTTCTTCTCCGCCTTAACCACGGTCTCTAGATGAGCTGCTGACATCTCCACAAGGCGCCCGTAGTCTCTAATCACTGACTCGGCTACTTTGAACAAGAGCCCGATCCTCAACCTCTTCTCAAACTCAATACAACGGCGTTCCTCCGTCACCACAAGCTCCAGTGCAAATCTAAAGAGACTAGTGAAAACTGCCTCAAACTTGGCTATAGGTAAGCTAAGCTGCTTGAGCTTCAAAAACTGATCCCTCAACTTATCCCTAGTAGTGGGAGGTAAAAACTTATCTTAGAAAGCATTGGCAAAAGCCTTCCAAGTCATCCCAATGTGCCAACGTACATACTTCCACCATTGACCCGCATCTCCCTTCAGCTTGAAAGATGCCAAGTTCACTCTCTACCAATCGTCTTTGATGCCAAACATCTCAAATGTCTTCACCATCTGCTCCAACCACTAATCCCCCTTCAGTGGCTCCTTTGGATCACCTAAAAACTCATCTGAATTCAACCAGAAAAACTCTCTCTTCAAGAATGAGGACCCTATCTCAGCAACTTGGGCCTGGACTTGAATCTCAACTTTGAGAATGCCCATAGATTCCCACAAAGCTCCAGCCATTTCACGGGCCAAAGCACTCATGGCCTGTTGGCATAGAGAAACTCTATCACAGTGTATGAATCTTAACAAAGCTATAAGGTGAATGCATATGCAATGCTTGTGCCAAAACATTTTATATCTCTTTCCAAAAACCATGCAATGCTAGGTTTTATATCACAATTTATGAAATCATTTCCTTTACAATAGAAAATAGGGCTGTGGATACATCACTGGGAATCTCTAGGACGTGTTTGCAAATAGGCTACAAGCACTACCAATTGCCATTTTTACCGGTATTAACCGGAAAGCTTGACACCTCAGGTTTCTAGACTTTCACCAAGGACACATAGGCTAACATAATACCACAACTACACTCCTACCTAGATTCACCAAGGTATTCACTCTTTTTTCTCAAAACAATAAACATTTTCAATGTATTAAATATGTTATAATGCTTGATGCAAGTGGATGTGAAATTAGTTCAATTCACCTAATTCTTATGCAATCTCTACAACAATCATAGCTATCCTCTACTGATAGCCCAAAATAGATAGATAATTTTCAATAAAGATATACTTTTCAAAATCTCAATATGGGAGTGATAATGCATATCCAACTCCACTATTATCATCATCATCATTCTAATTCCATAAAACCTACATCATTTCCATTTCCTCTTTCCAAAATCAAATATTCACATTTTAGAGCAAAATCTCATTTTCTTTATAAATCAATTCCAAGGATAAAAATATATCATTTTACCATAACTCAACCACATTTATAATTCCAGAATCCTTTTCAAGAACCCATTTGAAAACCCCTCTTTTGATTTCAAACTAAAACCCTAGATTTGTTCAAAAATCTCCAATATCAAGATTTCTTTAAAAAGACAAATAACCAAGTTAAAAATCATACTAAAGTGTTGAAATCTCCATACCTCAAGTTAGAAGACAAGTAAGATTCAATGGAGTTAAAAACGGACTTTGCTCCGATCAAATGGAAGCTCTAGATGAGATCTACCTTTTTAACAAAGGGACTAGGGTATAAAGATCAATAGATTAAGAGTATGTGGAGGTTGAAGGAAAGTTTAAGAGAGAGAATGTCTAGATTTAGGGTTTTGAAATGTTTAGAGATGAGAGGTATGAAAAAGCAACTCAAAATGTGACTTTTACGGACTGATATACGCACAGACCGCTCGAGTGACCAAAACATCGCTCGAGCGAACAGACACAAAAAGAGAGACCACTAGAGCGAACAAAGTACCACTCGAGCGAAGAACACCACCCTTCCAATACTTTTGCAAACTTGCAAAAGTACTGAGAGTTTCAAAAGACCACTCGAGTACAAGAAAGACCACTTGAGTCAAGACCCCTCGAGCATCAGAAACACCGCTCGAGCGAAGAATGCCATACTCCCAGTAGTTTTGTAGACTTGCAAAAATATTAGAAGTTCTCAAAGTTCCCTCGAGCGCAAGAAAGTTCGATCGAGCAGACAAGCCAAAATCTGGGTAGCAACAGTTTTGAAAAACTAACTCCCAACCTGTTTCAAATGTAACCAAGACATTTCAATAACCAAACTCAACAAGAAATGAGACGAAAAAAGACATGAACAACCACCAAGACAAAGAATCCTGGATCCAAACCAATGAACGGGTCGGGTTTAAACCAGAATCGTTATATTTCATCTATTTCTAAACATCTTTGACCTCTAGTTCCATATACCAAAACGTAGAACTCGGTGAGGGCTTCCTTTTAATCTGAGCGGATCATATTTTCGTTGCTCCGAGTTTTTCAGCTTTTCTCCTCTTCGCTTCGAGCGGTAGGGATTTCTTTGCTGATTTTCAACACCTCGTTATAGATAGACATGTGGTAGTTTTTATTGCATTAAAAACATGTTTTGCTATGTGGTTTTCAAAAGGTATGGAGGGGGGTTTAAGGTTTTGAATTTTTAGAGTTAAATAATCATGGTTTGTGTTGATTTGGTAAATTGGAAGGTAGTTAATCATATTTATGTTGATAGTAATGAAAATCCCAAATTTGTAATTAGGGGTTTAATAAAACAAAAGGAATTGAAGTTGAATAATTGTTGGGCTATGTGTTCACATTAATGAATTAGAGCTTTGGTTGCTAAAATGAAGTTAATAAGGTCTTGTGATTGTTTGGTCAATGTTATGTTGTGTTAAGTTGTAGTTATCTGTCAACAAATTGGGATTTTGTTAAATAAAAGGGGTTTTGGCTAAGGGTTGGGAGTGTTGAAGATTTGGAATAACAGGTTTGGTTTTGAAAAAGAAGGATGTTTGTAACTCTTTTGTGAAATGAAATGGAAAATGGAAAATGGAAAATGGAAACTGAGTGAGGGAAATGGTTGTTTTGAAATGATTTCATTGAAAACGTTAATAATTTGAAATTGTGGAATCGGTTGTGGATTTGAGTTATAAGAGTCGTGTATTTAATTGTTAGAGGCTTTGTCCTTGGTTATCGGTAGATAATGACATTGTTGCTGTTGAATAGAATACATGTATGTGTTATATTCATAGATTTTTAATGTAATCTAAAAGTTTAGTGTTATAAGTTTGGAGGTTCGTTTCCCGTCAGGTGAGGTTGATAAAGTGTGGTACCTTGATAGAGGTTCCTCTCTCTTTCGGTTTGAGCCTGGTAAAGTGTGAATTGGGATATGTTTCCCTGCGGTTGGGGCCCAGTAAAATGTGGCTCCTTGACAGAGGTTTCTTTCCCTTCTGATTTGCGCCCAGTAAAGTGTGACCTATGGGTCATTCTTGCCTAGGTGAGGCCGGTAAAATGTGCTGTGATATGTGGGTTGTTTCATTAGCCACATATGCTTTAGGCCGGTAAAAATAGCAATATGTGTCATTCACATTTGGATATATATGAATATGTATATTGTTATGGGTATTCCATTGCCCTTGTGCTTAAGGCCATAAATCACGTTAGGTGTGTTGGTGGATGTATACCCGTGGTAAGTTAAGACGTAAGACGAGAGTGTGGTTAGTGTATGTGAGTGTATTTTCAAAACTAAGTGTCGTTATGCAATTCTTTTGAACAAAAATGAAAAGTTAGAAAGAAAAGAAACGGTTGTATACCTTGTTGTGTTAAAGAGGATGATTTGGGAGATATGTACTTGTGTAAGTATATTTTGATTATAAAACTGTCAGATTACTTATATAGTACGTGGAGCATTCATGATCATAGCTATTTGTATATTGTTATTGTTTAGGATCATTTGAGATTTTTACTGGACTTTATGTTCATCCCACATTGGTAATCATTTTTTTAGGTACAAGTTGAGAAGTGATTCAAGATCGACTTTGGTTCGTGGCTTGGTTCATACCTCCTAATGGTCATTAATACTAGATGAGGGATGTTGTAAGTATACTAAGTTTTATCTTGAATTTGTTTCACTTCGTCAACACCTTTACAAGGGAAGGAAAAACACTTTTAAGAGAGTGACAACATGATTCCTAGACTCTGACAGACTTTATTTTAATCTCTTATTAGTTTTTGTTTATTTCCTATTATCTAATAAGTTTTATTTATAATATTATGCTAATTATTCATTTTATTATTTTGCTAGACTAACATGAATATCCACAATGGAGGCCAACATTGTACTAGTTCTAAAGAAAGATGGGTTATAGTGGCCCGGGTTAAGACCCGACCCTTTTGTAGTTTTTGATTTGAAATCTGGTACCTGTTGTTGTTGTTGTTATTGTTGTTGTTGTTGTAGTTTAAACAACTTCTAGTCTTAGTAGATGTTTGAATTGTTGGGTTATGTTTCGAATAGGTTGGGAGTTAGTGTTTCAAAAGAAATTCTGTCAGTTTATTTTTAGTTCTCAAGCAGTCTTTTCTTCGCTCGAGCGGTCTTTCGTTTCTCCCAAAATTTGTATTTGTAGTCTGAACTTCTGGAAGTATGATGTTCTTCGTTCGAGTGGTCTTTTCTTCACTCGAGCAGTCTTCTTGCAGGTCTGAACTTCTAAAAGGGGGTTATTCTTCACTCAAGCTGTGGTTTGTTTGCTCAAGCGATCTATTCTGCAGGGTTAATGTTCTAGGAGTTTGGTTTCTTTGCTTGAGCAGTGGTTTGGTTGCTTGAGTGTTTTGTTAGTATAAAGCTATGGGAAAAAGATCTTTTTTATCACTTTTCTAATCTCTCTCTCTCTCTAAAAGGTCTCCAGACCAATTTTTCTTCTCTCTTTCTCTCAAACTAGTTCTTGCATAAATCTCACTCTACACTCTAATCCGTGAGCTCATGGTATATGTGCTTTGGCATAAAGGGTAGAGCATGAGGAGGTGATCATTTTGATCTGGAAAAGTTCAAGTTTCATTTTCGTTGATTTTGGGAGTGTTCTTCCCTTCTCTTCCTACTTTTGAAGTAGGGATTTCTTTAACATTTCCACATGATTTTTATCTTTGTTATGTGCTCTTGAGTAGAGTAGTGTTTTGTGTTGAATTGGGTCAAATTTTGGTTTGGTTTGGATTGGGGTTTGAGTTATAAAATAGGGGTTTTCTTGAAAATGATGCTATAATGGTTTTGGCATTGAGGAATTTGGGAAATCGCTTTTAAAGTGTGAAATGTTGAAAGAATATATGTTTGGGAGTATTTGGAAATCCTTTGGTTTTAACCAATGATAACGGAATGGTTGAGATTTGAAATGATATTGTGATAACATCTGTTGGGTTGGAAAGTGGAGTTGAACATGTAATGTTACTCCAAGTATTAAAATTTTATATTTAAATCTATCTTTTGAATTCTTTTCTTGTATAGATATATTTGTTTTGGACTATCAGTGGAGGATAACTTTGATTGTTGTAGAAATCGCATGAGGACTAGGTTAATTAAAACCATTAGCTCATATATTTTGCATTTGAATATTGTTTTATCTTTATACATTGAAAATGTATTGTTTTGAGCAAAATAGGTGAATACCTTGGTGAATCTAGTTGGGGGTGTGGCTGTGGTTATATCTATGTTAGCTTGTATGTCCTTAGTGAAAGTCCAGAAACCCGCGCGGTTAGGTGCCAATCCTTTCTGTTAGTATCAGTAAAATAGCTTTGGTAGTGCTTGTATAACCTATTAGCAAACACGCACTTAGAGATTCCCATTGTTATGCATCCTCTGGACTGTTTTCTATTTTAAAAAGTATCGGTTAATGAATTGATTTATAAACATGGCATTGCATTGTTTGAAAAAGAAAATGTAAATTTTTGGTAAATGACATTCATATACATTCACCGTATGACTTTATTAAGCATCATACAGTCTACTAAAGTAATCTCTACTAGGTTTTAGCTCACCCTATGTGGAAACCAATTTTTAGGTGTTGATAATATGTTTTCGCCAAGGACTTAGCTTGGGAGGATCTCGGAGCTGAAGGATCATTTATTTTGTGTTTATAAATATCTTTTGTACAAGCCCAAGGCTTTTATATGTATTGGGCTTGACCCACTTTTGTTGTAACCAAGTATCGTCTTTGAAATATATAGCCATTAGGGCATGAACTTCTCTTTTCTTCTTTTCATTTCTACACACACACACACACACACACACACACACATATATATATATATATATATTTGTCACATTCTATAGATCATAGCTTAGGAGTAATGAATGTATTAATGCATGTGAATCAGTCTTGTTATACTTCATAGAAATCAATAAAAAGGAAGATAGTTTTGAGAAACGCTTGCAAAGGTGTATGATTTAAAGATTTATGTTAATAAGCTTCTGCATATGTTGAGAGTGATGAGTGTCAGTTGTCTATTTGGGGGCGTTACATGGGTGGGTTAGTGTGAATAGATTTTTGAGATCTCATCAAGGATGATCTCAATAAGATGGATAGTTATAGTGTCTTAAGGATGATTTTCCTCTTCTTTATATATATACATTGGTTGGCAATGTTGTTGGGCATATTTTTTTGTCATTTATGGATGGTTTTTAACAATATAATCAAATTTTTATAACACTAAAGGACATGCAATATATTGCCTTCATCATTCTATAGGGGACTTACTATTATCATGTAATGTTGTTTGAGTTAGAAAATGTTGGAACCACATATTAGAAATCCGTTATGACCTTGATTTATGACATGATTCACCAACAAGGTCAAAGGGTGGGACATGTGCAAGTGAAACTTCTTCAAAAGAATCCAAGAATGCAAGATACAACTTATTCCTACAAAATATGTGTCTGGAATAACTATTGAAACTTTTGTGACGTAGGGGAATATATCACAAAAGGCCAGATATCATTTAAGAAGATGAAAAATACCTTGAATCCAAAAGGAAGAAATGAATTCTCAAAGAGAAACTGAATTATATTGATCAAAAATTGATTTGCCCTAAAATGACACCCTAACTAAACAAGGAAACAACTAATTAGACTAATTCCTTGCTAGACACGAAAATAAATAGAAAATTACCAAAAATAGAAAATTTGAGTTAATCTCAAATTTGAATACTAGGAAACATTAGAAACACACAAAATAGATGGTGCTAAAAGAAGACTTCCCAAAATAATATTATTGCTAAAACAAAACTTTCATAAAATAGCGAAATCACTAATTTGAGGGCCTAAATGAAGAAATTCAACTAAAATATACGGTACATCATTGCTATAATGGCAATGACTTTGATTTAAAATGTCGTTTCCAATCAGATGACCAAATTTGATAAGATTCTGTCACAAAAGTGATTATTTTACCCTCAATTTGCCTTCTTCTTTGCTTTTTGCTGGTCTAATTGTTCCAAGAATTTTTCAACTACTTGTTTTACATCATCTTGACACCCCATTTTTGTCCCACCTCTTAAAAAGAGATACCTCCCCTCTTTTTATTTTATTTTTTTCAATGCAATAGTATTTCCTGACATTTAATTTTCTTAAACCGCTTTACCCATGTGACGCCCCAAATTTTATTTTAAGAGTTGTAGTTTAGGAAACGTCACTAATGAATCCTTTGGTCAATAACTAAGTAAGATCTCAAGAAAGATTGAAGGAGTAAAAAAGCCTCCCTTCTAAGTCCGATTTCCTTAGATAGCAAAGCTACATTTTTTACAAATCTTAACAAGGTATAAACACAAGAATTACACAAGTTGATAGGAAAATGAAGGATAGGTTTACATGAGATGAAATATATATATATATATATATATGACAAAAGTAATAGTTAAAGGGTTAAGTCTTAGTTACAAAACAAGAGTTTCAATATTACAATCCCAAGACATGATTACAAAATGAGGTTTTACAAAACTAATTTCGAAATTCCTTCTAGGATAGCCATACATCTTCGAACGTTTCTTCTTCGCCGTCGTCCGGGTAAAATTCTTCAGCACCTGGTATGAAATGCCATGAGTTTGGAATGTCCAGTAAACTCATACACACCCTGTCCCTTTTTTCCTAATCCAATACACAATCACAATTATAATAAACAATAAAACATGATATTCAAGTCAATAAACAAAGGGGTTATAAAGTTGAGTGTTAATAAACTAGAAATCCCCCCAACAAATTTTATCATCCCAACCACAAGAATTTGACTCAGATTATTCGGTACCCCCTCTTTTGTTGCTTTGCAGACCTTATCGCGAATACCTACAATGGTTACTGTGTGGGTGATTTTCCGATCACATTGCCCAACTCAGTATTTAGTTGGAGGACACTGACAGAATAGATGACACCTGGCTAACCTGTAACAGAAAGCGAAGATTCCAGCGGTGGTTCGTTCACCCGGGGGCACTCCAACGATCAAGTCAGTATATCTCTCAAAGATAATCAATAGTGCTTAACTCACTAGACAGAATATAAATTGCATGCATTAGACTCATAGGGGTGCCTTTCTTTTATAGTTACCTCAATCCTAATCTCAATAGAAGCCTGACTTCTATAGATTCTTGTTCAGTACTTACTTTGGACTCCTTCAAAGATAAAGATAAACTCCCTAAGAGCTTTATCCTTATCTTAGCTAAGTTTCCTCTTTATCCTCTTGTCCTTTATCCGCTTATCTCGGAATCCGATATTTTCGGAGATAACCTCGGCTTTAACCGAGATCACCTTGGCCTCATGACCCTGACACGTGGCACTTCGGCTGACACGTCGGCTGACACGTCGGCGTCACCTTGCCACGTGTCGGTACTCAAAAATATATCCCCACAACTGCCCCCTGGGTTCTATTACCCCTCGGCATTCTGAGGTGATAGAACCTATATCATTCCTTTCTTCCAGTACGTCAGTTCACAATATTTCAGTCGAGAGATCATTATGTTGGCCGACATGTCTTCGTTAAAGAACAAGAATTCCAAATGAGCGCCTTCATGCGCATGAGCTGTCAAACATCACTTTTCAATCGTTTTATTCACGCGTTTCATTCTTATTGGATCGTGCTTATGACACGTCAGAAAACCGTCTTGTCTGCGTGCGCCATCTAACGAAGCCGCCTTCCAAGGCGCATTGATCGCCCTCTCTTACCGCCGTTTCAAGTTTTTGACAAAACTTGTTTTTCCCTCTTTCGTGTTCTTCACTTTTACATCGATTCCTTTGCTTTTTCTCTCTCTAGCTTTTGAATACCCCATTGTTCTAGGCCTCAAGCTCTGCAACTGTCTTCATTCTTCCTTCTAGTGAAGCTCCCGCCGTTTCTATTACTTCTGTAACCATTGATTGACTTCGGCGATTCTCACACCGGCCTCTTTTCTTCGGTGAGTTTACTGTTCCTTTCGTTTTCAATTTCTTGATGTTTTCCATTACTTGCCACCACTACTGCATTTGTTTAGACTCTTTAATTTGTGAATCATACACCCAAATGTGTTTTTCCCACGATTTTGCCCTTGCCCATATCTTGAACACACGCACTGTTTCACCATTTCCCTATATTTTTGCCACTGTTCATGGCCCTATACTTCTTGTATTCTTTATGTTCTTGATAAACCATCTCTGTTCTTGCTTCTGAAACTCGTTCTTATTTCTGTTTTCCAGATTCGTTCCTTCAATCTTCATCTTCATAGCTTTAGGTTTGGGATTTGTCTGTAGAACCCACAATTTAGGGCAAAACTGAAACATCCCTTACAAATTTTTGTACCAACTCAAACCTAGGTGTTTTGCCGAGGTCCCAATAACCCTATTTGAAACATCTTCTTACTGAAATCAAATACCTTTAGTTATCCCGATATCATGGGTATGTGGAAACACCGGGTAGACACCCCCTCCAAGCTAGAATTTTTTAGGCAAGAGTTTGAAATCCCAACCGATGTCAATCTGAGGTTGGCTGGGGATGATGACTCCATCATGCCTACTGTTCACTCCATGCCCTTCCCTGTAGTTGCCTTTATTGAGTGTGGACTTCGATTTCCACTTGACCCTTTTTTCTGTCAAATCCTTCACTTCTATAAGTTGAACCCAATGCAACTCGCCATCAATTCTTACCGAGTTATTACTGGTACCATAGCTTTAGTCAAACAAGAGAATACCAGGATCACGCTTGCCGACTTTCAGTACTGTTATACCATGTGTCGCCCTAGAAAAGACACGGATTATGTCTACTACCTAAAGCCGAGATCTACTGAATATAAAATCGTAGCCGATCTCCCAGACTCCAACAAGGGAGCTGAAGACGATTACTTCATCGTCTCAGGCAATTGGGAGTTTCAGCCAAACGACGACCTCCATCTTTATCCTTTAAGCCGAACTATTTTGGGGGAAGGAGCTGGTAAGGGCCACCCTTCATAAGTTTTCTTATCTTCTTGCATAAAGTTTCCAATATTCTGTTCTAATGTCTGTGCTGTTCTATCTTTGCAGTTCTTCCTCAGCCTCCAAAGAACTTTTGCCAATCCTTCTTCCCCAGCAAGGATTTGAAGAAGCTACTGAACCTTCCGGTTCACAAACAGAAGGCGCCTTTGCTTCTCAACTTTATCCCAACATATAAGTTAGCTTTGCCCGACGTTCCTAAGAGAAAGAAAAAATGTTTTTCTCCTCCTTCTGCCACAACTCCACAGACTGCGTCCACATCTCGGACAGATCAAGGGTCAACTTCTGATCCAGCTGATCAGCCATCAACCTCGGCTCCGTACTTGATTCCAATATCACAACGCTGCCGTCGACGCCGAACAGTTTCTACTGCCGAGATGGGTCGCCCAAAACTAATTACAAAAGATCTCTTGGCCAGCATTCTGATGTTGATGCACAACCAACACAAACCATGCCTCTACCGAAGCTGAAAAGAATAAAAAAAGCTCAGCCAAAGGCTAAAGTTACTCAAGTTGAGTCTGAGGATGCTTTGCCAATATCCAAGTTGGCTGAGAGTGACAAATCTCAACCCTCTGCTGGGAATAGGCACTCTGAGGCCCAACTATCCGAATCGCCAAAATCAAAGAAGCCGAGGTCATCTCCCGCAACGACCTCGGGGTCTAAGAAGCCTACTGCCCCCTGGGCCCTTGAAATAACCTTGGAAGATAGGCCAGTCATGGCCAATGATAGCGCCGAGGATATCAATGTCGGCGTTGCGCTTAGCACTGCTCTGCTTCTGCCAGGCGATCTGGAGCAAAACGTCGGGTTCAGCGAGTATGAGAACTATGCCTTGATGCTTTAACATTTTGTCCAAGTATGTGTCCTTCATCTGGCACTTTTTTCCTTCTTTTTCATACTTAGAAATTTTCTAATAACTTTTGCTCTGTTCACTTTCAAGCCATTCAGCATGCTCATTCCTTTTTAATTCAGTCTTTTGAAAATCGGGAGAAGTTGGCCGAGATGAAGAAGGAGTTCTTTTCTCTTCAAAAGACCAACAAAGGCTTACAATCAAAAATGAAGAAGCTGGAAGACCAAGCCGAGGTTGTAATCAAAGCCCAAACTGTTGCCGAAGAGAAGGCTGAATCTGCTGAGGCCATCAGGAAGGTCTCTGAGGCCCAAAGGAAAGAGGCCGAGGAGAAGATGGCCCAAGCCGAAAAAGAGCTTCAAGAAGCCTTGGCCACCAAAGAGGCTGAAATCAAAGACGCCGATGAAAAGGCGTACGCCCAGGGCATGGCCGATGTCACTGAGGCTTATGAAAAATAGGTGAAGGAGGCATGCAACAAGGGTTTCACCCTTGGTTGGATATCCCTTCTGAAAAAGCTCAACGTTCCCGAGGACTCGCCCTTGAGAAAAGCCGACGCCATTCCTCTTCCATTCCCTCCATCTCCACCTCCAAGTCAAGACTTCAGCGAATCTGAGTCTGAGGATAGTGATGAAGATGAGGATGAGGCCTTGGTGAGAAAATCCAAGGATGCTGATGGGGCCAAGTCCCCTTTTTAGAAGGAGCAAGTCCTAGACTTGACTCAAGATGAGGAAGGTGATGAGGTTCCCAAAGACGCTGCTCATGAGAAAGTATCAGCCGACGTCCTCTTCGCTGACAAGAGTATTGAAGAAACTTTGCAAGAAATTGATGCTGAGCTAACAGTGGAGAAGACGGCCGAGGTTGCTTCTCAACAATCGTCCGAGGTCCTAACCCAGCTCATTGTCAATGCTGAGGAACCTTAGTTTTCATGTCTTTTCTTTTGTACTTTGTTTTTCTTTGTTTTTGAAACAATGTAAGCCCTCCATATGGCCGATGTACCTCCTTTCTGTGGAATGCTAATACAACTTTCCTTTACTGAGTGCTTGTACTTTTGTGTTCTCTTGACTGCTTTTGCGTGATTCTATACTTAGAGTATTCTGCATGTTTTTCACATATTCTTCCTTCTTTGTACAATCTTCTCGAAGTGACACACCTCGGATAGACAAACTTCTTGGTTTTAATTTTAACTTGTAAACTTTTAACAAGTGTTGAACATCATACTGGTTTAACTCAACCTTGTAAATTGTCCACAAATTTCAACAAGTGTTAAACAATGATTTCGGTTTAACTTAACTTGTAAATTGTCCACAAATTTCAACAAGAGTTAAACAGTGACCTCGGTTTAACTTCAACTTGTAAATTGTCTACAAATTTCAACAAGTGTTAAACATCTTTGTCTTCTCTCTGCCACCTAATGTGAACCTGAGTTCCACTTGGGTTCTCATTTATGTATTCCAAAAACAACATTATGTATCTTTATCAGTCACAAGTGTTGAAGAATCTTGCTAAAATTTTATTTATGACGTCGCCAAAAAAAAAGTCAAATCTCAATGATAGAAAAATTTCAGGTTACAAGTGTTCCAAGGCCTTGGCAACTCTTTGCCCTCGTTATCTTCAAGTCGATATGCCCCATTGCCCAGCACCGAGATGATTCGGTAGGGTCCTTCTCAGTTTGGGCCAAGTTTGCCCTCTCTAGGATCCTTTTTATTGCCGACGACTTTCCTCAGGACTAGGTCGCCGACTTGAAACTCTTTTGGATTGACCTTCTTGTTATAAGCTTTTGCAAGTTGCTGCTGGTATGTTGCGAGCTGAATTGCAACTTTCTCTCTTCTTTCTTCTAGAAGATCTAAATCTCGGGCTAAGAGTACATCATTAGTCCCGTTCTCTACCCCTTGGGTTCTGATCATAGGGATGTCGACCTCCAGTGGAATGACTGTTTCTGTGCCATAAGCCATGGCAAAAGGGGATTCCCCTGTTGATCTTCTCGGCGTAGTCCGATATGCCCAGAGTCCACCCACTTTCCTTTTCCTGCCTGCAGTCTCTTCTTTATCCCATCCAAAATTACTTTGTTGGATACTTCTGCTTGTCCATTGCTTTGTGGAAAGCTTGCGGTTGAAAAGTAGTTCTTGATCTTGAACTTTGCATAGAAGTTCTTGATTAGTTTACTGTCAAATTGAGTTCCATTGTTTGCAATAATTGCTCTTGAAATTCCAAATCTGGTGATAATGTTTCTCCATATGAAGTTCTTGACATCCACATCTCAGATCTTGGCAAGAGGTTCTACTTCTATCCACTTTGTGAAGTAATCTGTTACTACCAACAAGTACTTTCTTTGTCTAGTTGCTTGGGGCAATTGCCCAATGAGATCAATGCTCCATTGGGCAAATGGCCAAGGACTGGATATAGGATTCAGGTCAGCAGCTGGCTGGTGTATCAAAGGTGCAAACCTTTGGCATTGTTCACACTTCTTTACGTAGGCTTCTACATCTTTTTGCATATAAGGCAACCAATACCCCTAGGTAATGGCCCTGTGAGCTAATGATCTGCCCCCAGTGTGGCTTCCACAAATTCCTTCATGGATTTCATATAAAAAATCTTCAACCTGCAAAGGATGTACGCACCTTAAGAGGGGTCTAGTGAAGGACCTTCTATAGAGATGTCCTTCTACTGTCAGACTGAATCTTGCCGACTTCAATCTGATCTTGTGTGCCTCCTTGTGGTTATCTGGTAGCTTTCCTTCCTTTAGGAACGCAACAATTGTGTCCATCCAGCTTGGTCCCATGTCTGCGCACATTGCTGCATGCGCCGTGGTTACTGGTTCAATGCTCGGGCCCGACAGGTAATCAATCATTATTGTCCTTGCTTTTCCAGGTTGTACTGCACTAGTTAGGTTGGCCAACGCATCGGCGTGGCTGTTATCATCTCGGCTTACCTGAAGTAGTCGGCAGTTCTGAAACAAGGTTGATAGTCTGATGACTTCCTTTGCGTAGGCCGACATTCGTTCATCTCGGGCTGCAAACTCGCCTGTTGTCTGGTTAACTATCAGTTGTGAATCACAAAAAACCATTACCTCATCTGCTTGCACTGTTGCTGCCAACTTTAGTCCTGCAATGAGTGCTTCATACTCTGCTTCATTGTTTGAGGCCTTGAACCCCAAACGAATTGACTGGTCTAGTACCTGCCCATCTGGGGATATCAATACTACTCCTGCCTTCGCTCCTTGTCAGTTTGAACTCCCATCAACAAACAGTTGAAAAGAGTCACCGATGTAAATGCTGCGGGGTCTGAGTTTGTCCTCTTTCCTTTGTTCTTTTGCCTTTGGCTGTGCTTCTCCTTGCTTGGTTGGACATCGCTCATCCTGGCTCAACGGAGCCCGATGTTCGATGGATTCTGGTGTGAACTCAGCCACGAAGTCGGCCAGAACCTGGCCTTTGATTGCTGTCCTTGGCCTGTACTCCAGGTCATACTGGCCTAGGGTGACCACCCACCTGGCTATTCTTCCTGTCAGGTCTCCTTGTTGCAGTAAAGACTTCAAGGGGTACTCTGTTAGCACTACAATTTTATGGGCCTAAAAGTAATGGTTCAACTTCTTTGAAGCCATTACTAAAGCTAGTGCCAATTTCTCTAAGGGCAGATATCTTGTTTTTGCATCGACTAGGGTTTTGCTTACATAGTAAACAGCCCTTTGTTTCCCTTTCTCTTCTCGGATTAGTACTGCACTTATCGCATGTTCTAAAATGGCTAAGTACAGGAACAGCTCCTCCCCAGGTTCTGGATTTGAAAGAACTGGAGCTGTGGTCAAGTACTTCTTTAGGTCGGCCAAAGCGGCTTCGCATTCTTCTGTCCACAAGAAGTCTGTGGCTTTCTTCACCAAGTTGAAGAAAGCTCTGCACTTATCTGAGCTTCTGCTGATGAATCTGTTTAGGGTTGCGGCCCTTCTAGTTAGCATCTGCACCTGTTTTGCTGACGTCAGGCTCTTCAACTCTAGGATGGCCTTGATTTAATCTGGGCTGGCCTTGATGCCCCTTCCAGTTACCAGGTATCTTAAAAACTTACCAGATCCAACTCCAAATACACACTTCGATGCATTGAGTCAGAGCCGATTTGTTTTAAGGATTTCAAAAACTGTTTTTAGATTAGCGAGATGACCCTCAGGCTCCTTGGTCTTAACGACCATGTCGTCGATGTAGACTTCTACTGTTCGGCCAATCAGGTGTTTGAACATTTTGGTTACCAGCCTTTGGTAAGTTGCTCCTGCTTTTTTCAACCCAAAAGGCATCACTCTGTAACAGTACAGGCCTTTTGGGGTGATGAACGCGGTTTTCTCTTCGTCTGGAGGGTACATGGCTATCTGGTGGTACCCCCTGTAGGCGTCTAGGAAGCTCATTCTTCTATGTCCTGAAGTGGCATCTACTAGCTGGTCAATCTTTGGCAGGAGAAAGCTGTCTTTGGGACAGGCTTTGTTGAGGCTGGTGAAGTCTACGTAGACCCTCCATTTACCGTTCTTCTTTTTTACCACCACTGTATTGGACAGCCATGTCGGGTAGTGTACTTCTCTAATGGCCCTGGCCTCTAAAAGTCTGTCTAGTTTTTCCTCTACTGCTTCGATATGTATCAACATCGGTCTTCTGGCTCGCTGAATTACAGGTTTGGCCAACCTGTCAACATTTACTCTGTGGCACGTGACCTCAGGGTTAATGCCAGGCATTTCGTAAGGTGTCCAAGCAAATCCCTCAATATTTGCTCTTAAAAAAGTTTCCAACTCTTTTTCTTCTTTTTCGGCTAAGCTCGAGCCGAGAAGAAAGAAGCGTTCTTCATCCCCATGCTGGACAAGGATTTTCTTCAGTGCCTCCTCGCTCTTCTCTGCTGGCTCTTTGCCGACGTCTTCTAGGACTTGCACGTCCTCATATTCAATTTCTGTCTTTTCTAGCTCTCGTATGCTGCAGGTAGATTTCATTGCTTCCATGGAGCAATTCTTCGCCTACAGCTGATCGCCTCTGACTTCCTCTATCCCACGCTCTGTTGGGAATCGCAATAGTTGATACAATGTTGAGGGAACTTCCCCCATTGCATGCAACCATGGTCTTCCCAAGATGATGTTGTAAGGGAAGGGTGTGTCGATGATGGTAAATTCTGTCTTGATTTTCCTGGTGCCTGCCTGCACCTCCAAGCTTACTGTTCCCAGTGGCCATGTCAGAGTTCCATTGAACCCAACCATTGGGCCATTGGATTGTTCCATATCATCTGGGTGAAGGCCGAACTCTTTGTAACATCGGACGTACATGATGTCACAAGAGCTGCCTTGGTCAATCAAGATGCGTTTCACTTGGCACTCCCCAACTTGGAGGGATACTACCAAGGCATCATTGTGCGGAGGCTGGACCATCTCTAGGTCGGCTTCAGTAAAGGTTATCATTAGTCCCTGGTACTCTTCTGCCCGATGTCTTTTCTCCCAGACTTGGTAGACATGTTGTTGGTGTTTTACCTTCTGAGTCTCTCCTCGGATTTCATTCTCGTTGACCTTCGAATGAATCACATTAACTACCCGAGGTCCTCTTGCTTGAGGTTGTGGTGCTGGGGGAGGCAGAGCCGCTGCCACCTGAGGCAATCTTGTCTGTTCTTCCCTTGTCCTGGTCTTATCGACAAGGTCTCTCAGATGTCCTCGTCTCACCAGGTCTTCCAAATATGTTTTCAGGGCTCTACAACCCTGAGTCGTATGCCCATCTTCATTGTGGTAGGCGTAATGCCTACCAATGTTTTTTCCCATGAACTCTCCTGGAGTCCTCTCTGGCATTCTGAAATAAGGCTGGTTCCGAATTTGATCCAAGACTTTGGGAATTGGGATTCGGAACACAGTTGTTACTGCTTGTGTGGCCCTCAGTTCTACCTCTTGCCTGCTCGTTCCATTGTTACCTCGGCCTCACTTCGGCGAGCCATTTCCTTTTTCTTGTTTTATCTCCCTAGTTCCCGACGTGTCTTCTTTGGCTCTGGCGTACTTCTCGATTCTTGCCATGAGCTCCTCCATACTTTTTGGCAATGTCTTTGCCAAAGACTTTCGTAGTGGACAGTTGTCTTTCAAGCCGTTCTTGAAAGATACGACTGTCACCTCTTGATTACATTCGGATATTCGATTGAACACCTCATAGTATCTTTTTGCATAGGCCCTAAGGCCTTCATCCTTGCTGATCTTCAGAGCCATCAATGCGCCCACCCTTAATGGTTGTAGCTTGTTTGTTACGAACCTAGCCACAAACATCTCGGCCAGGCCTTCCCAAGTCTTCACGCTTCCCTTCGGTAGTTTATGGAACCAATCTAATGCAATCTCCCCGAAGGATGAGGGAACACTTTGCAGAGCAACGGCTCGTTCTCACTATACAATGTCATTGAGTTCAAATACAGTCCAACATGGAAGTTAGGGTCTGACTTACCATCGTATATTTGAAACCTCGACATACTGAATCTCTTCGGCGCCTCAAATCTGTCTAATTCCACCGAGAATATTGTCCTCGGCTTATTCAGGGAGGTTACCTCGGCATCGGCATTTTGTTGCTTCCTCTTAAGGTAATCTCTTAAGTCTTCTTTGCTCCGCCCAAGAGCTCAGCTATCTTTTGACTTTAGTTTTTTCGGTATACTACTCTCGGCCTCTTGGTGAGCCATTTTCGACCCTTCTCCATGAGTTGTGTCGAAGCACAATGCCTGCCCCTGAACATGCCGATGTCCTTTGGGGTCTGCCTCCCTTGTGCATCCTCCGTGATTCTTCTCTTCTTGATTCTCTTCGTCCGACCTCCCTAGAAGGTCGGTGAGAGTGTCTTTCGCTTCCGTTGTGCTGAGGAGCTATGGGGATTATTTTTTGTCCTCCCTTCTGGGTATTGGCCGCTGGAATCGACGTGTCCTACAGCGGGAATGGTGGCTGCATGACGTTATTTTGCATCATGAAATTGACGACCGACTGTAGGTCTGCCAACTTGTTTGTCATATCTCTTACCTCTTCGTCCCTCCGCACGCACCTATCCTTCCATACCTGGAGGTCATCCTCATTGTAGTACCCACTTTGATCTAGTTTTTTTGGTGCGTCACCAGTCTGGCCGACGTCTTTTACTCTGTGATTCTAGTCACGAGTTTCTGCGTTGCATTCGTCTTCTGTGATGTCAAGGTCAATTGGTCTCCCACTCCTAGCAGGAGTGTCGTCCCCAACCTTTTCTTTCTGTCCGTTATTGGCCATCTATTCTCCTTTCTTTCCCACAGATGGCGCCAAATTGTATGGGTGATTTTCCTATCACACTGCCCAACTTAGTATTCAACTAGAGAACACTGGCAGAATAGATGACACCTGGCTAACTTGTAGCAGAAAGAGAAGATTCCGGCGCTGGTTCGTCCACCCGAGGGCACTCCGACGATCAAGTCAGTATATCTCTCAAAGATAATCAATAGCGCTTAACTCACTAGACAGAATATAAATTACATACATTAGACCCATGGGGGTGCCTTTCTTTTATAGTTACCTCAATCCTAATCTCAATAGAAGCCTGACTTCTATGGATTCCTGTTCAGTACTTACTTTGGACTCCTTCAAAGATAAAGATAAAGATAAACTCCCTAAGAGCTTTATCCTTATCTTGGCTAAGTTTCCTCTTTATCCTAGGACTCTTGTCCTTTATCCGCTTATCTCGGAATCCGATATCTTCGGTGATAACCTCAGCTTTAACCGAGATCACCTCGACGTCATGACCCTGACACGTGGCACATCGGCTAACACATCGGCGTCACCTTGCCACGTGCCAGTACTCAAAAATATATCCCCACAGTTACATATCACATAGTACCAATCGAGGACCTCAAAAGAGACTTTAAAACATGGGTCAACACCCAAAACCTCCCCAATCTTATAACCGCTTAGGGTCTAAATACAACCAATCCATGCAAGGTTCCGAAGCCAATCACTTGTGCAAGATTTAATCCTTGAATAAGGAACATGTCCCACCAATCAATACTTGAAGTCAACATATAATTATCTCATAAAATTTATTCAAGTGATCCAAAACTCAATACCACTCTTCTTAAGTTTCCGATTGAATTAGGTGTATTATGTTAAGCTTAGAACAACAATTGGAATAACATTTACTACACTAGTATAAGCATTTCAAGGTATAGATTTAAGCAAATACAGCTACCAACATGCATAGATTGTACACTAAAGCTTGATTAAACAATAGGAAGTACATTCAATCAACTAAGAGCATGAAACTTGTTAAAGTAACAAATTTCCAGATTTAATTCACTTTAAAGAACTATCAAAATGGTGCTTTTAATGGTTTTTAAAACTTGGCCTTCTTAGGGTTTGTAGAGAATTTTGTCTAGTTTCAAAAGTGAGATAACTTTTCTAAATTTTTAATTATTAATGAAATACTCTAGCTCTATCTAGCTCATTGGTTGTTACGAAAATCGATTTTTCTCTCAAATCACTCATTCATTTTCAATAAAACCAATTTTTATTGAAATTTAACACTTTAAGGTTTTGATATACAAATGAGCTCAAGAGGATTTTTCTGAAATTTTCTAAAATTTTTAAAAGTGGGTTGAAAATACTAGTTATTAGTGCTCAAAACTTGAAATAAAAAGAGTTATAAGAAAATGGGGGGGCAACCATGGGTAACTTTTTACTACTCATATGATGAAAACATGCCAGTATATTAGTAATTCAAATTTTTAGTTTAAAGATGTGCCTTTTAAAATGATGTATCAAATGGATAGAAATTTGTAATTTTTCTTCAACAAAAATGAATACAAGCAAAGTGATCGACCAAGCTCATTCCCTTCTATTTAAACACAAGAATCCTACACATAAACATATGAAAACTATGTTCTAAGCATCTAATGACCTGTATTTAGAACAAAAAATAGAGGAATAAGTTGTGTTGTGGCTTACTTTCTTGCCTAGGATTTTAGAGTTGGACAAGCTTGCTCTCTTTTTCTCCCTTCTACCTTCCAAGGCCAACACTTGCTCTCCTCTCTCTCCCTCTAGTTAAAATTGTGTGTGTATGTGTTTGAGTGTGTAAAAGTTCTAGAGGGTGGTTCTATTTATAAGAAAATGTGGTGGAAAGTTTTAAGTGTCCATTGGAATGGAATGGACTAGATTTGGATTTAGTTGAATAGTAATGGAATGGAGGTTGATTAAGATGTTTAATTATGTTTTAAAACATGATTTAGTTATGATTTGGCTAAGATAGAACCAGATTGAAAGTTAGTACAAACATGTTTTCATAATTTTGGGTCTAAGTAAAAAATTATTCCTTATTTTCATGTATGGTGTTTCAAAGGTGCATTACAAAAATCTCCATGGCCATGTGCTTCTTTGGCTAGGCTTTTTATCATTTTTTTTGTACATTTATATTCATATATATGTTGTAGATATTTGTGAAAAAGTAATATTATAATATAGTGTACTTTTATATATATAAAGTAACAGATTTGAGGTAAATGTGCTATATTACTAAAGTGTGGAGGCATGAGCTAAATTTATGCACTAAAATATCTATTTCAAGTATATAATTAATTAAAATAGTGATAGGAAAAATAATTCGATTTGCATAACTTCGCTTTGAATTAAAAGGTGAATAACAGAACAAAAACAATGAAAACCAGAAACTAATGTTTAGAGTAATTAATCTATAATTAAAGAATTAAATAATTAATATTAGAGTTTTAGAAATAATTACTAAGCTACCGAGATCAATTAGGGTTTGTCCGTGATGCGCTTTTGGTTCAAGGGTTAAATTCGTAAATAAATGAAAAATTAAGAGTTTTTATTATAATAATTCAAAAGTCAATACCTTAATAAAGTTTACAAAAGTTAAGGGTCTCACAACTCGTAGGGCTGTTTAAAAATCCGTTCAAATCGGTAATCTGGACCGAACCAGACCGAATTGTACAGTTTGGTTCGGTTTCGGATTAAGAAATATGATAACCGTAAAAACAGTTCGGTTAATGAATTTTATGAAAAAACTGCGGTTCGAACCGAACCGAACCGAACCGAACCGAATTTTAAAAGATATATATATATATAATATCAAGTTTTATTTTTATTAATTGGTTTTTTATAATTTTAATGATATTAGGATGGTATAGATATGTAATATTAAGTAATGCCTTAATATTATTAGTTTTTATCATGAGTTAAATGTAATTAGTTTGAGTAATTATTTTGCTAATATTAACAATTTATTCTTGTAAATAAAATTTTTTGGAACTGTAAACCAAACCGAAACCGAACCGTTTTTTCGGTTTGGTTCTGGTCCGATTTTACAAGTGTAACGGTTTGGTCTGATTCTCAAAATCACAAATTCATTAAGATCGATTCGATTCTTAAATTTTTACAGACCCGAACCAATTCGGACAGTGTCCACCCCCTAACAACTCGAGGGCTCGCCATTTTGCATGAAAAGGAGTATCCCTTCATGGAGGCCAACAACTCATTTTATGTTAATCATGACATCAGTTTGGTCAAATGAAGTCAACTCGATCAACTTTCAAAGTCGTCATCCCCTATCTCTAAGGACTTCACATGGATGACCAAGAGACAGATCTGAGAGGACCAAACAACTCTAGGGTATATTAAATGCCCCTATAATTATCAATTGGCCCACAAAGTTGAAGTTCAAAGCTTGCTCGAGCCCATTGCAATAGAAAATCAGTCATCAGGAGCCAACATGCAAACCAAGGAATATTCAACTAAAATGGACATCACCATTGTGTCCAGAATGGTAAAACCCCCCAGGTAAGGTCTTGCGAGGTCCAAGAATGCCTTTGGTGTGACCAATTACCCTCAAAACAATTTAGAAACCGAAAATAAATGCCTTGGTCTCCATTCACGGAAATCAGAATTCAATTTCAACAAAAGAATGTCACCATTGAAACTAGAGTGTTGAAAATATCAAGAAAGGTTCCATGTTCCTTGCAAAGCATGTTGATGAGCCCAAACTGCATAATCAACAATCAAGGTATAGAAAACTGACCCTCGTTTGGAGTGTACAAAAATCAAGATTGAATATCTTAAACCTGATTGCGCTATTGTGTTTGGAATGCCAAAAAACATTGGGATAGTATTCCTCTGTGAAAAACTACTTGCAAAAAGGGTCTAGAATTATTAAAAATGCAAAATCAATTTAAAAAATTGGACCAATCAGGAGTTAACACGTGGCAAGGAAACCATGTTAGCACGTTAGGGTTGTACATGATCTAATCAACCCGATCCACCTAACTAAACTGATGCGAACGATTTCAAAAATGATTTCAGTCTGTTACGATTTTGAAAGTTCAACACATAATGATTTCGGCTCAGGTAGTGGGTACCCTAATTTTAAGATTGTTATATCCAACCTGACCGATTTAATAAATAAGTCTCATATTTCTACATGGCACGATCTCGTTGGCGCTTGTGGATTATTCTCAATCATTAGCCACTGAATAGTTTGTCTCATTCATTCAATGGAATTAAGATTTTTTATCGCTCTCTCTCTCTATCCTTTCTTAGAGCATCTCCAACGCTTACTCAATTTTTCATCAAATTTGAGTAAAAATTTGATCTGATATGTTGCGCTTAGTTTCATTAAATTTGGCCAATCGTCTAGCCGATCGTCCGACCTAGAGCAAATTTTCAGCAAAACTTCCCCAAGTCAGTCATCCACCCGGTTGTCCCATCGGTCATCCATCCGGTTGATTAATTGGTTGTCCACTCGGTCATCTACCAACGATTGCCAGCAAAATTTGATGAAAGGTTAAATACTCTTTTGATTTGATGAAAAATCTGGTCTCGCCTTCATCTGATATGGGTTTGATGCCATGGTTGGAGCAGAAAAAAAGTGTGTGTTTCATCAAATTTAAATTTGATGAAACATTTGAGTAAGTGTTGGAGACGCTCTTATTGTCTTTCTTTCTCATATCTTTTACTGTTTTTTTGTCCTCACTCTCAAATTTCTCACAATAACGTCTCTACAAATCCCTCTCACTGATCTCTTCTCCCTTGAATATTCTAGTCAACTAACGTCATGGTGTTGCTAATATTCTTGCTAAACTCATCACCATCAGGCATTTTTCACCATCAACAAACACAAAGGAAGGATGATGTGAATTGTATACAAGGCACAACACCAAATTTGTAACTATTTATGTTGAATGAAGAAAATTATTTTGATACTTCTCTCTCAAATCTATAATTATTTTGGTTGATTTCTCTCAGATCAATAATTATTTGGTTAGATCTCTCAGATTTATAACTATTTTGGTTGATTTTTCCTAAATGTGTAAATATTTTGGTAAGAACTCTTAGATCTATAACTATTTTGATATATACATATATATTTAGTACATATCTTAAACTTTGATTTGAATCTATATTTGTGTATTGATTTTTATCAAATCTTCATTCAATCCCACTGAGGTGTTCTTTCTCCACACTCGGCAAACACCGACGGCCAAATCAAAGGTTTGTCTAGGTTGAATTTGTGGTGATGTCATAGCAGAGTTGGTGACCACACACGACGCGTTGAAAGGGCGACGTGTGTGGTTGGCGCTGGAGCAACAGTCGATAGAGATGGCAATTTAAAACCGGCCCGACGGTGACCCGACCCCCCGACCCCGAATTCAGCGGTTATTCACTGAAAAATATCCCCTACGGGCCGGGGACGGTATTTAAAAATTCATCCCCGATGATATCCGGGCCAGGGACGGGGATATGTGTTTCAGAACCAGCCCTGGCCCGGCCCCGCCCCACATGGTCCCCGAGCTAAAATGACCCTTTTGTCCCTGGATATATATATATGCATATGCTTGTCTCTTGGTTAGGGTTTCACAGAGACGCCTCTCACTCTCACACACTCAGATATGGGTTTGATGCCATGGTTGGACCAGAAAAAAAGTGTGCGTTTCATCAAATTTAAATTTGATGAAACATTTGAGTAAGTGTTGGAGACGCTCTTATTGTCTTTCTTTCTCATATCTTTTACTGTTTTTTTGTCCTCACTCTCAAATTTCTCACAATAACGTCTCTACAAATCCCTCTCACTGATCTCTTCTCCCTTGAATATTCTAGTCAACTAACGTCATGGTGTTGCTAATATTCTTGCTAAACTCATCACCATCAGGCATTTTTCACCATCAACAAACACAAAGGAAGGATGATGTGAATTGTATACAAGGCACAACACCAAATTTGTAACTATTTATGTTGAATGAAGAAAATTATTTTGATACTTCTCTCTCAAATCTATAATTATTTTGGTTGATTTCTCTCAGATCAATAATTATTTGGTTAGATCTCTCAGATTTATAACTATTTTGGTTGATTTTTCCTAAATGTGTAAATATTTTGGTAAGAATTCTTAGATCTATAACTATTTTGATATATACATATATATTTAGTACATTTCTTAAACTTTGATTTGAATCTATATTTTTGTATTGATTTTTATCAAATCTTCATTCAATCCCACTGAGGTGTTCTTTCTCCACACTCGACAAATACCGACGGCCAAATCAAAGGTTTGTCTAGGTCGAATTTGCGGTGATGTCGCAGCAGAGTTGGTGACCACACACGATGCGTTGAAAGGGCGACGTGTGTGGTTGGCGCTGGAGCAACAGTCGAGGCCAGCGATGAGGTCACAGCAGAGAAGCTGACTGTGAGTTGGCAATGAGGCTGGGCAGTCGAAGCCGACTGTATTGGGCGTAGAGTTGGAGAACTATATGTCTTGGACAGCTTACATGTTCCTCTAGAAGTGTCTTCTACTGCATTGTCTTCTTTTTGTTTAAACAATAAGTCCTCTTTGTTTTATATTTGGCATTCTAGGTTAGGTCATCTGTCGAGTGATCGGTTGAGGATGTTAGTTAGGTCTGGACATTTAGGCAATTTTCCCATTAGTGATATTTCTGAGTGTCGTGGTTGTAAATTGGCTAAAATGTCTACTCTTCCTTTTAATAAAAGTAGTTCTATTTCATCTTCTCCTTTTCAATTGGTCCATACTGATGTTTGGGGTCCTTCCCCTATAGTTACCAAGGGGTGGTTCGCAATATTATGTAGCTTTTGTGGATGATTACAGTCAGTTTACTTGGGTTTATTTAATGACTCGAAAATCTGATTTTTACAAAATATATTCTAATTTTCACTCCATTATTCGCACTCAGTTTTCTACCACCATTAAAATTCTTCGTTCTCATTTGGGGGGTGAGTATTACTTGTCTGAATTTGAGGAGTATTTAGCTATTCATGGAACTATTCATCAGTCTTCGTGTTCTGACACTCCTGCACAAAATGGTCGAGTTGAGCGCAAACATCGCCATCTCCTTGATACAGCTTGCTCTTTATTGCTCTCATCTTTTGTCCCTTCTGTTTTCTGGGGAGAAGCTGTGCTCACTGCTGCATATCTTCTCAATCGGATGCCTACTCCTCTTCTCTCAGGCTCATCTCCATATGAGCGTCTTCTTGGTGTTACTCCCAATTATTCTCTTCTTCGTATTTTTGGTTCTGCATGCTTTGTGCTCCTTCCTAAACGGGCGCGCTCTAAGCTTAGTTCTCGTTGTGTCCTATGTGTCTTTTTAGGGTATGGCATTAATCAGAAAGGTTATCGGTGCTATGATCCTGTCACCAAAAAGTTATATGTGTCTAGACATGTCACTTTTTTAGAAGAACTACCCTACTACACTATACCTTCCACCCTTGTTCCTATTACTAAGGATGAATTGGTTCATGTTGGCCCATTTCCTCCTAATGTTTCTCCTGATGAGTTTGTTTCTGACCTTGAGGTCTCTACTTTGCCTCTTACTAGAACTTCTAATACCTCTCTAGCTCCCGCTTCTCCTGCTCCTCTTATTGTTTATCAACGCCGCAAAGCACTTTCGAGCTCACCTGTCTCTAGCTCTACTGTCCCTCCAGTTTTTCCTTGGATCCCGCTCCTCCTGCACATCGCTTCTCAAAGCGAGATCGTCATCCTCCGAATTAGTATGGTTTTGGTAATACATGTTTTTCCCTTTCCTATCAGTCTTTTCTTTCTTGTTTTCATACATATTTTACAAGGAAACTTGTCATGATCCCAATTGGATTGCTGCCATGAATGATGAGTTAACTGCTTTGGCTAACACTCAGACTTGGGATTTGGTTCCATTACCTGCTGATAAGAATGTTGTAGGCTGTAAATGGGTCTATAAGGTCAAAACCCTTTCTGATGGGTCTTTGGAACGGTACAAAGCTCGTCTAGTTGCCCAAGGCTTTTCTCAGGAGTATAGGATTGATTACGATGAGACTTTTGCCCCCGTTGCCAAGATGACTACTGTTCGTACTCTTATCTTTGTTGCCACTGCCCATCATTGGCCCCTGTTTCAACTAGATGTCAAAAATGCTTTTCTGAATGGGCTTCTTGCTGAAGAAGTGTATATGCGCCCTCCACCGGGTCTCTCTCACCCTCCTGATGTTGTTTGTCGTCATCGCCGTGCTCTATATGGTCTCAAGCAGTCTCCTCGTGCTTGGTATGAGCGATTTCACTCTGTTGCCCTTCAGCTTGGTTTTCGCCCTAGTCATCATGATTGTGCTCTCTTTGTTCGGCGCACTTCTGTTGGGCTTGTTCTCCTTCTCTTATATGTGGATGATATGATCATCACTGGCTCTGATTATAGTATTATTGAGGAGATTAAGCATCAGTTGTTTCAGGAGTTCGAGATGAAGGATTTGGGGTTTCTTCGGTATTTTCTTGGTATTGAAGTTGCTACTTCTCCTACTGGGTATCTTCTCTCTCAAACTAAATATGCTCGTGATATTCTTTCTCGTGCCAATCTCACTGATGAGAAAATTATTGACACTCCTCTTGAGTTGCATGCTAAGTTTTCTACTTCTGATGGCGTTCCTCTTGAGGATCTCACTTTGTATCGCGAGTTGGTTGGGTGCCTTGTTTATCTCACCGTTACTCGTCTGGATATCTCCTATGCTGTGCGCATTCTCAGTCAGTTTGTTTCTGCTCCTCGTTCCACACACTGGGCTGCCTTACTTCGTACTTTGCGCTACCTTCGTGGCACTTTGTTGCAATGTTTACTGTTATCTGCCTCTTCGGACTTGACTCTATGTGCCTATGCTGACGCTGATTGGGCAGGTGACATCTCTGATCGCAAATCCACTTCTGGTCTTTGTGTTTTCCTTGGCAATTCCCTCATATCCTGGAAGAGTAAGAAACAGTCTGTCGTTGCTTGTTCCACTGCTGAGGCTGAGTATCGTGCCATGGCTCATGCTACTTCCGAGATCGTTTGGCTTCGCTGGCTTCTTTCTGATATGGGTGTCTCTCTTTTTGATCCGACTCCGTTGTATTGTGATAATCAGAGTGCTGTCCAGATTGCCCATAATTCCGTCTTTCATGAGCGGACCAAGCATGTTGAAATAGATTATCACTTTGTCAGACAGCATCTTCAGGCTGGCACTATTACTCTCCCTTTTGTTCCCTCATCTCTTCAGTTGGCTGATTTTTTTACGAAGACTCATACTGTTGCTCGTTTTCATTTTCTTCTTAGCAAACTTTCGATACTTTCTGCGCTCGCATCCTCAGTTTGAGGGGGGGTGTGAATTATGTAGTTTATATTATTCATTAAGGATAGTTTAGTACTTTAGGTTATTAGGGTTTCATTCTATTGCTTATATATTTGTACTTCTTTTGATTAATCAATAGACACAAGTTTTGTCATCTGTTAACAGAATTAAAGAGATGGTCGATCGAGAACGGGTCAGAAGATTTCCAACCCAAAAGGTTAGGTTAGGTTCGTTTGACAGGTTAATAGTAAATGATGAATGTTAAAAAGTGTATAAATATTCTATTACTTTTAGTTATTAATACACATTTATAATAATTCTCTCATTTTATTTTTAGTTGTGAGTTTAATAATTAAATTTTACTTTTTGCAGAATCACTTGCAATTAGAATGAAGATAAGGGCCAGTTTACAATTATTGAAATGGAAATGAAAAGACATAATAATGCATTTAATTGGTGTGGGTCCTTAGTCTAGCAACACAACAGAGTGATATGGCACCTTAGGCTACAGAGCTTGCTTGCCACTCCAATGAAACAAATTATTATTTCAATGGTGAACAGATGCAAGCTGTACCGTGAACGAAACAGAAACCAACAAAAAAAAAGTCTTATAGCAGAAAGTATCTTTTGAATATAGGTTGTTTTATTTTATTTTTTATGGTGTTTTAGTTTTCCTTACTAAGGTTTAGAGTGAAACTCTAATGGTTTCTTTGTAAATTTCTTACAATTCAATCATAGATTTCACTGTCAGATTATTTTGATTGATTGAATTATTTGTTTAAGAATTTTTTTTTTTTGTTATGTATAATTCTTGTTCTATCGTAAATTTTGGGCATGATAGAAGTTTGATATTTCCTGCAAATAAAATAACTAGATTTTTATGATATAATCAATCAGTAAAATATAATCAACTTTTTGAAATTAAATTTTATATAAAATCATCATTTTTATCGTCCCATTGAGAATAGCATGCATTTGTGTATATCTGAATTGAGTTATACAACTATTAATGAGGGATCATTAATGCTTTATCACCTTTTTAAGAGTAATGTTAGAGATTCCAAATATTCTACTAAAAGTTTTACCAAATGTCTCACATGGGTGTGGGACCCACACAATGTGAGTCCCATGTGGGTCCCACACCCATGTGAGACATTTGGTAAAACTTTTCATAGAATTTTTGGGACCTCTAGCATTTTTGCCTTTTTAATTATTGTCACTTTAATTAATCTTTTAGCTAATTATTTTTTTCTTTTCAGATTGTCCGACCATTTCTCAAATTTAAGATCAATTTTTCTTTATTTTATTTGACTGCTCGATTAAATCTTTGTACAAATTGGTCCCTGTAAATTCGACCTTGCACTCAGATATTTTACTTCACAACATCTTACACTTGGGATTACAAAATAAAAGTCGCAATAATAAACTCGAATTGAACTGACCCATGAACACTCCTAATGCATATGGAGAATCACTTGTGTTAGCGTTGGCGTCAGCACTAACATCATTTACCACTAGCTCATGCTTAAGTAACACGTGCGTGTGCACATGGCACGTGGCTTCTGTGTAATAGCTCCATATTCCCGCAAGTTTTCCTTATTTCTACTCCCACCCATGTTGTTTTTTGTCCCTTTCACTGACAACCTTAAATAAATTAAAAATTGGCACCTTTGACGCATCCATAGTTTTGTTAAGTATCGATTTTTTGCCTATTAATATATTAGCCTATCACCAATGCTATGCACGGGATAATTGTAAATATTTATATTTGTTTTAAATTTTTTCTAATATACAAATTAGTTTTTTAGATTTTTTATAAAAATAATTTAACAATCTTATAACTAACCATAGTGTATGAGAAAAGGTAAAAAGGGTGCTGCAGTAACTCTGCACGAGTTGTATCTACAATTATTTGTATGAGGGGATTTTGACCAAAGCTCTCAAAAGGCATGTGGAAAAGTATGTGGATTGGAAAAAGTTAATAAATGATGATCATGTGATTTTGACAAAATCAATAAATGCAAACATGTGGATTGAAAAAAGTTAATAAATGTTGATTAGGGGATTTGGACCAAATCAATAAATGCTGAGAATTTTTTTTTTAAATCAAAAATTTAGAAAATTAAGATTGAAATATTGAAACTCCCACAAGACTTAGGGGTTAGAAACTCTATTTTCCTTATATATAAACTAGCACATCACCCGTGCTAATTGTGTTTCCCCACTTTGTCTCTTTTTTTTTTCTTTTTTTGTACTATATTAAAATTTAATATTTTGATATTAATCATATGTGTTGGATTTTTCAAGGAATTCATATGTGATGGACTTTTCAAGGAATTTTTTTCATGCTTGTTCTTAATACATTAAAATGTTATTATGAGGGATAATAATCATGTGTTGGATTTTTCAAGGAATTCATATGTACTTCACAATTATTTCTATATATATGAATTGTGATTTTTAAATATCTTTTTTTTTTAAATGTCTTCTTTTTTTTTATATTATATTAAAGTGTAATATTTTGATAATAATCATATGTGTTGGACTTTCAAGAAATTCATATGTATTGGACTTTTCAAAAAAAAATTTATGATTGTTCTTAATGTATTAAATTATTATTATGAGGGATAATAATCGTATGTGTTAGGACTTTTCAAATATTTTTTTTTATACTTGGGAGTTGGGAGAAGTTAATAAATGCTAACATTTTTTTTTTAAAATAAAAAATCAAGAAATTTAGATTGGGATATTGGAGCTCTCACAAGACTTAGGGGGTTAGAAACCCCATTTTTCTTAATATATAGGTAGATAGATATATCTTTTTATTTTTATTTTTGTGTGGTTTCTATTCGGGTATTTTTTTTTTCAATTTATTTAAGATGGAGTTGTGGGTATCTTTTTTTTTAATTTAATTTATCTGTGGTTTCCATTCGTTTTTAATTATTATTATTTAGGTAAGTTATGATGTGAGTTAGATATGTGATAGACATGTGAGTTTTACTAATTTAAAGTTTATTTAGATAAACTTTAAAGATTTTCTTTTTTGTTTTATAGTTTTTTTTGTTATGTCATAATATAATGGCGATGTTTGGCATCACGGTTGGCAGGCTATTATAGCCTCTTTTTGGAAATTAGCCCATAAGCCCCTACTGTAGCAACTTTCTCTCTGATTTTCAAAAAAAAAAAAAAAAAAGGCTCAGGCACGGGACAGTGTAGGCACAGCCTACACTGTCACAGCTGCAAAGTGTAACATCAAGGGCAAAATTACTATTTTGCCCCTTTATATCAATTTTAAAAATAAAAAAGTTAGGGATAAATCTGTCATTTTAAATTTAAATATCATTTCAACACACTTTCCAATACAACAACTCAACTAAAAATTCATCTCATCTTCCCAAACACAAAACTAAAATAGCCTACTAAAATAGCCAAAAAGCCAAATAGCCTACTAAAATAGCCACTTCCCAAACGTTTATTTAGATAAACTTTAAAGATTTTTTTTTAGTTTTTTAGTTTTTTTTGTTATGTTATAATATAATATATAAAATATAGGTAGATATCTACAACTTTAATAGAAAATATTATCTGATTTTTTGGGAAGAGAAAATGAATGCAAGTTTTAATATTTTTTTTTGAAAATTTGTGAGAGAGATTAGGAGGGAGAGATTATGAAATATTTTTGTTATTAAATAAATAAATCAGTCAATAGTTTTTTTTTAATTTATTTTGTAAATTAAAAATTAATAATTTTGAAAATTTGATTAATTTTTCTCATTAAGTGATTTAAAATTCTGATAGATATACATAAAAAAAATACATAATTATATTATTAAATCATAATTCAAATTTAGATGTTATATCTTTTTGAGATCTATAGCTAAATTCTTTTTTTTATTTTTTATTTTTGTGTGTAACTATAGTGTATGAGAGAAATTGAAAAGGGTGTTGCAATAATTATGAGAGAAGTCAAAAGAGATTGTGGGTTGGGAGAAGTCAATAAATGCAGAGGTTGGGTTGGGAGAAGTCAATAAATGCTGAGTTTTTTTTTAAAAAAAAATCAAAAAATTAAAAAATTAGTATTAGGAGATTGGAGCTCCCACAAGTTTTGGGGTTAAAAACCCCATTTTGCTTAATATATAGTATAGATATAGATAGATAGATATATCTTTTTATTTTTATTTTTGTGTGGTTTCTATTCAGGTATTTTTTTTCAATTTATTTAAGATAGAGTTGTGGGTATCTTTTTTTTAAATTTAATTTATCAGTGGTTTTCATTTATTTTTAATTATTATTATTTAGGTAAATTATGATGTGAGTTAGATATGTGATAGACATGTGAGTTTTATTGATTTAAAGATTTTTTTTTTTAGTTTTATAGTTTTTTTTGTTATGTTATAATATAATATATAAAATATAGGTAGATATCTACAACTTTAATAAAAAAATATTATTTGATTTTTTGGGGAAGAGAAAATGAATGCAAATTTTAATAATTTTTTTTGAAAATTTGTGAGAGAGATTAGGAGGGAGAGATCATGAAATATTTTTGTTATTAAATAAATAAATCGTCAATAGTTTTTTTTAATCTATTTTGTAAATTAAAAATCAATAATTTTGAAAATTTGATTAATTTGTCTCATTAAGTGAGTTAAAATTTTGGTAGATATACATAAAAAAAATACATAATTATATTATTAAATCATAATTTAAATTTAGATGTTATATCTTTTTAAGATCTATAGTTAAATTCTTTTATTTTTTATTTTTTATTTTTGTGTATAACCATAGTGTATAGGAAAAATTGAAAAGGGTGTTGTAATAATTATGAGAGAAGTCAAAAGAGATTGCGAGTTGGGAGAAGTCAACAAATGCTGAGGTTGGGTTGGGAGAAGTCAATAAATGCCGAGGTTTTTTCTTTTAAATCAAAAAATTAGAAAATTAGGATTAGGAGATTGGAGCTCCCACAAGCCATGGGGTTAAAGAGTAATGATTCATCCCCCCTTTTCCCCCACCCCTTTGACCCCCTCTCTCTCTCATTGGCTACCTTTTTTTTTTTTTTCCTGCTCCTCCAATCACCACCTGCCACGTGGCAAAGGGGGGTGAGGGGGTGACCCCCAAAAGGGGGTCCCAAGCATTATTCTTGTTCTTAATGCATTAAAGTGTTATTATGAGGGATAATAATTATATGTATTGAGACTTTTCAAGAAATTCATATGTGTTGGATTTCAAAGAATTTTTTTTATGTTTGTTTTTAATATATTAAAGTGTTATTATGAGGGTAGGACTTGGGAGTTGGGATAAGTTAATAAATGTTAAGATTTTTTTTTTAAATCAAAAAATCAAAAAAATTAGATTAGAAAATTAGATCTCTCACAAAATTTGGGATTAAAAATTCCCACTTACTTAATATATAATATAGATATAGATACATACACTTTTACAAAATACATCCGTTAATCCCTCTATGAACTTTTACAACCTTTCTTTTTCACGAGAGGATAATTTTGAAAATTGGGCAATTGTGGAAGTGAGGTCGCCACTACCGTCACGATCATAATTAATACAATTTATAATAAATTAATTTTAAAAATACAATTAAATATAAAAAAAACTTATTAAAAGTTTTTCTGAAGAAAACATTTTGTGACTTTTTCTTCCAGTTAAATAATATTTTTTGCCAAAATATAATTGCCTTTTTACAATTTTGAAAGGAAAGTTCTCCAAAGTATATGCGAACTAAAATATCCCAATAAATAAGTTTCACATTTATATGAGTGTTTAATAGAAATTTTGGTAAAATATTTAGATTATATTTGATTAGATTTTGAAAAACTTGTTTTAATTTGACTTTATGAAATAAAACTATACATACATGAGACTAAATGGGTTAAAAAATTCCTTCATAGACTACTTGAATTAAAACACTTTTAAATAGGATTTATCAATAATTTTTTTTATATTCTGAGCATTTAAAAAAAAATTATAAAATAAAAAATAAAAAATTGGTGGATTTTAAAACCAAGACTTGTTCAACTTTCGTTAGGGCTTGAAAAGATGGGTTGACCATTCAATGCAAGTGACGCGCCGGCCAGCATGAATGGTGTATTTGGAATCACGTGGCACATGTTATGGCATTGACAAAATACTCCATTGACAAACAATCCCCACATAATTAAATCAATATTTTAGGTAAATTACACATAATATCTACGCATTTTTCTCAAAAGGATGCAGCTTGTTTTGAGTTGGAAATTAAGATTAGACGCATCCCGTCTATATCATATATTTATTTTTTGTACATATTTTAATGATTTAAATTATTCATATTATATGATTCGTTGAATAAATTATTTATAAAAATATTAATTAAATATACGTGACTGTGTAACAAAATTACATTTACTTTTAAAAAAAATAAACAATTAATATAATTTTTTACATGACGTAACCGACCAACCTATAATATCACTACATATGCAAACCAAAGAAGCCCACGGCTTCCAAGCTATTTTTATATCGAAAAACAAAGTGGTGGCGTACATGCTTACGTGGCACATAAGTGACACCACATGCTGCCAATGTGTCACTTTCATTTTAACCATTAAAAGGATGCAACAACGATAGAGACTCATTTTTTTTTGGAAGATCTTATAATCTTCTTTGGATTTCAATCATTGATATGAAACTCATACTATTAATGATTAAGATCCAAAAAGGATTACAGAGTCTGTAAACACCCCATTTTTGACCGACTTTAAGACTCAGACGTCATCGATTGAGCGCTCAGTGATGGTGCATGTTGTACTCGTTTAGAGGTTTCGGAGTTTTGGCTGAGAGCCTTGCCTCTGGGCCTCTGAACTCTTTATACTTTGGCTCGGTTTGTGAACCGAATCTTGTTTTCTCTTCCTGGAGGGAAGGAGAAGTCTTGTAGACCATCTCTTTGTGGTCGTAGACCACTTTTCCCGTTTGGAGACTAGTTTCTGATTTTTGGAGCCTTTGGCCGCGCACCTTGTCTCGGGACCGTTTAACGTTCTCCGTTTGGTGTAGTTTTTGAACCATACCTTGTTGCCTCTGCCTAAAGGAACACTGTGGTCCGGGAGACCACTTTTGTGGTTGCATACCACTTTTGGTGCTCGTCAACTAGTTTTCGGGACTTTCGGCCGCGTGCTTTGCCTCCCGATCTCTCGTCTTGCATCCGTTTTGGTTTGTTTTTGGTACAAACCTTCTTTTCCTTGTTTGGAAGGTGGTACAAGGGTGGGAGACCAGTATTTCTCCTGGCCGACCACTTCTTCCTCTGCCAGCCAGTTTTTTGGTCGGACAACTGGCTTTCTTGGTCTTTGGGGCATCTTTTCTGGTCGACCACCACACCACTGCATTGTTTTCATGCCCTGGACACTCTCCCACTATGGCCGACCAGTTTTTGCTCTCAGAGACCACTTGAAGTGGTCGGCCGACCACTTTAAGTAGCAGGCTGACCACTTCAACTGGTCGGCTGCTTTTTGACACCTTTTTGGAGATATTTTCCTCCAGCTGTAGTTGGAGGACATTAGGGCCATCCTCCATACACGTGTATGGAGGGATTGCCTTGGTGCTTAGCTTCTCCTAGAAGCTTTGCCTTTCCTCTTCTATAAGAGGGAGGCTCATTCTCTCTCCTCCAGGTTCACAAATTTGAGGCTAGAGAGATAGATATAGCTTTGTATCTATATTGCCTTGTTTGCTTCATTTTTGTGCCTTAAAGTGCTGTTTTGTCTTACTTTAACACACAAACACACACTCAAACACCTTCCTTTTGCTACTGAGGTGCTTAGGGCCTAGTTTTGGTGTTCTTGGGTGGTTTTAAGCTTGAAAAACCTACTGGAGTTGCAGTTATAAAGAAGGTCTTCAAGGGTGAGTTTCTAACCTTTAAATCCCCCTTTCTTGCTTAAGTTTTTAGATTATCTTGCATGCTGTTTTAAGCTTAACTCTTAACTGATAAAAGTTCTGTTTTTGCATGTTTTGATCTTTGTTTGAGGTCACTTTTGTGTTTGGGGTTGTTTACCCTCTCTTAGGCCTTGTTTGGCCTTGTTTTTGTACAATTTTTGTGAGCTTCAGGATCACCTTGTTTTGGCCTTTTCACCACTGGTGGGGATGGTGTTTTGAGGTCCTAAATAGGAGAGGGTCATCCCCTCTCCTTGTTGTCTTGTTCACTAGCTTCATATGCCTCATGTTTGAGCACCTTTGATAAGCTTGTGTTGGCTTGTTCTTAACATTTATTTGTGGCTATTTTGCTGAGGCATACCACTGTTTTTGCTTAGTTTGGTCACTCCATGCATGGTTGATACACTTGTAGTGTAAATCACACAAACTAGCTTTATGTGCTTCATGAAATAGCATGTCATTCTAGCTTGATTTGAGTCCATTTCAGCATGTTTTAGGTGATGTTATACCATGTCATACCTCTGTTTTGGTTTGGTTTGGTTGGCCCTTGCATGCTCCATGCACTTGTAGTGCATTTTCATGAATTAGCTTAACATGCATCATGTTGTAACATGTCATTTTAGCATGCTTTTGGCTTAGCTCTGAGAAGACTTTGTTCATGTTTTAGCATGTTTAAGGTCTGATTTTAGTTGTTTTGGTCATGTATGACTTGCTTTGTATAGCTATGGTTTAATCTAACTTGTTAGCTTTGTGTGTTGAGTCCTCTAGCATGCATTACTTGGCCTATTTGAATGATTTAGCATCATTTATTATGTGATTTCAGTCCATGTTTTATGGCCATGCATTCACATTTGTCACTTATTCAATGCGTTGGAGGGTTTGCCCCTTTATGCCTTAACATGAACCATTGCGTATGCCTTCATGCCATAGCTTGCGAGCTCTCATTTCAGTACTTATTTGGGGTTATTATGCCATGATGTAACTCTGATTTTTATTGGTTAAGTCATCCCATACTTGGTCTTACTAGGTGTAGTGTAATCCGCCTTATTTGCCTTGTATGTATCATGTCTTATGCCCTTCATGATAGCCTATTTGGGCTTCTTTCCATGCATGTTTTAGACTCATTTTAACATATTCTAGAACTGTTTTGGGTTGCCTTGGTCACATGCTTCATGTTTTGTATACTTGTAGTACAAGTGCCCTTGCTTGCCTCAAGCTTTGAGCACCATTGCATGCTTCACTTGTGTTGTGTACATGATTTGGCATCACTTAACATGACATTTCAAAGCATTTAGCATTGCCATGTTCCTACCTCAATCATGCTTTAAGTGCCTTTGAGTGTTATGCATTGTTGCCTAGTTTATGCCTTAGCTCGTATGCTTACATGCTTAGGCCTTTGAGCCCTCATCTCAGCATGTTTAGGTCCTTATTTTGATCTACTTGAGCTCTGTCCATGCTTAGTTCATGCATTTGTGCCATGTATTGCATGCCTCATGTGTAGTCCTCTTTGTTTGACTTAAGCTTTAAGGACCATTGCATGCCATGCTTGTGTTGATTAAGTGATTTGGCATCATTTCTTGTCTAATTTTAGTGCACTTAGTGTTGCTATACTTCCATGCTTTTCACTCTTTAAGTGTTCTTGAGTGTTGCACCTTAGTGCCTTAGTTGGTGAGCCAATTGGCATGCATGTTTGTATGTGTTTTCGGTGCCTTCATTTTAGCATTATGGCCACTGTTTTGGCATGACTGAGCTCTGTCCATTTCGGTTTAAGTCCATCGAGTATATGGTTTGCATGTTGTTGCATGGTTGGTGCATTGCACATTGTTGCCCTTGTTGCATTGCATTGTGCATGCATGCATTACATTGTGTTAAGAACCCTTATGATTGTCTTGCATTGAGTATGCCATCTAGTTCTTAGCATTTAGCATTGTGTATGCCATGTTATGCCTTGCATTGTGTATGCTAGGTTGCAAGTTGCATTGAGTATGCCATGTAGTTGCATGTTCGCATGCTAAGGTTGCATTACATAGCATTATTTATGTCATGTTTCTTGCTTGCATCGTATTTGGAATAGGTGTTAGTCCAAACACGGGAAAAGAGGGACATTTTATACTTAAAGTGATGAAACGTGCCTTAATTCCCAATCGCTGACGCTCTTGATCATACATGATAGAGTTTTAGGCTTTATGTGTTTACTTGTGCATTCATTTCATATTGAATTATGCAACTTCGCCTCTCGGCCATCATGCATTGAAATGCGCGATTGGTGGCCCGAGGGTCGAGAACCTACACTCCCTTGAGTTCATGACATGATAGAGAGGGGTGGTTGTGCACACATATCTTGCAAATACATTGCCATGCCCTTTCTTGCTCTCTGTTGCAGCAAATTGCAGTTCAGCAGCAACAACTGGCCAGCCAACCAGAAAAACTAGCTGGCCGACCACTTTTTTGGTTTTTCAACAACCAAAAGTGGTCGGCTGGTGTCTGGAGAGACCAAAAGTGGTCGGCCACCCTCCCACAAGACTCCCAAGGTGAAGTTTCAACTTTCTGGAGCTTGATGCAAGTTTCTGAGAACAGATGAAAACAGAGGCAAATCGGGGCATCGCATTGGATTTCCGAACGAGGCGACCGAGCATGCATCTAGTCTTCTCCCTCCGAGAACCTCCTGTTTTACGGCTTTCCTTAGCTGTCATGTTTATATAGCTAGTTTACGCTTTGGTTTGTACTCTTAATAGTTAATGCGTTAGCTATTCAATTCGTTCTGTAATAATTAGTTAACTAGGATTAGTTAATTAATTTGTGTTGTAATAATTAATTTAATTAGCTTAGATTAGCTAGTTAGCTTCTTATTCGGTCTCTCTCTCTCTCGAGAGCCAAGTGTTGTAATAAGCGTGCGTGTGTGTGATGTATGTCTTCCAACCCCCATTTCTTTCTCCCTTTTACTTAACCGCTTATGATGGTTAGTTTTAGGGCATATTTTATTTAGCATACCTTATGCTCGTATGTTTGCATCCATTCATCTGTCTTGCGTGCACCGGGCTCGACGCATCATACTAATTGCATTGTATTTCAATTCTAATTCGAATACACGTACCAAGTTGCATTTCACATGACATGATTAGAATAGCCGAGCCTATTTTAATTGCATTTTCGCACGTGTTGCATTAGCCATCTTAACATGAACTAGGATCATGCATGATTTCTAACTAGTTCTTTGTTTTGACTCGGAGCATACTGTGAGTGTTTACGCTTTAGCATACTGCATGTGTGTTAATGTTGCCATGTTAGGATGTTTGCCATGAGGCTAATTGCTTATGTGATTAACTGCTTGAATGCCTGTGGGTGAATGTCAGATTACTTGAATTGGAAAAATTTATTGAAATTCGCATTTTAGCCTACTTACGAGTAGCAAACTTCAAACCATTTCTAAACAAACGGATATCCAATGTTTTGTTCCAAATTAGGCGATCTAGTCTATACTTGTATGCTGTGCGCATCACATAGTAATTCTAGCTAATTAACCGGAATAAGAACGTATGTGTTTTCAAAAACAAAATATCATGTTTAGTACAGGCCGATCTTTGATCGGGTGAGCGGGGGTGCTCATTACATGACCTTCCCCAATCGTACCCAAGTTCCCGAGCTGAGGTA